>CM043703.1:2427500-3027500 GCA_023935145.1 Bretschneidera sinensis | reverse complement strand
TATTTGCGTTTCATCCTCATTTCACACTTTGGCTCCAACAAGAGCATCTTTTGTCTGCTTCTATGTTGGTTTAATTAAGGATCGTATATTTTCAGGTTCCAACTGAGCTTCACGATGCCTTCATATCCGCAATTGACGAAGCTAACATCAGAACTATGCCAAGCAGAAGTATGCCAGCTGATCCTCATCCTACTCCTGGAGCCCTTCTAATGGGTGATGCTTTCAACATGCGTCATCCATTAACTGGTGGTGGAATGACTGTTGCATTGTCTGATATTGTTCTACTCCGGGATCTTCTGAAGCCTCTGCATGACCTTAGTGATGCAGCATCCCTGTGCAAATATCTTGAATCCTTTTACACCTTGCGCAAGGTAAGCTGGACACTTATTCTGGTGCCTGTTATATTTATGATTGAGGTGAAATTGAGAATGTAGATGTCTTGGGCTTACATTGTCCTCCAGGTAAAAGTTTTATATTTGTTTATTTTGTTAAAACTAAAATAAAAAGAGTACAACGTAAAGTGTTTTTGGCTTTGTCATTAATTGCGATACTAGGTGGTGGAAATAAGCTTGGATGGAGAAAGGGCAGTGATTCTCATGATGAGAAAGGGATGTTCATAGTATTTGAAAGGAATGCTAAATTGGTGAACAATAATGTTATTTGCCGGCATATTTAAACAATTTAACGTAAGTTATATGGTTGCATATTGCAGCCAATGGCATCTACCATAAATACTCTGGCTGGATCCCTATACAAGGTATTTTCTGCTTCCCCTGATCCAGCAAGGAAGGAAATGCGCCAAGCATGTTTTGACTATCTGAGCCTTGGAGTCATCTTTTCATCTGGACCAGTGGCTTTACTCTCTGGTTTAGACCCTCGCCCATTGAGTTTAGTTCTCCATTTCTTTGCTGTGGCATTATATGGTGTTGGTCGTTTGCTACTACCGTTCCCTTCACCTAAACGCATGTGGATTGGAGCTAGATTAATATCGGTGAGTATTTTGCATCCCTTATAATTGATGGTTATGACATGCGGAGTCATGCTGCTGGTTTCTTTTTTCTCAATGCCTTTAATTCTATATTGCTATGATTTAAAGCACACCATGCTGTGGCATGTTCTCAGCCATTGTTTTATGTTTGCAAGGGTTAAGGCTATGTATGTGGAGAAATTCTTGGGAATTCCGTGCACATGAAAATTATGTACAACAAGCATTTTCAACTATTGATGGGAGAGAAAAAACAATAAATTCTCTCTCTCTCTCCAGCATCAATGGTTGAAAATGCTTATGGCACATAGTACCCGAAATTCCTAAGAATTCCCCATGTATGTATGTGTGATGAGAAGAATTAAGACTTTTATTGAAGAATCAACCGTCATCTCATTATAGTTCATTTCAAATTTATGTACCGCAAGCATTTTAAACCATTGATGGGAGGGAAAACAATAAATTCTTTATCTCTCTCCAGCAATAGTTGAAAATATTTATTGCACATAATGCCCGAAATTCTTAAAAGTTCGTCATGTATGTATCTGTTATGGGAAGGACTAAGATTTTTATCGCAGAATCAACAGTTATCTTATTATAGGTCATTTAAAAAATCCCTAACTAGTCACTTATCAAAAAAAAAACCTCACCAGTCGTCATAGATATTCTAATAAATTTTTTTTAGGTTTTTCTCTTTTACATACCTGATATTTCCCCCCTTTTTGTGTATGCTTGCTAGCTGCTGTCAATACTGCATCAGATTTTTGCAATTGCTTCACCTTTCATATGGTGAAGTTATGCGCGAACACTAAAGATTCTCTGCTTATAAAAGGCCTGAAAAGTTTCTCTTTTGATAAGGTCATGCATAATGATCTCTTTGCAATGATTTGTCCTTCTCCAAATCTTGTTGGTTCTCATGCTTTCGTATTCCAAGAAGGAAAAAGAAAAGGAAAACATTCTGTTACATATGATTTATTAGATTTCCTACACTCCTGTATGATTTATTAGATTTTTCTCTCTTAACCAACAACTTTTCCTTGCTACAGAGTGCATCGGGTATCATTTTCCCTATCATCAAGGCAGAAGGAGTGAGGCAAATGTTCTTCCCTGCTACTGTCCCAGCAGTATATAGAGCTCCCCCTATTAATTGATGTGTCAAAGAGGGCTCGAAAATAATGAATAGTAGCTTTGGCTTTCAAGCTGTCAAGGCGAACAAGCTCGATGTAGACCAGTTGCTTGGACTGATAATTGTCTCACGGATCCCTCCTTCCCCCCCCCCCCCTAAAAAAAAAAAGAAAAAATTTAATAAAGGCATGTCGTATCAAAGAGGGTATTGTAATAATTTATCACGAATTTGAATCTGAGTTGAATAATTTTCCAAAGAAAATTGCTAAATTTATCTGCCAAACTGCGGCGGTCAACAGTTGAAACGAATGCTTACTGCCGCCTCGCCGTCGCTCTTTTTTTCTTCTGCACTGTGCCTAGCTTGGCGGAATTCACTCATCCTCATTGTCCAAAGATGTACTATATAATAAAGCATATAAATCTAAAGCAGTATTTTTAAAAAGGGGCCTGGGGTGCGCCCGGGGCGTGCCCACGGGCAAAATCGGATCAAAAAGCTTAGAGACGTATTTATTGGGGCGGACGCAAAATAACGTCGTTTTGCGTTAAATGAAATCAGCACATAACACCAAAACGACGTCGTTTTAACAATAAACTTTCTAAATTTTCTTCCCGGCGACTCGAACCATAACTTAAAGCATCCCAAATCTTAACCAATGAGCTATTAAATGTCAGTTTTACACTTCAGAAATATGTAATACATATTATCTACCTTAATAATAATTACAAACAATTTAATTAATCATTTACAAATTACAACAATATAAAAATATAAGTTATACTTCATATAATTTATATATAAATATATATTAATATTTATAAAATTATAATTATCATACTATAGAGAGTTAGTAAAGTATTAAACTTTGATAAAAATAAATTAAAATTAAAATTAAAATAATTTTATTATTCTAATTAATTAATTAATATTATTTTATTAGAATTTTGAAATGCCTCAAAAGATTCAAAAGACTTATCCGGATTAATTATAATTAATATTATAATTATCACACTATATGCTCACATTTAACACTCTTGCTCATTAAATTGTTTGATATTTATGTAAAAATATTTTGATAAATATTTATTCATAGATCTTAAGTTAGTAAAGTTTATTGATAATTTATTTATTTATATTATTTCAATTTTTTAGTATTTTTATAATTTAATTAATATTATTTTATTCAAAACGTCCCAACGTTTCAAAAGGCTTACGTCCCAACGTCTCGGAGTTTACGGCTCGATTCATTGAGGCAAAACGCCTCGCCCAACGCCTTCGCCTTTGAAAACACTGATATAAAGAGCTCAAACAAAAATTTGACATTCTAATTAAATACATCTAACTGAGAAGATTCATGAAATAAGTAATTTGATGATAACATCTCTATGAAACTTCCTTTCACGTTGGGCAAAATCACCTCATCAAATGGGTCCATCACAGAATGATCAGAGCAAGTAGGTGACTGATCATGATCATCATGATTAGAGTTCACCACAGGGATCATTCTCGTTGCTCCATCGTGATCAACATCAACCCTTCGACCGATATGATCACCATAGTCCGTAAAAAGCGAGACAGCATCGGAATCTTTGCCTGTGAGTTCTTGCACTAAAGCTCTGAACTTTGAGGCACAAGTCGTCACCTTCATTGGAGTTGAAATGTGCACAACTTTGATACCCCTTTTTCTTCTTTTGCCTTGCTTCCTGCTTTTAACACCACCTACTTCCATAATCGGAAAATTTCTTACCTTTTTGGGTTTAGGGTTTAAGGGACTGAAAATATGTGTTGGTGTGTAGCAAATAATTGCTGTACATGCCAAGAAAGACTAACTTGTATGACCTTAAATAATTTGCTTTCTGGTCAGATACCGCAGCAATTGGGTTTGCTTGTTAGATTATCTGCTTTTGATAGCAGGAGCAGGAATTTGCCAAGATTCAATTCGACTTCTTTTGAAGGGAATAAGGATCTTTATGGGTACCCTTTGCCGCCTTATAAGAGCAAAGGGTTGTCTGTTTTGGCCATTGTTGGGATCGGATTGGGGAGTTGCTTTGCTAGTTTGGTGCTCAGTTTTACTGGGGTATGTATTTGGTTGAAGTTTTCAGATCCGAAGATGGCTGCTGAGGAAGGCAAGAATATTAGTCAACTCATGCCTGATTATTGAGTTCAATTTACTGCTGCTAATCAATTTTGAGTATGGTTAATTGGAGATTATCAAGCTTATAATCAAAGCTTGAGATTTCTTTCAGGTCTGTTTCCTTTGGTACGAGTGAGGCGTGGTTTAATCTTAATTTTATTTTTCTGATGGGGGTTTTTCTTCAAAACTTTTCTTCTTCTTCTTTACTATTTCTTGTTTCTTCTACGGTATTTGTTTATTTTAGCTCAGGTAATAACCCTATGCTTCTAGTTAGGGGTGGACTAGAGTCCGAATGCGTCAGAGTCCATATACTAAGTTATTTGAGTTTAACTCGATTTATAATGAACAGACTCGAGCTTAAACTTAAGTTTGAGTTTGAGTTCGAATCAAATTAAAAGATTGAGTTCAAGTTCAAATCAAGTTTAAAAATTGAACTCGAGCTCGAACAATTTTCAGATTATTCGAATTAAAAAATAAACAAATTTATTCGAGTTCCAGCCTGAGCATTAGATTATCAATTCGAATTTGAGATTGAATTTTATTTTTAATAAATAAAAATATTAATATTATAAGTATTGACTCGAGTTTGGTTCGATTCGAGCTCGATAATACCTTATCAAACTGTTCGAGAGTTTTTTAAACTGAACCTTAAGATATTTGAGCTCGACTCGAGCTCAATAAATTAATCGAGCCTAATTTTCACATTCGAGCTCGATTTTGATCGAATCAAGTTTTTATCGAACTTAAATAACTTGATAAAAACTCGATTGAGTCCACCTGTACTTCTAAAGCTTCATTTTTGGGGTAAATTAAATAGTTAATATAAAACAAAACAAATTATCATAACACACATATTCACAAAAATAATGTGAAGAGATATCTTCAGATCCCTAGCAATAAATATATATTTAAGTTTTTAAAAATTACTGTCAAACAAAAAAAATATACTTTTAAAAAATTAAAAATAATTTTCGAAAACTTGAAAAGAAGATAGCCTTCTAGGCCCTTCTCTGCTATTGTCCAATCAAAACAACCTTACGCTTACGGCCCTTCTCTGCTATTGTCCAATCAAAACAACCTTACGCTTACGGCAGTGTGTTTAAACCACATGTATGCTGGTACATTTAAACGTGTGGGGCTGATTGTTTTGTATTAACGCCGAGGAGGTTCGGCGATACTCATTACTCAAGAAGTAAGGTATTCATTATTTAATAAAAATATGTTATAGTTCACGTCGCTTTAAAGTTTAAAATGAAAATTAAAATAAATAAAAAAATCATATATTTTTAATATAAAATTTATTTAAAAAATTATAATTTCATTTTAATTTTATTTTTAATCAAAATAAATATTATATGTGTTCGCTAGAGTTTCTCCATAAGATTTATTGATAAGATACTGTTTAATTAATCACGTGGGTTTACGGATACTAAATGTGAATCATACCGTGCTATTTGCACGCTTCCCCACGACTTATGTCATAGTGTTATCACATTATTATTGAGAAGATATTGCATTGCCGTCCTGACTTTATTTTTGCTTTAAAATCCCCAACCAAACTAAGCCAAATTCAAGTTTTTTTTCTCTTTTAAATAAGAAAAAAAATCTGGGATAAGAGTTGATTTTGGTCGACATAGCCCCTACATTGGCTATTGATGAAATATATTTGAGGAATTGTGTATTTTATTACATTTTTGTTATAATCAAATGCTACCCTCAAATTTACTTGGGAAGCCAAAATAGAGGGAAGTGCTAAAAGCTGCGATCAATGTGTTAGCATTTAATATAACGGATTGCTTCTTATGATTTGCGTCGATTGTGAGAAGGAGTTGCCCCGCCAATTTTTTAAGAATATTCTGTTAGTTTTAAGCATATTTTGTTATCCTTCAAAATATAAATATAACTAAATATTACTAAAAACTAACGGAGTATCATTTCACGCAAACGTCATGAATAAAAAAAGATAATCTGTCTCAACGCCAAACCACAAAAGTACAAAGTGTATTTTATAAAAAAAAAATGTATATTCTTACTGCAGTATATTTCCGTTGTATACCTATTAGCACTTTAATAAAATATACTCATGCTAATCTAGGGGTGTTTAAATGTATCGATTAAAAATTTTAATCGATTTTTAGACATAATTTCTTTTTACTGTTTCTACTGATTAAACTAAACTCTATTGATATTAACTGATCAATTTTGGTACAGTCGATGCAATTAACCGATAATGATTTTTATGTTTCAATGGTTAATTTTCTTAAGGTTTTTTTTTTATTTATAAAAATATGGTTTCCTCGATTCTTAGGCTCAGATCAAGTGTGGAGTTAATGAGAAAGAGAAATGATTTGATTTTAGATCTAAGGTTGGAGTAGTGTGTATATATATACACATTACTAAAATTATTTATTTAAATTTTTAATCAATTAAACGGTTGATACGATTAATTTTTTTTATTATTTAATTGATTAATCAACCAACACCATTTAATTAACCGATCGCTTTTCGATTAACCATTCAAACAAAAACCGTTCATAGGTTAATCTATTTTATTTGTTTAATGAACAACCATCTTGATTCATGACTTGACCAAAGTATGTCCTTACTCTTTTTTCGGCTACATTGCTATCGCGTAAATCTTATAAGGTCGATAATACACACTACCTTGTTGCTAACCTTAAAAGGCTGTTTACTTGTGCAAGTAAAATTATAATATAATCTATTTTTCTTTTACTTTGATATCCAAACAAATCAAATCTATGATTTTTTTTTTCTGATAAGAATTAAATTAACTCAGCACGATTAACTCAAACGACCTTATAATGTAAGTTTCGTATTCGATTTTTCATTAAATATAAATAATTTGTTAAAAACTACATATGTGAAAGTTTTAAGCCCCAAATAGAAACATGAACCCCAACCAGTCCAAATTCAACATAGGAAAAAAATCAAATAATGAGCCCCGTCCTAACCCAAACCCAGCTACCATATCACAACCGAACTTTAATAACCACATCGCCTCTCCATAAAAAGCCTCTCTCTTCTACACTCTCTTTCTACCCAATCAAGTACACAAAAACCAAAACAACCACCGAAACATCATCAACAACAAAAATCAGCATTTGCTGCATAGAGGCAAAGAGAGAGAAACAGAGGCTGATCTCTATTTCCTCTTCTGGGTCTCTCTCTTTGGGCCACAGGGATAAAATGGTGGTAATATATCACTACATTCTCGGTACTTTCTTTGCGTCTCTCTTCGCCTTGGCTCTTGTCTACATTTTGCGTCAGAATAACGTCGACAAAAATAGGAACAAGAATACCAACAAGGATCAGAGTCCTTTCAAGACCCAAAACGGCAACGCACTCAGCGCAGACGATGGAGTTTCCCCGCCGGAGTCTGGCTACGGCACTGACGTCATCATCGTCGGTGCCGGTGTTGCCGGCGCAGCTCTTGCTCATACTTTTGGCAAGGTAAAATACATTTATCTTTTTCCATGTATTTTTTAAAATTTCTATTGATAAAAATCATTTGTAACGTTTTTATAATGAGTGGTAGTTGTTGAATTTTGATATTTCACTTTTGAATTGGAAAACTTATTCTTCTTTTTCGTCATTGAAGTTTGGTTGCATTGCTTTTATGGGAATATCTAGAAGAGGTATCTGAACTTTTTTGCTATTTCTTTTATGGACATCTTACATAATTTATCACGTGTTTTAAGCGCTACTTATAGTCAAGTTATATGATGATACGTTTACTTCAATTTTGTACGTAATTTAAACCTGATATTCTTATAATTTTTATTGGATTGGTGGGTTGATGACGAAATCACCATTGTAAAGGTATGTGGGTTTGTTTATTTTATTGCTTTTGGAGGTTGATCGATTGCTACAGGAGATTTTAGTCAACCTCTATTTTCTTCTGGGAATTATTATTATTGTATTATTTGGTGATTGACTAACTCTGGATGGTTAGATAAATGTGACTGTGTTTTTGAGTAAGATAGTAGTACCTTCTTTAGTCTTGGTTTTATGGTCAAAATTAAAAAAAAGAATTACATAATTAAGTCCAGTGAAATTCATCTTCTGGATATTAGCAAACTAAAAGTTTGGATAGTCATTTCTGGTACCTAGTTTGAAGTTTCCGTTTGTTGTTGTGAGCTTGTGCACTTATGGATTCTAATGGCATATCACAAAGTAAAATTAGCTTTTTGTTGTTGTGAGCCTGTGTACTTGAGGAATTATAATGGCATATCATGGAGAGAAATTGTCTTTTGCAGCAAATTTAAGTGCTTGTTTGGTATACCAAATTTAAAAGAAGATAGGATTAGAAGGAGGATATGATGAAATAATATTTATAAATGAAGGAGATACAATGGTTTTTATGTTATTTTTTTTATCAAACTTGAGATTTGATGGAAATTGTCTCATTCTGTTCTCTTCTTAATCCTACTTATAAAAAATTCTTCTCTTAATCTTATCTTCGTTTTGATCTGGTATAACACACTAAGATGTCTAGTTGCAACTATTACGATTTGTGCCTTCATCCAGTTGCTTTACTTGCAATCTAAAATACGAACAACTTTACACAGAATAGAATTTATGAATGATAAGTCAATCTATATATTTGCATCACGATTTCCTGAACATTGAAACAATTTTCGAGAAGGTGTATCTAGGTGTTTGTATACGCTGATTCTTTTTACCTTTTACTTGGTTTGGGCAAAGATATCCAAGTGGCCTAACTTTTCTCATATTTAATGCAGGATGGAAGAAGAGTTCATGTGATAGAGAGAGATTTGACAGAGCCTGACAGAATTGTAGGTGAACTGCTACAGCCAGGGGGATACCTGAAATTGATCGAATTGGGCCTTGAGGGTGCGGATCTAATCCAATACGTGTCTTTGACTTTGTACTACACTGCTGGGTGATAAATATTTAGAGGCATCATATACAGTCGTTTAAATTTTAACAAGTACTGTGATATTTATCTTTGTCTACTGCAGATTGTGTGGAGGAAATTGATGCCCAGCGAGTGCTTGGATATGCTCTCTTCAAGGATGGGAAGAAAACTAGACTATCATATCCCTTGGAAAAGTTTCATTCAGATGTTTCTGGAAGGAGCTTCCACAATGGACGTTTTATACAGAGGATAAGAGAAAAAGCTGCTACTCTTCCCAAGTATTCTTTCTTGCCTCCTTAATTTGACTGATTGCAGAGTAAAATGAATGATGCTTCTTGGATCCATGATGCATAGTACTAGTTTCAGCAATGTAGATCTTCCATATTTTCATGCACTCAAGTCATTTTTTTAGTCTTAAATCATGTCTGATGGTTATTAATCTCATTTTGCCCTTTCGTGTTCAATTTGTATCCAGCGTACGACTAGAGCAAGGAACAGTTACGTCACTACTTGAAGAAAATGGGACTATTAAGGGGGTTCAGTACAAAACTAAGGATGGTCAAGAACTTAGAGCTTATGCTCCTCTTACAATTGTCTGTGACGGTTGCTTCTCAAATCTGCGTCGCTCTCTTTGCAGCCCTAAGGTGATATTGCCTTCGTATGAGTGTCAAATGTAGTTGCTGTTGTTTCGTTTTGCTAAAATCATTGGTGATCAAGACATATGTTAATCTCTACTCTCTAGCATGCCAGAGAGTTGCATTATTTGTTAAAAAATAAATCTAATCTTTTTAATTTGGCATGTGCTTAATTTGTTTCATGCTTACTGAGAAACTTATCATTTAAATTTTTGACAGGTGGATGTGCCCTCTTGTTTTGTTGGTTTAGTCCTTGAGAATTGTCAACTCCCATTTGCAAATCATGGGCATGTTATTTTGGCTGATCCTTCACCCATCTTATTTTATCCAATCAGTAGCACGGAAGTTCGCTGTTTGGTTGATGTACCTGGTAAAAAAGTACCTTCCATTGCTAATGGTGAAATGGCCAAGTATCTGAAGATGAGGGTGGCACCACAGGTATCTGTTTATTTAGTAAATGATTTCGGATTATTTAATTATGACAATGGACCTGTTTATCGGAAGCTATTTCCTGAATTATTTGCGTTTCATCCTCATTTCACACTTTGGCTCCAACAAGAGCATCTTTTGTCTGCTTCTATGTTGATTTAATTAAGGATCGTATCTTTTCAGGTTCCAACTGAGCTTCACGATGCCTTCATATCCGCAATTGACAAAGGTAACATCAGAACTATGCCAAACAGAAGTATGCCAGCTGATCCTCATCCTACTCCTGGAGCCCTTCTAATGGGTGATGCTTTCAACATGCGTCATCCATTAACTGGTGGTGGAATGACTGTTGCATTGTCTGATATTGTTGTACTCCGGGATCTTCTCAAGCCTCTGCATGACCTTAGTGATGCAGCATCCCTGTGCAAATATCTTGAATCCTTTTACACCTTGCGCAAGGTAAGCCGGACACTTATTCTGGTGCCTGTTATATTTATGATTGAGGTGAAATTGAGAATGTAGATGTCTTGGGCTTACATTGTCCTCCAGGTAAAAGTTTTATATTTGTTTATTTTGTTAAAACTAAAATAAAAAGAGTACAACATAAAGTGTTTTTGGCTTTGTCATTAATTGCGATACTAGGTGGGGAAAATAAGCTTGGATGGAGAAAGGGCAGTGATTCTCATGATGAGAAAAGGATGTTCATAGTATTTGAAAGGAACGCTAAATTGGTGAACAACAATGTTATTTGCCAGCATATTTAAACAATTTAACGTAAATTATATGGTTGTTTATTGCAGCCAGTGGCATCTACGATAAATACTCTGGCTGGTGCCCTATACAAGGTATTTTCTGCTTCCCCTGATCAAGCAAGGAAGGAAATGCGCCAAGCATGTTTTGACTATCTGAGCCTTGGAGGCATCTTTTCATCTGGACCGGTGGCTTTACTCTCTGGTTTAAACCCTCGCCCATTGAGTTTAGTTCTCCATTTCTTTGCTGTGGCAATATATGGTGTCAGTCGTTTGCTACTACCGTTCCCTTCACCTAAACGCATGCTGATTGGAGCTAGATTAATATCAGTGAGTATTTTGCATCCCTTATAATTGATGGTTATGACATGCGGAGTCATGCTGCTGGTTTCTTTTTTCTCAATGCCTTTAATTCTATTTTGCTATGATTTAAAGCATACCATGCTGTGGCATGTTCTCGGCCATTGTTTTATGTTTACAAGGGTTAAGGCTTTGTATGTGGAGAAATTCTTGGGAATTCCGTGCACATATGAAATTTATGTACTGCAAGCATTTTAAACCATTGATGGGAGGGAAACAACAATAAATTCTCTATCTCTTTCCAGCATCAATGGTTGAAAATGCTTATGGCACATAGTGCCCGAAATTCCTAAGAATTTGTCATGTATGTATGTGTGATGAGAAGGACTAAGACTTTTATTGTAGACTCAACAGTCATCTCATTATAGGTCATTTCAAATTCATGTACCGCAAGCATTTTCAACCATTGATGGGAGAGAGAAAACAATAAATTCTCTCTCTCTCCATCATCAGTGGTTGAAAATGCTTATGGCACATAGTGCCTGAAATTCCTAAGAATTCGTCATGTATGTATGTGTGATGAGAAGGACTAAGATTTTGATCGTAGAATCAACAGTCATCTCATTATAGGTCATTTAAAAAATCCCTCACTAGTCACTTATCAAAAAAAAAACCTCACCAGTCCTCATAGATATTCTAATAAAATTTTATAGGTTTTTCTCTTTTACATACCTGATATTTCCCCCCTTTTTGTGTATGCTTGCTCGCTGTTGTCAAAACTGCATCAGATTTTTGCAATTGCTTCACCTTTCATATGGTGAAGTTATGTGCGAACACTAAAGATTCACTGCCTATAAAAGGCCTGAAAAGTTTCTCTTTTGATATGGTCGTGCATAATGATCTCTTTGCAATGATTTGTCCTTCTCTAAATGTTGTTGGTTCTCATGCTTTCGTATTCCGAGAAGGAAAAAGAAAAGGAAAACATTCTGTTACATATGATTTATTAGATTTCCTACACTCCTGTATGATTTATTAGATTTTTCTCTCTTAACCAACAACTTTTCCTTGTTACAGAGTGCATCGGGTATCATTTTCCCAATCATCAAGGCAGAAGGACTGAGACAAATGTTCTTCCCTGCTACTGTCCCAGCAGTATATAGAGCTCCTCCTGTTAATTGATGTCAAAGAGGGCTCGAAAATAATGAATAGTAGCTTTGGCTTTCAAGCTGTCAAGGCGAACAAGCTCGATTTAGACCAGTTGCTTGGACTGATAATGGTCTCACGGACATTATTAAATTATATGAATGACGTAACATTATTTAAACTGATAATATGTATTATATCCGAGCTTCTTAAGATATGTCTAAAATGATTACTCTTTATTCGTGTTAATCTACATTACAATGAAAACAGGGAGGAGCCAAGGGCTGGTCTGGTGTGGTTGGCTTCTAATAATTGGGCTACACAAGGGAGTAGCCCTCCATCCCATGAATTACCGAACTTCTTTATGAAAAAAGTTGGGTCCCTTTATATGTTTCCACATTGTGATGTTTTTATTACTTATGTTTCACTTTCTTGAGGCTATTAATGTTGTCCAGATGAAACAAATGGAATGTGGAAAAAAAAAGATGTTTAGGATGTATGTCAAAAGGCAGGAGTCTCGTTTACATATTGAGGAGATCAAGGTTGGAATCCTTGCATCCTTTGTCACTTATTGAAGCTTTTAATTACATATATTTGGAAGAGCAAAATTTGAATGTGAAGAACAATTTTTCGCTTTAGCAAAAGTAAAGTGAAGGACCTTTTGGGAGGGATGGCAAGTGGGTTTCCCTCCATCCGATCTTATCCCTGCTGAAAAGAAAATATGAGACACCTCACCTTTTACCACACTTCTATCTCCATATCGAATTTACAAAGTAATACCCAAACATATATAAAAAAAATTCGTTGACACGAAAAATCAAATTCAAAACATCAATTTATCTAATATATTTAACTTAAAGCAATACCTGTTGAATCAAAAATCCTAAATTAAATTGAAATAAATTATAAGACTGAATATCATAAAAATAAGAAGAGACTTTAATTCACAAGCTTGACGTGGCATTATTTTAAATCATTATTTTTAAAATATCTGGCTGTCTCTGTCTCGATTTCATGAGATGGTATGCAGTACAGTACTATTGAGTGATTTAGGAATCAATAATAATAATTTATCACGGATTCGAATCTGAGTTGAATCATTTTCCAAAGAAAATGCCTAAATTTATCTGCCAAACTGCGGCGGTCAAAAGCTGAAACGAATGCTTACTGCCGCCTTGCCGTCGCTCTTTTTTCTTCTGCACTGTGCCTAGCTTGGCAGAATTCACTCATCCTCTCCATCAAAAAAATTTCACATAACAAAATTAATTATCCAAAGATGTACTGTATAATATATATTAAATCAATAAAGCATACAAATCTAAGGAGCTCAAACAAAAATTTGACGTTCTAATTAAATACATCTAACTGAGAAGATTCATGAAATAAGTAATTTGATGATAACATCTCCATGAAACTTTCTTTCATGTTGGGCAAAATCACCTCATCAAATGGGTCAGAGCAAGTAGGTGACTGATCATGATCAGAGTTCACCACAGGGATCATTCTCGTTGCTCCATCATGATCAACATCCACCCTTCGACCGAGAAGCTTAGGAGAGTTTTGGGCAATATGATCACCAGAGTCCATAAAAAGCGAGACAGCATCGGAATCTTTGCCTGTGAGTTCTTGCACTAAAGCTCTGAACTTTGAGGCACAAGTCGTCACCTTCATTGGAGTTGAAATGTACACAACTTTGATACCCTTTTTGCTTCTTTTGCCTTGCTTCCTGCTTTTAACACCACCTACTTCCATAATCGGAAAATTTCTTACCTTTTTGGGTTTACGGTTTAAGGGACTGAAAATATGTGTTAGCGTATAACAAATAATCGCTGTACATGCCAAGAAAGACTAAGTTGTATGACCTTAAATAAGGTACGGAAGTTGGATTTTTTTTAGCAAAAAAGGTAATTTCGAGGAAAGAGATGAGATTAGAAAAAGGTGAAATTATGAAAAAACAAATTAAAGCTTTGATGTTGTCAAGAGAAGTTAGTAGGAAAATAAAGGAATGGATGATTCTATAAAAGATTTTCTTAGGTGACCCGCAAGTCCATAGATAATATGTGGCACCTAGGGTTTGAGAGTGACTCGTCTAATATATGTTCAGTGTACGGATAAGTAGATAAAATCACGTGCGCAGTCTCATGTGACCAAGGACTTCTGTAAAATAAGAAATCTATACGTGGCTTCATAGCATTGGTTAGGTTTCTTTGAATTAACTTTCCCTTAGTTTAATTTATCACATGTTTTATATATCACATTTTCTTTTAAATTAGTATTTCCTGTAGGAACCGTTTGGTTTAATAATAAATTAATAAAATAATTTTTAAAACAATTAATTCTATCTTTGGTAAAAACATAATTTTTAAACAATTCTATCTTTGGTAAAAACAACTAAGAAAATACGTAAAATATTAACATTTGGGGTATGTAGCAGCAGCTTTCTTGACCATAATTTTATAAAATATTAACATTTTTATCCCACTTGAAAAGCATCTTTGATTTTTTTGAAGGAAAAATTGAGATAAGTTAGGTTTGACCATAAACAAAGTGTTTCCTGTTTATGCTTGGTAATGTTGAACTCTTGATAGATTGATTGGTTTCTCACTAATAGTTTCGTTTTTACACCGGAAGGAACGGAAATTGAACCGAATCTAAGGATTCAAAGATAACTTTTAGGTTAAGAGTGCATTGGTAGAGATATTAAATTCTTTTGTTTATGAAAAAAAAAAATTATGTTAAAAGCATTGTGAGATTGATTGATTTTTTTTTGTTGATAAATTAATAAAATTATTTTTAAACGTTGAAATTTTTGAAAAAATTATATGAAATATGAATTGACTATTTGGACGATTATATGATTTTATTTCATCAATTTGTACGATAAAAATTTATTAATTTTCATAACAATAAAATATAAATAATCTTAAATAGTAACTAAATTTATAAAAATAATAATAATCTCAAATAGTTGTAAATAAATGATGTTTATACAGTGACAATGGTATTTGCCAGCTAAGGTCAATTTAAGAAAATAGCTTTAGCCAAAACTAATTGTAGAATCAAATGTTGCAAAACTCGGTTTCTGATTTTAGAATTGTTAGAAAAGTTTTTAAATTCCTCACAATTATTCATTATTTTTTAATAGCTATTATTTGTCAATTTTAATATAATAATCAAATTGAAAGTTACACATTTTGTAACTATCAAATAACCTTTCAATAGTTATTAGTGGGCTATTTTAATATAACCAATAAATTGATAGTTATAAATTTTATAATCATTTCTATTTTAAATTTTGAATTAAATTCTTAAGCTCATTCATGCCTATAAATACTAAGATTTTCAAGAGCCTAAGATACACAATTTTCAGATTCTTTTATTGTTTCTACTTTCTAAATATTAGCATTTTTGGACAACATTAATCGGCTCGGTTCACCCCGTTTGCCAGTGGATATACACATTGTAAGAGGCAAGCTGCGAGCACTTGGGTTTTATCTTGGAGTCGGTCTTAGCCATTTGTACCTGCACGTAGGGATGCTATAACTGCTTTATGATAGTGGCTTTCCACGACTCACATGCCAGCTCATTCTGTTTTCTCTATTTTAATTAATTATTTTATTTATTATATTTTATTGCTTAACCCCATTTATTTATATTGTTAAAATAATTTTAATTTCCACAAGCATATATGTTGAAATTATCTGTTTAGTTTTTATCACCAATTATATAAAAAATTTCCAACAAAAATCAACTTCTTAAATTGTTTTCAGCTTCTGATATGTATATAAAAAAAAATGACCAAACGAATGTTTAGCTTAACTTCAACTTCTTGCCAATAAAAACTATCTCAAAAGTTAGGCCAACGATGGCTTAAAGAGTATATATATTTTTGTTTGTTGGGATTAGGTTCAAAATCTGATTAAACGGTATTGAATTCCCGATTAAAATAAGGAGAATTTGATCGAGTGGAGGCAAACTAGTGAGTGGATTGAAATATTTAGGGATTTGAGTCGAGGGAGAAATTTTTTGGGATGCTTCTTAAATCCTACATCGGGAAAAAATGTTATTGTAATTAGTTTTAGTCTCACGTTGTCTATGTGTCAAAAGGATGTGGTTACTAGTTATTATAAATATATGCATCAAGAGACGTAGTTCTTCATCCATATTCCTTAACTAGGAATAGTTGGTCAGATAGAAGTATAGCAACTAAACATCAACATAAGAACCTAAAAGTTGAGTGAATATTAGGTGTATTGGGGTTTTGAGTTGTGAGATTGGGGAGAGTTTTAACACGGTTTTGTCTTGAAAAATTAAAACTTACAAAAGTAGTATAATAACGATTGACTTGTGAACGTATGCAAGAAGTGTCGAACCACGTTAAAAATTATTGTGTTATTATATTTTTTTTTTTTGCTATTGTGGTTGTGTAGTTGTTTTGTGATGTTAAAATTCTCAACATTGTTTTATGATCAGGTCAAGTGATGACATCATAAACAATAAGTCATCTTGACTTGTATATTCCACGTACTCATATCTCTAGAACTCATTATTGAAAAGAACATTTATTTGATTTAAAAAACACTTATTTCATTAATTATTTTGTTTATATATTTTCAAATACGAAAAAAATAGTAATTGATTTCGTCCTCTCTAAATTTTATACAATTATTGTTGTCTTGAATTAAATTAAATCAAAGGTTCGTGATGAAAAATATGATGATAATATAACATATCAAAAAATTTAATTTCATTTGAGTTTGTTATTATCAAATGTAAACTAACCGAACCAATATTGGACTTTGCATGGTACGTCGGTCACGCAAAAGAAAAGAAAAAAGGTCATAATCAACTTGTGTTGTTTAGCTAGAAGGCGCAAAAACTTCAATTCCATTGACAAGAAATTGCTTGCCTAAAAAGTAATAGAAATTTATACAAGCTACCAACGTCATCTTTGAAGTAATGGAGATTAAATCATTTCAGATTTATTTTCTGTTATAATTTTATCTTTCAATCACATTCATTTTCATTTAAACAATTTTGATTAAATCACCATTTAAAAAATTTTCAAACACTACTTAATTACTTATAATTAGGAATTTTGGAGTCGACTTTTGGAGATCTTTAATGATTAAATGTCATGACGCTGTCATGAGATTGATGAGATCACAAACAAGGGCCACATGATTGTTGAAGAAAATATTGTGATCTCACAAGCAAAGAGTTACATACGAGCGAAACTCAAGATTTTCCGAAGAAGCTTGCGGAGGCAATGTGAAATGGACTTATGGGTGACATTTGAATTGATGATCTTCTAGATCAACCTTCTCAGGTTTTTTTAAATTTTTTTTATTTCATAAATAAAGCGTTCAAAGTGAGGAGATTGAGTTTTATCAAACGGGTCGGACCAAATATAAATGTTAATTCATTCTAAATTCAATAGAAAATAAAATAGATAAACATTTAGGTCTTTCCGTTTTCAATGGCCTAGTTATGATAACTCTTTCAGTTTTTACTTGAAAAATTACACTCAATAGAATAGTTGGCCTCTCATCAGTATTTGAACTTTGCGGAAAGGTTTTGTTTTGCTTCAAAACTAATCTTGCTTCAATGCCAATTTATACTATGTTAGCTTTTATGCTTCCTGCTGCTATCACTAATGAAATTGACGAGTTGAGAATTTTTTTTGGAGTGGTGCTTATGATAAAAGGAAATATGCCTTTGATTGCTACCTCACAATGATCTTTTTATCAACTTGAACGCACAGATCATCAGTGGAGAACCTCGACAAAGCAGGTGGTGGAGGTGTCTTGAGAACTGTGAATGAGGTTTTCTAGCACAGCTTTTTCAATGCATATAGGTATATGTCGGGATTAAGTCCAAAATTCGATTGATGAGTAAAATGTTCGTTTGAAACTGATAGGTTTGATCATGTGGAGACAAATTCGATCCAATAGTTAAAAGCTTGATCGGTATTGAGACTTGTGACTCTTTATTCATGACTTTGATTATCTTGATGTGGTGATCTATGTATCTTGATATCAATTACTTAATTAAGTATAGTTAGTGTGAAGACTAATACATCTTGGTAAGTGACTTTGTGTGAAGTCAATGTATCTTGGTAACCAACAGTTAATTAAGTAATTTGACTATACATTGAAGTTTTAGACTTTGTGAGCTTATTGAAATCTATAAATATGGGCATCAAGAGAGATAGTTCTCACCATATTCCATAAGTTGTCAAGATGTAAAGGATCTAACAAGCCAAACACCAAAATCTAAGGGTTGAGTGAACATTTGGTATATTAGGGTTTTTGGTTATGAGATTTGAAAAAGCTTTCACATGGTTTTTGTTTGAAAAATCATGTTGTGTTGTGTTGTGAGTTTTAGCAAATTTACTCATTTCAAAAGTTGCAAATAAATGGAATAGTGATTGACTCGTGAATATAGGCAATGAACTGTGCCGAACCACGTTAATTGTTTTTTTGTTTCTATCTCTTTATTTTTGCTATTGTTATTATATAGTTTTTGATTGGGTGTTAGATTCCCAACAAAGTGAGGTTCTACGTTGGAAAAAATTTAGAGAATTGATGAAGTGAATAATCAAGTCAGATTTGTTGCTGAATATCATATTTTTTTGCTTGAGTGGAGGATTGTTGGGATTACTAATTAGGCCCAAAATCTAAATGATGAGTAAAAGATCGGTCCAAAACTAAGGGGTTGATCGGATGGAGGCAAATCCAACTCAAGAGTTAGAAGCTTGACCGGTGTTGAGACTTGTAGCTCTTTATTCATAACTTTAACTATCTTGATGCAGTGACTTATGTATCTTTGTAGTAAGGACTTAATTGAGTATAGTTGTTGTGTAGACCAATGCATCTTGTTAATTGATTTTGTGTGAAGTCAATGTATTTTGGTAACTAATAATTAATTAAGTATTTTTGTGTTTCAATCTATTTATTTTTACCATTTTCATTAAATAGTTACTGAATGTGTTAGATTCTCAACGTCATCACATCTAATGTCACATAATAAAGAACGTTCCATAAGCGGTCCATATTGATAGTGTATATAAGTGAATGTCGTTTATAGAAAATTAACTTACCTTTAGTGGGTGATATGTTTCTAAGTAAAGGATCTTTTGGTTTATGATTTTTAAAACAGTGAAATGTGATTGTTATTTTTAAAAGATTTGGAATATGATTGTTTTTAGGCCAGAAGATGCTGTTGAAATTTAGCACAAAATGAAAGATGTCCATGATTTATGCATACGTGGCAAAATCAGAGGGACTGATGATAGATACCGATGCAGACTATAACCGGAGAGAATCAAAACTCCCTCAGTGACAGTAAGCAAGATTAGCTGTATTGCTACTGTGTCAGTGTGTCAGATATACTGACACAGTTAGCAGCCAAGGATAGAAAAACAAATTAAAAAAGGAGAAGATAATTCATGTCAAAGCACTAAAGAATTTCCACGAAAAACAGCACTAAAGAATACTAGTAAAAGAGTAATTAACCTTAGAAAGTGGAAGATTTCCAAAGAAGAGGGCGGCTAGAGATTGGAATGATACTATCGTCACTCTTCTAATCCAATATACAAATTAAAGTTTTTGCATCGTCATCAACATCATCATCATCATCGTCATCGAAATTCCGGGTGGGTTTGGTTCAAACTCTGCTGTGCTTGTTAGTAAAATAATCGTTTCCATATGATAAAACAATTATTTACTACGTGTAGAAAGTGATGAATTTGATCTTCATAAGCTCGAAAGGGAACTTTGCGGTCCTTACTATGGATTTTGATTTCTGGGTATTGCTGATTTGTGTCAAATTTTCTGATTTGTGTCAAATTTTTGTGCTACTTGTTAGGATATTTGAATTTGATCCTTTATAGCTCATGTAATTAAAGGTTTTTTGGTTTTCCTTTTTGATTTTAGCTTCTGGGTTTGGTAGGGCTGTTCCAAACTTGTGTTTTGCATGTTAGGTTGGGAGTGAGTGTGGCCTATGAAAGCTTCTCTATCTAGGGTTTTATGGTTTCAACGGATAATTTTGACTTCCGGGTGTTGTTTGTATGGTTTCAAGATTTGTTGTGGTACGAGCAAAATAATAATATCCGATACGATAGGATGAATCTGCAAGATAAAGAGTAGCTGATTTTGATCTTCATAAGCTTGGAATTTGGTGTTTATTGTTGATTTTGGTTTCTGGGTATTGCTGGGATAGAAGTTAGGTGAGTTTGGTCTTTGAAAGCTGCTGTATCTAGGGATTTTGTGTTCTATTTTTGCTTTTTGCTTCTGTTTATTGTTTGATAGGTATCGAACGTTGCCGTGAAGCGAGTAAAATAACCATTTTCAGTACGATATGGAAATATTTACTGAAACTTAAAAGTCGTAAGTTTACCGTCAGTTGATTTTGGTTTCTGGGTATTGTTGATTGGCGGCAAATAATCAAATTTGTGGACTACGTGTTTGAATAGGTGAGTTTCATTTTTTGACGTTTCAACAATTAGGGATATATACTGTTCCCTTTGTGATGTAGAACAGTAGGAGATTGAGAACAAATAAAAATAATTTAAAAAGAAAACCAATCCCAATAAGTGGGAAGCAGTTACCCAATCACATGTTGCCAAAGAACAAACCCAATCGCAAGGATGTAATCAAATATCTGCCCTAAATCTATTCTCTCATGTATACTCCATCACTTTGATTGTTGCTTCTGGGTATTGTTGGGTTGGTCTGTATTTGTGGAATTCATGTTTGAATAAGTGAGTTTGGTCCATGAAAGCTGCTGTACCTAGGGCTTTGGTGTGTCCTATGGTAATTTTTAGCTTCTTGGTAACACTGGTGTTGGCAAACTTTATATGATGTGAGCAAAATTATTTTTAACATGATGAAATGAATATTTATAGTTACAGTGATTTTGATTAAACTTGGGAACAGACAGCCTTTTCTTATTTTTACTATTGATTTGGGCTTTTTGGTTCTATGCTGGTTCGAACAAGTACATGTTAGGAAGGTGGGTTTGTTCTTTAAGTTCTTGTAATTAGGGGTTTCCAGGTGTTTTTCTTTTTCTTTTTGGATTCTGGATATTATTGGCTTGGCAAAATATTTTCTGAAAGTTAAAGTGATCCTTGGAAGCTCTTGTAATTGGGGATTTTTAGTGTATTTCGTCAATTTTGGCTTCTAATTGGTTCAAATTTTGTAATGTATGGATAGATGACTTTGATTGTTCTTGGGTTTTTCCGCATTCTATAATTATGTCAAGCATGAGTGGCACATTTCATGAAAAGTTAAGTTGATCTTAGTAAGCTTCTTAATTGGGAATTCTGCCATGTGCTTTGAATTTGGCTTTGGGTATTTTTGCATATTCTCATTTGTCTACTAGGAGTCTGAATATTGAATAACTTAAAAGTTGCAGTCCCTTAAGATTTTAGGCATTCTTTGTCAACTTTGGCCTTTGGTGTTGTTGAGGGTGGAATTCATGTACAGAATGTTGGGACAGGTTTTCTGTTAAGGTTCATTGTTTTATGATCCAATTTGGTCAGTTTGGTAGTATCAGAAAACTTAAGTGATTATGGTTTTCTCAAGGTTTCTTCCGTGTCTGTGTACTTGTTGGCTTGGTGATGCCTAAGAGCTTCTGTAACCAGGTCATCTCCTGTTTGCTGTTGGTTAGCGTTTGGGTTGGTTTTGCTATCTGAACTTCAAGTAGGTGAACTTTATCTAAAAGGTTTATGAACTGAGAGGCTTGTGTGTTTTTGCTAATTCAGGTTCTAGGTATTGTTGGCTGGTGTGGTGATGTTCTACCAAAATTATATAACATGAGCAATATTATCTAAGTAATTCTGTACTCAAGATATTTCTAGGTACTTTTTTATGGTTTACATGTTACTCACTCTCTGGATTAAGGAACTACAGGAAGTTTTCAGCCATTCCTATATGAGGTCATCTGTGTAGTTTGGGAAATTTTTGTGATTCTATCAATGGGGACTAGTTCTGCTGTTCGCTATATATCTTCTTTTGATAAGTAAAAGTATAATATAGATCAAGCACCATGGGTTTGCAAACCCATATACAAAATAAATTATTTACAAGCCAAATTTGTTCGCTATTTTAAGTGATCTTGACATTTATCTTTTTCATTGCTATTTTTGTATCTTTTCTACTTGTGTATCTCTAGTTGTTTTACTAATTGAAATGGTGAAATTTTCTACATGGCTTTTTGCAGAGTGGGGGTTTGGGTTCTGATTTGTTTGAAGGTGACAAAGGAGGAAGGATGATGGTGATGGATGGGGAGTAGAACTGTGAGGCTTGGGGCAGAAGATGAGAAGGAATCTGCCAGCGGGATGCCGAGCTTTGATCCTCAATTGCCCATTTCCAATGCACTGTAAATTCCACTCTGTAGTATACTCTATTTATTTTAAATTTGAATAACTTCTCAACATGCTTCTTCCATGCTTTCTTTGTTATAAGTTTCTATTCAACGTTAGCTTCTGTTCCAATTTCTATTTTCTGTATTGTCTAGATTTCAGATATGTGGAAGAATATCTTACAACATAGTTATGTTAATTGTATACTTTAAGAAAGTTTCTTTAAAACACAAGAAAATATTTAACTGGTATATGATATATCATAACAATCCCACTAAAAAACAAACACTAGCGAAACGTCTCTAATACACTTTCACACACCTCTAAAAAGTTTTGTTCCTAAAATTAGCAAGGATAATAAAATTCAAAAACCTAATTGCAAGTTTTCCATTCATCATTATTCAAGTAAATGGAACTTCTTCACTGATCTGTAGCAAATTAAAGTTCAATTTGTTAGCTCAATTAGGAGAGCAACATCTCTCTGGGCACTAGGTGGGTGAGATTTGAGTGGGGGGGGGGGGGGGGGGAGAGAGAGAGAGAGAGAAGCAGGCAAGAAACTTCATTGAATCATAGTTTTACTTTTCATTTGAAAATATATTTTTGGCCCATGGGATGTGTTCCAGAAATGCTAAAAGGCCTGTTATTTTTTGTAGAAATCAAAGCACTGGAAAACAAGTAGAAAGGAAAATAATTTTTTTTGATAAGTAGAAAAGAAAATAAAAAATAAAAGATAAAAATATGTTGTTAACATAGCTTTGGTCCAAAAGATTATAATGATATAATTAGCTTGAGAGAAGAATTTTTACTTATAAAAAAAAGCTTGAGAGAAGAATTAGATTTCTCACATCCTTCACTATTCCCTCATTCTTTCTCCTTGGGAGTTAAGAAAAGAAAAGGATATACGTATCAGAAGTTATAGGGTTAAACTACAGATTAGTGCCCATGGCTGTAACTGCTGTTGATATGGTCTGACCACATTGTTTTAACCATTGAATTACCATGGGCGCGGTACCCTCATAGGCACCATAGAACTATCTGAAGTAATATTAACAAAAATGTGATGTCACGTGATTGGGCAGCAGCCATACATCATAATGTTCCAAACATTCTTATCCCAGCTTCCAGCAGCACCAGTCAGACAAATAACCCAGTAACTTTCATGTCCTTATGTACTACCAATTTACAATAGCATGCCAAATTAATGTTAGTTTAGTTGTCTTGGGCTCAATTGAATTTTTTACCAACTTATTTTTTGTTGTATATCGTATCCAGTTGCACAGAGGGAAGCATTGGGTGTTATCGCATTTCAGATTTTGGGGCATTTGAGCAATCGGTTGGATTTCGCTTAGAGGATGCTGTTGACCTGAGTGGAAGTAAGTTGGTTTTTTCTATTCATTCCCTTGAGAGGATGATACACTCTTATTAAAATCCATTGAACCTTATTTGTTTTTATCAGTTTTGAACTTTCAGTTTGACCTTTTTTTTCATCCTGCTAAACAGTACCATCAATATGTGTAATAATTCGTTTAAAATATATATGAAAAGATATTGAAATATACTTAGCATTTTGACATAATTAACACCCAAAAACCCTATTTAAATGTCTTTTCTTACACTGTTCACTCCAAGCAAATTAACGAATGCAGAGAAAGTGAATAGTAAATACTATTATATGAGAAGAAAATAAGAAAAGGTCTATCGGTAGTTTAAAATTAAAAAAAGGATTAAAAGAAAAATAGTATCAGAAGAGAGCTGAATTGCCCTGCCCGTTTTGGAGCGTTGCTTAGGAAACTCTCCTGCCCACTAAGTGGACAAGGATTTGAGGCGTGTGTGGATTTTATCAATCAAAAAAAAAAAAAAAGTTAACAGGATGACAATTTCAGCTGCCACGTTTCTTGAAATTTATCATGTAATGCCAACGCCTCGTGATGGTGATCTTCTTAGAAGGAAGCAAACGGAAATAAGGTACTTCATTAAATGAAAATGGATATCAAGTTACCTAAATATCAAATTAAAATAAAGGAACCAAAGCGAAAATAAATACTACTTATTATCTATCAAAGTGAATAAGAAGTTTATAGGTGTTGTATGCTTGATGTATAATTGTGGATTTCTTTTTGATAAAAATTGTGGATTAGTATGCACACACACACGTGCGGAGGTTCCTTTTCAAATATATTTTTTTTCTCTCTTATTGGGTCATCACATTCTTCCAAGTTCTTTTACCGTTTGGGATCGCATGCTGTGCACCATGCTTATCTTATAATATGAAAACTTAATATATTTAGGAAGAAATTAAAGAAATGGGACCTATAATATCACTGATCAGAAAAACCAAATCGTTCATTTTTTTGATAGAAAAGTAAATTCATTAGGAGGCACAATTTTACTGGCTCTATTGAGGTTGATGGGCTGGTTTTTGAGGAGGGGGCGGGTATGAAGGAGGCTATTTGTACTTTCCATAAGTCTATATAAGAAGACTTGTGCTAGCAGACCGCTTTTAGATGGATTGGATTTCTCTGGTATTGATAATAGGGATGCAAATTGGATCGAGCGTCCTTTCAATGAAGAGGAGATTTTTATTGCTCTTCGGGAGTGTGTTGGAGATAAGGCTCCGGGTCTCGATGGTTTTACGATGACGTTCATTAAGAACAATTGGGAAGTCCGAAGATGAGATAATATCTGGCTTTTTGAGGAGTTCCATGTGTCGGGTGAGTTTGTGAATAGCCTCAATTCTACGTTTCTTGTCCTTATTCCAAAGAAGGTGGGAGCTTTCAATGTTAAATATTTTCGGCCTATTAGCCTTGTGGGTTGTATTTATAAACTTCTCTTGAAGGTCCTTACTGATAGATTAAAGAAAGTTATCTCCAAAGTGGTGAGTCCTTCCCAAAATGCTTTTGTGGAGGGTAGGCAAATTCTAGATGCTGTTTTGATTGCTAATGAAGTTGTGGATGCCCACTTAAAGTAGTGAGGAAGGGGTGATTTGCAAACTTGATACGGAGAAAGCTTATGATCATGTAGGTTGGAGTTTTGTGTTGTACCTTTTGAAAAGGATGGGGTTTGGGGACAAATGGTGTAAGTGGATTTTCAAGTGTATTTGTTCAGACTTCTTTTTCGGTCATTGTCAATGGGGCTCCATCTGGCTATTTCAAAGCCTCGCGAGGTCTGATACAAGGTGACCCATTATCTCCTTTTCTATTTACCTTGGTCATGGAGGCCTTGAGTAAAATGTTGTTGAAGGCGGTAGATGGGAATCTTTTGAGCAGTTTCAAAGTGAGGAGAGAAGGAAGGGCTGTTAGTGTTCCCCACCCTTTTGCTGACGACACCATTGTCTTTTGTGGGGCGGATGCCACTCAAATCTTGCATCTTAGGTGTGTGCTCTTATGCTTTGAGGCAATCTCTCGACTTAAGGTTAAACTTAGAAAAAGTGATTTGATCCCTCTTGGTGAAAATATTAATGGCAAGTTTCTTGCTAGCTTGTTGGGATGCAATGTGGGTTCGATTCCTCTTACCTATCTTGGTCTCCCGCTTGGTGCCAAATTTAAAGATTTAAGTATGTGGAATCCTATGGTGGAAAGGTTTGAAAAACGGTTGGTCAAGTGGAAGAATCATCATCTCTCCAAAGGAGGAAGGCTTACTCTTATTAAGAGCACTCTTTATAGGCTTACTATCTATTTCATGTCTCTCTTTCCTATTCCGAGTGTGGTGACTAGAGGTTGGAGAATATTCAAAGGAGATTCCTTTGAAGCAACACAGGGGAGGAGTTCAAATTTTACTTGGTGAGGTGGGGTGTGGTTAAACAACCATTGGAAAAAGGGGGGGCTTGGTTTAAAATCCCTTACTTTGTTCAATAAAGCTCTCATTGGGAAGTGGCTTTGGAAATTTCTTGTGGAGAAGGATCACTTTTGGAGGAAGGCAGTGGAAGCTAAGTTTGGGTTGGAATCTTGTGGGTGGATGTCTAAAAAAGGAAAAGGGGCTCATGGTGTTGGGGTGTGGAAATGGATTCAGAATGGATGAGAGGATTTGTGCCCTTGTCTTTCTATATTGGTAGGTGATGGTAGGAGGACTCGATTGTGGCTTGATTCGTGGTTTGGGAACACGCCTCTTAAAGACCGATTTCCGAAGATTTTTGCTTTAGTGAGGGATAAAGAGACTCTTATCTCTTCGTGTATCTATGAGTTTAATGGTTCTATTTCATGGGATGTCTCTTTTATTCGAAATGTCCATGATTGGGAGATCGAGAGGGTGCATACTTTTTTGAAAACCTTGTATAGTTATAGAATGAATTTATCTAATGAGGATGAGATTAAATGGAAGGATAATCTGGGTAAAAGGTTTGAGGTGAAATCTTTCTAAGTTTCTTTGGGCCGGGACCCCTTTGGATGGTTCTCTCAACTTCCCATGGAAAGTTATTTGGTTTTCCGGGGACCCAAAGAAAGTGAGTTTCTTTGCTTGGGAAGCTATTTTGGGGAAAATTCTCACCGTAGACAATTTACAAAAAAAGGGAAGGTTTTGGTGAATCGTTGTTTCATTTGCAAAGATTGCCGGTGAGTCCATGTTTCATCTTTTATTGGAGTGTTCTTTGGCAAGAGCTCTGTGGGTGATGGCTTATAAAGTGTTGGGGGGTTTTTTGGGCGATTGTCGGCTCCGTGAGAGATGAGGTTTGGGTTTGGTGTGGGTTTAGGACATCTATGAGACTCAAGAAAGTTTACTATTTGATCCCTCTTTCTATCTTTAATTATTTGGAAAGAGAGGAATCGTAGAGCTTTTGATGGCATTGAGAAACCTATTGATGTAATTAGAGAAAGGTGGTTCAATGCACTTAATTTTTGGGTCAAGGGGAATTATTTTGTAAATGAGATAGATATATAGTAGATCTTGTGGATTATCTCTCACTTAGATAGTTTTTGTGCATGGGTTGCACCCCCTTGGTGCATTTCTCTTTTAATACAACTTATTTACTTATAAAAAAACGGAGATTACATCAAAATAGCCCTCCAATATCTCTGCATATCACAACGAAATACCCCTAGAAACGAAATACCCTTGAAAACTCGTCTCTCAAGCCAAAGGAAAACCAAATTGTTCATTATTCTTAGAGATAGTCTGTCAACTAATGCCTTTTCAAGCAACAATCAATCTCTGTTCCTTCTTTATTGGCATATATAGATTTCATTGCATGCGCGAACCAGGTTGGTTTGACATACCTCAAGTCATCTTGTTTGATAGAGACAAAGACTGGCTTAAAGTTAGTATGGGTCACTTATTTATGTCTACTTTGAGGGAGCTAAATCATTGCAGTTTACTTCATGTTAATAAACATGGTAACCTGGTTCAGAAATACTCAGGGTTTCTGTCTTACTGGAGGATAAATATACTACTTGGAATGGATTCCCTTTCCTTCCGAGGTTTCAAATAATCTTTTTCCTAGTACATTTAGAACTGACTTGATGAGTAATAGAAGAAGTTTTCCTCTAAGCATCTGAAAAAGATTCTCAAGATGATGACGTGGCTGATAATCTATTTTTTTTAAAGGTTAATAATATCATCGTTAAAGATAATTTATCTCCACCCTGGATAATATAAGAATTCCTTTTAATACTGTTTTGGTATGTGACTGGGAAGAATGGATTGGTGAGGCATGCATCCTGCAGTGTGTTCATGGTCCTTAGGTTATTCTATCTTACATGTTTAGCTAATCATCCACTACCTTGTTGCAATTATTCTGGTGAGTTTGATGGGAAGAATATATGACCTAAATGAGTAGTAAGTGAAAGTGAAGTAGCAGCATTAAGATCATTGCAAGTTACTAGTTTTACTGACACTAGAAAAGTTGCCATGGGTACATCTGAAAGAATACAAGTTGCACCAGGGATGTGCTTGTGTATACTTATTTACATAGAAAATTATTCAGTAAAACGCGTTTTTTTTATAAAAAAAATTGAAAACCTTTCTATAGGAACTTATCATGTGGTAATGCAGACACTGTGTATAATTCAGCAAAAGCAAGTGGCCAAGCAGTTCTTTCTGATCCCTTCCATATAGGTGCTTTTGATAAGGTGGATTGCCTTATTTCCTTTCATTTAATAGACTGTCTTGGTAGTCATACTTACTTTCTACTTATGTGTTTCGTTTTTTTGGCTGAGACAGTCGCCAACTTCATTTAATATAAATCCATCTGCACAAGTGGAAACTCAGAGGTTGCCAGTACAGAAGGGTCAGCAACAAAATCTGGTCTCCATATCTAGTGGTAATACAGAGAACTGGAGAGAGTCCAATATGGCGGATGCCAGTCCTAGGACCGATATCTCAACAGATGTGGACACAGATGATAAAATTCAGAGGGTTAGCGCATAATTAGAATTCTTTTTTTTCTTGGATATAGACATTCATTCATTCTCTTGTTTCATAAGATGAACAATGATATTCTTTGTTATACTCATTATGAAATGGACTGATTTTAATTAACATATATGCCCGTCTAACATTGACTTTAATGTGCAGTCTAATAGAGGTCAATCTACTGCTCTTGTTGCTTCTGATTCCAGTGACAGATCGAAAGATAAATCAGATCAGAAGGTCATATCGTTTATCTTAATGGATGGATAATATATAGCTATATCTAGTCGTTTGATGATCCTTTTTTTTCAATTGTTCTCTGCAGACTCTTCGTAGGCTTGCTCAGAACCGTGAGGCTGCAAGAAAAAGCAGACTGAGGAAGAAAGTATTGGTTCTATTAATGCATTTATAAACTTCTCACTATCTTTCTCTGTTCTCCTTAATTGTGTAGTTTTCAGTGCTGGGTGGATATAACTTAATAACACTAGTATAACGAGGTACTGCCTATTGCAAGCTTTTCACTTGATTTTAGTAGAATAAATCTAGTTGATAATACAGGCCCAGTTAAAGCTAAAGATGGGTCTGGCTGTCCGCTTATGAGAGATTGACTTGGATCTGGTACCATATAGATGAAGGGTAAGGAAATCATTAGGTAATATATCGTGCATGGCCTCCCTCTCTGATATGTAACTTCTCACGAGCAGTCTAAAAGCAAGGTTGGGGGTTGGGTGGAGAAGGGATCGAAGCATTTTTCTAGAAATTAAATGTCTGATAAGCCCCTAATAAGTTCAATTTCAATAACATCCTCTTAAGAGAGAGTTGGAACTAGAATGCACTGTGTTCCTCTCTTTGAAGTCCCTTTGTGTGACCTATTGCTAATCTACCTCGTAAGACACATTCACACGTATATCTTCCCATTTAGTCATGAGACATTTCTCATTGCGTTAGTTATCCTCTTTTGAGTCGTACTCATGCTTGTTTTCTTTGTAGGCATATGTCCAACAGCTGGAGAGTAGCCGTTTGAAGCTGACCCAACTGGAGCAGGAACTTCAGAGAGCACGACAGCAGGTTAGGCTTGGTAATTGTTCGTCAAGTCGTGTAATGTATTCATTTTGTTAATGTAGGCGTTATTTTTTTAGGGTATCTTCATATCAAGCTCAGGAGATCAAGCCCATTCAAATGGTGGAAATGGTAAGTCTTTTCTCTATTTGTATTTCTTCTTCCTTAAGCATGGTTGTGCAATGAGTTACTTTGTTGCGAATGCTTAATTCAGTAAGCTGGTTCCTATTTCCGTGACCCCAACCAAGCTGTCACACCTCTCCCTTGTGGGGGCATGTCCGGGTTCTATTCCAGTTGCTATATTAGGGGTGCTTTACTGATATACTACTAGTTTTTTTAGCAAGTAAATGTATATTTGTAAAGGTAACATGGGGTTCCAACCCATGTACAAAAGCTAATAATTACATGCCAAAAATTCAATAAACTCTATCAATTCTTCCTCATTTACAAATTATACCCGTTGAGCCAAAAATAGAACTGCCCCTACCCAAAAATGACAAATGAACAAGAAAGCCATCTCCCACAATTTCTTCATCCAAGAGCAATCGCAACAAAAGATGATGAACGGATCGGAGGTTGCACCGGTTAACTAGAACGTTACCCCACTTTTGAAGATTATTGATGATTCTACCCCATGTTGCCTCTCACAGGAAAAAACGGCCTTTCTAAGAGCACAAGTCTTCCAAATAGATCTCCAAGGGAAGTTAGGATTCTCTTCTGTAGAAGTTGCCTGTAAATATGAAAATCCCATCAGCTTCTCTTTTCTTTATAGAATTTTCGAGCATGAGGTAGATTACTATGTCTGCTGCGTCTCTTTGCAGGGGCCATGGCCTTTGATGTAGAATATGCACGGTGGCTGGAAGAGCAAAATCGGCAAATTAATGAACTGAGATCAGCAGTCAATTCTCATGCAAGTGATGCGGAACTTCGTATTATTGTTGATGGCATAATGGCTCACTATGATGAAATTTTCAGGCTGAAAAGCAATGCAGCCAAGGCGGATGTTTTCCATTTATTATCGGGCATGTGGAAAACTCCTGCTGAGAGGTGTTTCTTGTGGCTTGGTGGCTTCCGTTCATCTGAGCTTCTCAAGGTTAGGTCATATTCAAGTTTCAATAACTAGTATTGATTATGATTACTTTAGGGAATGGAGCAGAACTGGAAGATTTTGTGTATGATAGGAATTTTTGGGGGAAAAGAGAAAAGAAATCGACTGATCTTTTCTAGCTAGGTAAGCAAATAAATAAATATATAGAAGATATTATGGGCTCTGGGAAATTTTTTCCTGGATCTGTGTTTCGTCTTTATGGAAAAGTGGACGGAGCTCAAGTTGGTGGAATGAGGGAAGGATTCGGAACCTTTAGGCAGGGAAGGGATGGAAATGGAAAGTGTGTAAGGTGGGCATGGGGATGGATCCCTTCATTCGCCCAGGTGATGGAGAGAAACTTTCCCCATCCCAGACTTGCTGCCATTCCACAGTGCGATTTTACATGTGTCTGTGGGCGTAAGTTTCTTCATAGAGTGTCTTTGTACATCCTTATAGCCTTATAGGCAACCTTTTTGCTTTTTTCTTTTCTTCTCTTTTTTTCAGAAGCTAGTAACATGACAGAATTGACTGGCTATGGCTGCAGCTTCTTATAAATCAGTTAGAGCCATTGACTGAGCAGCAGTTAGGGGGCATCAACAACTTGCAGCACTCCTCCCAGCAGGCTGAAGATGCATTATCTCAAGGGATGGAGGCATTGCAGCAATCCCTGGCTGAAACATTGTCCAGTGGATCTCTGGGCTCCTCAGGTTCATCTGGGAATGTAGCAAACTATATGGGTCAAATGGCCATGGCAATGGGAAAGCTAGGAACTCTTGAGGGGTTTATTCGGCAGGTAATATCTTATTGCTTTCATACCCATTGTCTTACATATGGATTGCATGAGAAATGTAATTTATTTTATGATCTAGTTTTTTGGATCCAATGTTAATTTGAGTTGCTAGTTGGAAATGGAACTCGTAGATTTTCTTGAGAAAGTTGTTACACCCCAAACCTGAACATGAGCCAAGGACATGACATTGGTTACACACAAATAGAGTCTCCTCTACAAGTGGCCAAAGCTTAATACATACAAACTTAAAACCGATAATTCTAATTAATCAAGAGATCATTAATCCAAAAAAAAATCTCAAATTAAAACTAATCCAAAATAAAATATCACAACTTAAAAGGAAGAAGTCAGTAGTTTACAAGTCCAAACTCAAAAGTTCTAACTAAACAAAATTAGCCAGGTAGAACTAGGTAGTGTTTCCTCACACACTTCCCAAGGCCAGCAGCAATGCAATTCTACGTGTTGAAGTAAGAATCTATAAAAGAGAAATTAAAGAGTTAGCTTGACAGCTCAGTAAATAACCATAACCTGAGACTAGCTGGATCAAGTATGTAATTAAAAGCAACACCTTACATATACACATAAATATAATATGCGATTAAATGAAACATTTCATTATGTAGTTTAAAACAAATCTAGATTAGAAAGACTACTACTACTCAAACTAACCAGGCAAAATCAGTTTATAAAAACTATTTCATCTTATTCTCAGAAAACCAATTCAACAGTCTTTGTGCTATAGTCAAAATTCCCTGTGTGACAGGGTGCAAGAGTACAGTTCTTCCCTCTACCACAGGTCTAGGAGCACACTTCCTTCAATGCTAAGGATCCAAGAGTACAGTTACCCCTGTACTACAGGTCCAAAGTACAATCCTCCTGTACTACGAGTTCAAGTGCACAGTTTTTCCATGTACTACGAGCCAAGAGCACAGTTTCTCCTTGTACTACGATCCTAAGGAAAACTAGTTTTTGAGCTTATAATGAAATACTGTCAATTCCAATTCCCAGAATGGGGTCCATCATATCAGACTAAGAGTTACTAAAGGTGTTTTTAGTTTCATTTTCCTAAACACTTCCCTCAACAATTTGATTTTTGACATAATTTGAAAAACAATATTTCTCTTTCCAAAATAATATTAGAAAGTTGGAAAACAAAAAAAAGTAGTTTCCTAATTTTTTCAATATTATATTGGAAAGAAAAGTGTTGTTGCCCAAATTATATTAAAAATGTCTAAATTGTTGAAGAAAGTATTAAGGAAAATTGTGATAAAAATTTTCCATTACTAACGTACCCTAAACATGTCCTAAGTCACAAATCAAGTTTCACAATCTCAAAATGGAGCTCATCACGATCAACCACTAATCATTTGAAATAAGAAACACAATTCTTCTGGGATATCTTTGATAGTGACAAGCGATACCAAATACGCATTACAATCAAAAGATTCCAAAAATATCTAAATGCGCAAAACTCCCATGTAGACCAAATCATTATTCATCAATTTGAAGCATCAAATTGTTTTAAATTGTCCATACATACTTGATCCATGATTTTGAAAGCGTACATATACATGCAAATTAATCATAAAGAAAACTCTTAAATAATAGTTTCATAGCAGAATCAATCATCATTTCACATAAATCATGTTTAATATGAAATAACTAGACTAAATCAGGAGGCAACCCCTTGGTGCCCATTTATACTATTCTTTTTATTTTTCTTATAAAAAAACTATACTAAATCAGGTTACTTACCTCTCACACTAAACCCAACACACGATATGCAAATTATCACATTACCCTCAATAGCCTAATAACAGAAAAATATTGAGAAAAAAGAGAATTAGTGCAAAAGTGCATGCTACTGATCCTACAATGTCTACTAGATGCACCAAGGAGCCTAGGCAGTTTCTACACCTTCCCAAGCAATTGCTTCTATTTTTTAGACCCAAAATCATTTTCTATTTACGAATAATGCAATCCGGGCTAAAATATTATTTAAATATCAAACCAACTATACTCAAGAACAGCACTAATTTGTTGTCGGACGGCCAAGTTATGGCAGCCTAAAGTTCACTTTTGCAGTTTTCAAAAACGAAATTTAGAAGTTTTTTTTAAAATCATATCTTTAAAGTTTCAATATACCACTCCGATTTGGATTATTCAAAAACTAAATGAAAGCTTGTGACAGGAGGAAAGTTTGGGTATAAAAATATTGCCTGGAAAGTGTTGCCCTTATTACACCAAGTTCATTTCCTAAACTATATGCATGGGAAACATAAGAAAATCACAATTAGGTTTAGCTCTTACCTTGAATGATCCCTTTGCACCAAACCTTTCCTAGCGGTCCCTCTTTCTCAATTATTTTTCTGTCTGCAGTTTGGCCAAAAGCATGCCAAAAAGAAGTTGGGTTTTATATCACTAGGGTTTGCTAATAAAACCCTGCAATTAATAGTTTTTGGAAGATACCCCTCTTCAGTTATAAATAAAAACAAAATATTTTGGGTTAAAATAAATTTTTATACATGTATACAATTTAGTGTGCAAAATATTTACGAATTGATGTATAAGATACATATTAAATTAGTCTTATTATTATTGTTAGGAAAATAGCGGGATGTCACAATTTTAACTTCAATGTGAATATTACCTAATATCTTTGGCTATGGCATAGCCACACCTCTCTTCTAGAGTGAATGTCTCCATCTCAGTAGTTGCAATTGATAAAACAAAGAACTATAGATAATTTTGAGATGTATTAATATTAAAAAAAAATTGAATTATCTGCATTTTATGACACGAGAAGGTCTTACATTCTGGTAGTGTTGCAGGTAAATTTTGGATTCTATATTGTATTCTCTTACATTGTCAAATATGCTTCATCTGTTGGGCTTTATTTTTATTGGTTACTTTTATGTTGTCCATGGCCTGTTCTGTTCTGCTGTAATTTTTTTTAATGAGTTCATGATACCAGGCTGACAATTTGCGACAACAAACACTGCAACAAATGCACCGAATATTGACGACCCGACAGTCGGCTCGTGCGCTCCTTGCAATACATGATTACTTTTCACGGTTGCGTGCTCTTAGCTCCCTCTGGCTTGCCCGACCAAAGGAATGAAAAAGGATTTGCACTTTCTATGGAGCTGATACGTGAATATTTATTGATCCTATTGGAATATCTTATTGCCAGGCTAACTTCTCAGCTCCAGCCAGTTCTCAGTTCCAGCCATCGATGGTACTTGGCCTGCAGTGTTAAAACATATTTTCATCTCGGAAATTTCTATGTTGTAGTTTCAGAATCCTTGTGTATCAGTGTTGTAATCTGTTATATCAGTCATCATATAGTCGTAAATCTCAAAATCTCCCCGAAGGTGATGTATTTATGTTCATTATTTAATGTAATCATCATCATTGTCCTTGTTGGTCATCATCAATATGAACTGCATTGTAAATGTAACTTAAGAGCCCCTTGTACTGACAAATGTTTTTATGAAACTGAAAAGTTGGTAGGAAAAAATCAAATCTAGTGGTTTTTGGGGTTAATCTGTGCCTGCGGCTTTCTTCTGTGAATTAAATTTGCCTGCTAAGATTCGTATGAGACATAAAACAAAAAATGAGTTATTATGAGCAGTGTAAACTGCATGAGCTTTATGTTTTTAATGCTTGTATCCTTTGGTTAAATTATGCTTTTGGTCCCCTGATTATTTGGAAAAAACTCAAATTGGGCTCTGGCTACGTATATTTTTAATTCACTTTCATGAATACATAATTGGTTTCCCTGTTATCCTCCATGTTTAATAACTAATATATTTTATTAAATTAATCAATTTAATTTCGATTTAATCTATTAATCGTGAATTACAGAAATGTTTCTGGTTAATCCTTAGTAGTAAATAGAGCTATTTCTTTTGTGCAACAACGTACAAAAAATGGTGCTCTTTCTGGTTTCAAGATTCACATTTCCCCGCATTCAGCAATGACGCATGCCAGTTTAGGCCGATTGTTTGGTCCAGTAGCAACATTCTCAATTTTCCTCACAACCAAGAGACCATCTCCAAGCACCCTCTACATCAAAGTGACATGGACAAAATTAAATTCATCAGAGGACTTCCTGATCAGAAAAGACAGGAAAAAAATATGAAAATAATTATGGCCTAGGTTGCAAGCAGACTTATCAAAGGGATCAGGGGAATAATTTCAACTTATATTTGATGTCAAGTGACTACTTTCAAGATTTACAGGGATGATACTCATTTGATTAGCGCACCATTTGGTATCTATAGCTGATATATAAATAACAGAACCCATGAGCTTAAAAAATTTAGAGAACATACTCCAAAGACAACATGCTTATTGTCAAGCCAGTCGCATTTTGCACAAGTGATAAAGAACTGCAGCAGAAAGGTGGTCCGAATAAATACAGTAATACTTTTTAGCAGAAAAAAAAAATCAGAATAACATAACTGTTACAAGAAACTTAAAGTGATCATATTCAAGTAATTACTACAGCTTATTTTAAACTCCTTGCAACATTGAAACTCTGGAAGCAAGGTTCAGCTAGCTCTGAACAGAATGTTGTATTGAAAAAAAAATGTCCTTCATCATTCCTACTCTAATTACTCCAACCAAATTGACAATGTGATCCACATCAATCATGTTCCATATAGTCTAGTAATCCCAGTTTGAAGAGGGTATATATGGCACTTCAAATTGCAATATACCACTATTTTGTGACCTCTAACATAAGCAGTGAAGGTACTTGAACACCATTGAGAGAGAAGGGGGTGGGGGGGAGAGAGAAGGGACTTAAGTACCTGACACCCATTAGTACTTGGTCCACTATTGGCCTGCCATAGAAGAAACAAAGTCAAAGTCATTATTCACACCAAGTTCACCAACAAATGACTAAAAAAAGGGAGGCAGGTGGGGCAATAAAAGAGGCATGAGGGTTTTTATACATAAATCACACATTCAGAGATTAATAGGACAAATTTCAACTAAACACAGAACTCGTTTCCTGGGAAGGACATGATGGCCCTTATTTTCGCAAGGGAATTGTGGCCCCCTTTAATTATAAAAAACTCCCAAGTGCAATCGAGAAGCATATCTTGGAGTCAGGTCTTGGCTATTGATAGGTTAGGAACTTCCATCAAGCAATGGAAATATCTCTCTGGGCGAATAATAGATATATTAAACCATCTAATTACAACTAATAACAGCTGGAACACTACTTATAAAAAAAAATTAACAGCTGGAACACTTCTTATAAAAAAAATAACAGCTAGAACACTAACACCGTTTTAGAACTAAAGCAAAGCAACAACATTGGAACATGTCTAAATGGGGAATGGACAATGCATACCAATAAGAACAAATGGGAATGCAGTCTCTTTTGTTTCTCTCTTGGGTGCTCTCTAGTATTATTTTTAATGGCTAGGTTGCATCCCCTTTCTCCTTTTGTGCTTTTCAACACTTTCTTTTTATCCAAACGTTTTAATGCTTACCAATTCCTTTTTTTAATCCAAAAATTTAAAAGAAAGAAAAAAGGCCCCTTTCTATTGCAATGGCACAGCAGTCCCTAGATGAGGAGTCTATCGTAAGATAAAGCCCTTGGCTATAGCAAGGTCAAAGATATAAGTACATTCAAGGGCAGAGCCGCACCATGTTCACATGAAAGGTGCCAAGATCAAATCTTGTACTGCAGGGGAAATCGGGTTATGTGAGTTATGGAGAACGCTAGGATTTTAGGATTTAGGGTTTAGGTTTATTTAGGGTTATTTAGGGTATAGGGAATTTAGGATTTAGGGTTTAGGGTTATTTATCTAGGGTCTAGGGTCGCTCAACCTAAGAAGTCAAACTGTAACTCCTTAATGTTGCTACCAGTCCATAAGCCTCCACATTTGGAATCGGAACCCCACTCCTTGAAACTCGCCAAAATAGTCTCGACTCCAAAAAATTGCTAACCCCACCACTGCCCAACTAAATTGTGCTCATTACATTCCTTTCTGAATTCACCGGATCCCTTACCACCGAAGTTGATTTCTTTGAAACCTGGAGGTGAAAAGCAACAATAGTGTTGGGTCTATAAATCATACTCGACCCAAAAAAGTTATTGTCAATCGCTCATAACCCAGCCCATGCTTCTTAGGGAAGGCCCAAGCGGGTTTAGAAAATCTCTTGAATTGGGCCAAAAACTGGTTTGATCTCCGTAAGGTATCACTTTGGGTTTTCGAAAATGGGCCTGGGTTCAGCCACAACTAAAAAGACCCCCAGGTCCCAAAACCATTTAAACTCGATCCATCCACTGTCCTAACTTCTCCACCCGATCCACCTCATTACCCTTTCCCTGTTTGACCCAATCTGTCCAACTACCCATCTTCTCAACGCCCAATCTGCTGAAGGCCACGACTTGCAGCAGCATACCCATTGGTTGTGACAACATGCAATGGCCACTCGACGGGTTCCGGACTTCCGGTGCACATCCCCTCGCTGGAAAACCGTCCAGATTAAATCCACACCTCAGGAAAAGACAAGGGTGCTGCACAGCGAAACTCTGCTGCTTCTCTTTGATGGTGTCATTCAACTTGGGACTCGCCAGCGTCTCCAACGAAAATCCACCTTACCCAGCTCATGGAGATATCCCGAAATCCTCCACCATCCCCATGTTTGGTTACCCTACGGTATAACCACCGAACGGGGACCCATCCCCATTTAGCTCCATAAATTCCAGATATCTCCCGAATTGATTCCTCGAGATAAGCAGCAGTTATTTCTCTGGAGAACGTAATCTGTGCACAACTGTACCATCTACTTTCTCCCATAAAAGCCTTTTCCAACCTTCCAAAACGAAGTCGAAGGACTTCTGCTCAATAAACAGAAATTTCCGATGAACCCAATGAAATCATCTACCCTAGAAAGACTAAGATTTTGCAATAATTTCTCCTATTTGATCTCCACCCAATGAACCAACCCAAATTTATGTGGTTTAGTTTGGTTCAGTTCCACTCTTAAGAGGAATTGAACCATCCATGGTAAGTACTGTTTCATTTTTTCTCAAAACTGAACCATGAATTCCCTTATGATATGATGTTGCTATTTATGATGTAGAAAGGTACGAATGTACGATGGGGTCTTGTTGAGTAGTTCTTACACTGTCAACTGTCATTTTATCAGGCTTAAAAGATGCTTATAACAAAATCGCAATGACAAGTGTCTTTTCCTCTGTAAGTATCCACAGTGGTAAAATTTTATATGGTACAGGCTGAAGGTCACAAAAAAAACCAAAAGCTGAACTTCGGCAAAGGAACAACTAGAGAAGATATAAAACAGAAGGGAAAGGAATATGTTCTCTTCCTTGACAATTAAAGAATCAAAATAAAATAATAAATATCCCTACAAATAGTTCTAGATTTAAAGAAAAATGAATAATTTTTGTTCCACGAATATGGTGATATTGCTCACCTCCCTCACTAGTATTATATTAGAAAATATCATACAGAAACATGAATGAATGCATGTGTGGAAAGACACATAAACAAACATGCACACATGCCCTATTGGTCTTTTACCCCCTATGCCAAGACCTATGGCCAAGATATCTATAAGAGGAACAGAAAAATAATGCTGAGCACTAAGTAAAGAGAACTTCATTCATAAGTAAATACCTAAAAGAAAAAACAATATAAAATAATGCAAATAATCTTCCGCCAATACAGAGAACTGCAGTAGACATATATTTAATCCAAGAAGCCAACTGCATACCATTGATAGCAGACCAGGACCAGTGTGTTTGGCAATAAAATTTTCATCCTCAAACTTGTGGCCATATATGGAAACACATCCACTACCATCACCCTGCAAAGCAAGACTAGAATGCTAAGCATTGCATTACGATAGGAGCAAACAGGATAAGCTAACTAAACATTGGCCAAATTCAAAAGTTCTGAAGTTGAACTTTTCATAGTGAATATATATATATATATGCCATTAACTTCTAGCAATAAAGGTGACAACTATTCACAATTTGTAAAAAATAAGAATCCTACTAATGAAGCATGCCTGGAAGATTAGATATTGGGAGACTAGGTGTAGGAACCAAAGCCAAATGGAAATTTCAAGAATTCGTATCTGGTTATTCCCAATTTAACAAGGACCAATAAATCAATTAAAGCTTCAATATACCATTAAAGGTACTAACCTTTAAGAAATCACCGGCTTGAATCATAAAATCCTTTATCACCCTATGAAACTGGCATCCCTTGTAACCAACAGGTAATCCAGCTTTTCTGCCATTTAATTCAGTTGACGGAATCAGTAACCAGTAACGAGTACTACTCCCACCAAATGATACGACTTTTGCTCATAAATATATAATAGCACTCATGCAGAATTATCGCGCAAGTAAAATTCCACTGAGAATGAAAATTACCTCAAGATCATACAACCTTCAGCAAGCAAAACGCAATAGCCACCACAATGAAGGACTGACAATAATTATAATAGCTAAAACAACAATAACAACAATAAGAGCAGCAATATGCTCAATTTATTCAAATCAGCAAGTTGGGATTGATATTAATGTCAACAGCTACACCACCAACAGTAACAACATAATAATCACACACGTGATGGCAATTAATAACCATCCTTTAAATTTACTTGAATCACCATGTCTATAACCAATAAAGCCGGTGAGCTATTCCAATAATTTATTCAATACATGTGGAGAAAAAAAATCCCTTGCAATTATAAAAGCCACACTTCACTGAAGGGTGATCCATTGAAAGCTATGATTTAGCAAACCTACAGACTTGAAGCATAAAATGCTTACTCCCTTCAAAACACAAGTTATAATTAGCTAAAAATTCCCACTCAAAAAAATTAAAAATTGGATTTCACAGAACCACACAAACATAGCTGTTCTCATGATAAATTTCTCATAATATAAAAATGCCAAAAATAAACTACAGATAGATTGAGTAGCTTCATAAAGTTCATCAATTTCCAACATAAAATTTATAAACTTTCATTTATGTCATATGGAAGTAAGCATATGCATACCTGTATTCACCGGTGGAAAACTGCCTGCCAAGTTAAGAAGAAAATTAAACTAGGAAATCAACCAGGTTACTTTAAAAAGTAATAAATTGGATAAAATAATCCCGAAGAAAAGGCACATATATGGAAAACAATTATCTAAGAAAAAGTAACTCATATATATGCACCGTCTCTCATAAGCAATTACACATACAAGGTCTTGAATATAAATGGGATATTGAATACAGATCACAATCCTTTATAAAAAAAAAATACAGATCACAATCACATAATCACATTGCCATACAATTGAAGCTAGTTTCAAGATAACCAAATTTTTTTGGATGACGAGGGTATCCGAACCTTTGGCGCGATTAATCCCCAGGTACATGCAAACCACCACAGCCACATATACCGGGTAAAACTCGGAATAAATTCCGCGGGCATGGCTCTTATGGAGTTATTTGCACTCAATGGGGAATTGTACGCAATGCAAGGCGCTTATCTTGGCTCATCCCACCACTTAAGCTAAAAATTAATCAAGTAGTGGATAAAAAGGCTAATTTGTAACGGTTAGTATTAGTGAGTGGCACTATTACCATTATACCACCTTAAGCAAAAATCAGTAAATTTGCTTAAGTGTTCCAATCTTCTTTAATGTCAAACAAAACTAGATATAATATAGGAACAGATTGAAGACATCTTCCATTCACTAACTGATGTGTTAACACTTCTACTTCTTTATTTTTTAGCATATACCACGGCTAGTTTTCCCTATGTGGACTTTGGTTTAGGTGGTACATGTAATTTGAGCATATGCAAGTAAAATTAAAATGATGTCATCTTTTAAGGCTTTGTCAACAAACATTTGACAAAAAGTAGGGGTATCTGTAATTTCTTCGAAGAAGAGAAGAGGCTTTGATGTGTTAAAACTGATCTCAAACAAAATTAGATAAATATTGGAACAGATTAAAGACATTACATCACTAAATTATGTGTTAATATTTTACTTTTTAGCATATATCACGGCTAGATTCCCTATGTGGACTTTGGTTTAGGTGGTACGAATAATTTGATCATATGAAAGTAAAATTAAAATGATGTCATCTTTTAATGCTCCGTCAACAAACATTTGACTAAAAGTAGGGGTTATGTGCAACCAAAATCTCTAGATGAAAGAGGTTTCTGTAATTTCTTCGAAGCAGCGAAGACGCTCTGATGAAGAAGCAAAGGTATTAGAAAAGTGCCTCTACTTTCAATAAATAAGATGGGTCCTAATTTACCAGAAAAAAAATAGTCTGACAATGAAAAAACCAAGACTTACTTCTCTAGGTAGAAGTCATCCCTCTATTCACAAACATTTTATATATATATGATAATGAAACACATCTAAATGAGATAGCAAATACTTTTTAGTACCTTACTTCCAAGATCCTATGACTTCTAATGCGGTTATTCAAGTTCAGAAACTATAATGAAAAATAAAAACAAAGGAGTTCTAATATTTTTTTGATAAATAGAAATTTATTAAGAAGCACCAAGAGGGTGCACCAAAAAGCCAAAGGCAGTTTACAATGCAGAAGCTCAACAAAATCTAAAAGATCATCGTTGTTTACAAAAGAATTTCCTTTACCCAAAAAATAAGAGTGTTGAACCAATTATCTCTAATAGTAGCATTCGGTCTTTCAATACCATCAAAAGCCCTCCGGTTCCTCTCTCTCCACACCATCCACCAAATAGAATGCGGAATTAACTCTAGAGCTTTTTTTACTTCTTTGGAGGCTCTCAAGCCGCTCCAAGCCCCAATTTCATCTCTCACGGACCACGCAACTACCCAATGGATCCCCACCACTCTATAAGCCATCTCCCATAAACTTTTAGCTAACGAGCAATCCAACAAGAGATGATAAACGAACTCGGCCTTCTCCTTACAAATAAAACACCTATAAATCAAGACTTTTCCCCTCTTTTGTAAATTGTCAATGGTTAGAATTCTATTCCACGAGAACTCCCCCACAAAAAAAATATATATATATTCTTAGGAGCCTTAACACACCAAATGGCTTTCCAAGGGTAATTAGGGTGATTACTAGCAAGGTCTTTATCAGTAAGAATATTGTAAAAATCTTTCACCATAAAGCCTTTATCCGGTCTAGATCTCCACCTCAAATCATCTTCCCTCCCCATCTCAATTTTAGAAGAAAATAAGGAACCAAAAAACAAAGCAACTTCCTCGACCTCCCAATCTTGAACATTACGAATAAAAGGAATAACCCAAGAAACTCCTTCATTAGTTTGCAAAACAAGAACTAATATGTATTTCTTTGTCTCTAACCAAATTAAAGACACTCAGGAATTTATCCTTAAGAGGGGTGTTACCACACCAAGCATCATACCATAACCGAGTCTTCGCTCCATTACCCACCGAGATCTCAATATAATGCCGAAACTCTTCCCAACCCTTTCTAATCCACTTCCACACTCCTACTCCATAAGCTCCTCACGGTTCTTTGGACATCCAACCATCAAGATCCATCCCAAACTTGGCCACCACCACTTTCCTCCACAAATGGTCTTTCTCATAGCCATTTACCAAGAAAGGCCTTATTGAGCAAGGAGAGAGATTTAATACCAAGCCCCCCTCTTTCTAAAAGAAGCTTCACAATCCCCCAATTAACCAAATGGTATTTAAAATCCTCTCCCGAGTTGTCCCAAAGGAATCTCCCCTGGATACTTTCCAATCTATTGGCCAACCCATTGGGAATAGGAAAAAGAAACATAAAATAGATCGGAATGCTAGAAAGAGTGTTTTTAATGAGAGTGAGTCTGCCCCCTTTAGATAGGTAGTGATTCTTCCATCCGGTCAACCGCTTTTCAAACTTTTCCACAATCGGATTTCAAATGCTTTTATCTTTAAACCGAGCCCTGAAGGGGCGACCAAGATATGAGATAGGGAGCCTTCCCAAATTACACCTCAATAAACCAGCGATGAGGTTCCCATTAGCTCCTTCACCAAAAGGGATTAGAAAATTTTTAGCAAGATTAACTTTAAGACCCAATACCGCCTCAAAGTAGAGAAGGATACCCCGAAGGTGCAAAATTTGATTATCTTCAGCCCCACAAAACACGAGAGTATCATCGGCAAAGAGAAGGTGAGAAATATTAACATTACCTGCATTATCTCCCACTTTGAAATCCGATAAGAGACCCAAATCAACATCTTGCTAAGAGCCTCCATGACTAGAGTGAACAAAAAAGGAGACAAATGATCCCCTTGTATTAGACCTCTCGAAGCTAAAAAAAAAAACAGAAGGACACCCATTAACCAATATAGAAAAAGAAGTGGTAGATAAGCATCTAAGTATCCACTTACACCACTTTTCTCCAAAACCCATACTCTTCAGTAAATAGATAAAAAAATCCCAACAAACATGGTCATACACCTTTTCCATATCAAGCTTACAAATAACCCCTCCCCCACCAATCTTCAACTGAGCATCCACCACTTCATTTGCTATCATAGCTGCATCCAAAATTTGTCTTCTTTCTATAAAAGCATTTTGAATAGGGTTTACCACTTTCCGAATCACACCCTTTAATCTAGAAGTTATCACTTTCGATAAAGGCTTGTAAATACAACCCACAAGGCTAATAAGTATGAAATCCCTAATATTTGAGGCGCCCTTCTTTTTTGGGGTCAAAGTAACAAATGTGGCATTTAGGCTTCTCACAAACTCCCCTGAAGAATGAAATTCCTCAAAAAGACGAACCACCTCTCCCTTTTTCACTTCCCAGTTATGAGACAGGAAAGTCATGGTGAAGCCATCACGACCTGGAGCTTTATCACCATCACATGCCTTGAGCGCAGCAACTATTTCATCCTCAAAAAAATGTCTTTCCAACCAGACTGCATCAATCTCATCAATTCTAGAGAAATTCAAACCGTCCAAATTCGGTCTGTTCCCACAAGTCTCTTTGTAAAGATTCTCGTAAAACCCACTGATGGCCCATTTGATATCCCTCTCCTCCTCAAACATCAAACCATCAACCTTAATAGAGTTAATAAAATTGAATCTCCTATAAGCATTGGCCATGCAATGAAAATACTTTGTATTTTTATCTCCCTCCCGAAGCCACCACTCCCTTGATTTTTGTCTCCAAGAAATTTCCTTTAAGGTAATAAGCTTAGCTAGCTCCTTTTTTGTAGTTAATCTTCTATCAGACTCACTTCTCAACAAGCCCTACCTAACCTCTTTCTCATCAACCTCACTAATTTCCCCCACCAAAGCGTTGATAGCTAAGTTAATGTTGCCAAAGGACTCTTGATTCCATTTTTGCACTTCTTGTTTAACTCTCTTAAATTTCTTAGCTACCACAAAACTAGCCACTCCACTTAAAAGAGCACCTTCCCACCAGCCCCTGACGAGATCAAGAAAACCATCCACTCTCAACCACATGTTCTCAAATCGAAATGGAGTTGGACTCCACATCTAACCTCCAACTTTAAGAGCAATAGGGTGATGATCAGAAGTAGGTCGATGGAGAAGCTTTTGAATCAAAGAAGGACACTGAAATTCCAAGGAAGCAGACACAAGGAACCAGTCTAACCTCAAAAAAGAAAGAGACTTTCTAAAATTCGACCAAGTAAAGGACCCTCCCGATAACGACAGATCAATAAGATCATTACCCCTCATAAACTCGAGAAACTCCCTCGTAGACCTAGTTTCAAGAACCCCCCCCCCCAAATCTTTCATGAGGAAAAAGCACAACATTAAAATCCCCCCTAGCACCCAAGGTAACAACCAACGAAGACGGGTAGCCACCAACTCGTCCCAAAACTGATTTCTATTACCATTCTCACCAAGCCCATACACAATAGTCAAAATCCAATCCCCACCTTTAAAGAGCCCCTTAAAGACACAAGAAACTCAAAACGAACCCACATGGGTATCAACCAAATCCAACAAACACTTGTCCCACATAATTACAATTCCATAAGAAGCGCCTAAAGACAGAAGAGCTTTTCAACCACACGATCTAATACCCCAAAGACTACGAATGATAGACTCATCAACATGCTCCAGTTTGGTCTCCTAAAGGCATACCACAGCTCCCTTCCATTCTCTCATAAAATGTTTAATAGAATCTCTTTTCGTCAAGTCATTAGCCCCTCTCACATTCCACGAAATAACTTTCCAAATCATTGGATCAAAAGCTCTCTCCTCGACTCCTCTACCAACTCTTCTCCTCCTCTACCTACACTTCCACCGATTTTGTAATAATTGAGATCAAATTCTAACCTCTTTAACTCCCTGTTACCCCCCTTGTTCGAAGAATGACCTCGACATCTAGATTTGCACTCTTCAACCCGACGACGCTCAATTTCCTCAAACGATTTTATAGCTTGATCTTCCACCCCAATAATAGAAACCACGACCAATTTGTGAAGTTTTTTAACCCAATTAACAACCCACACTGATGCCTTTCTGTTCACAGCTAGCTCATCCCTTACATCCACTCCCTCCCATTGATCCAAAGAAACATCACTTTCCACTAAGGCCAAATTAAACTGAGAATCCCTTCGATCAATTTCGTTGAACCCTCAATCTTTCAATCCAAAACTGCCTTTAGCCCTTGAACACCCACCAAAATCTAAAGCAAAAAATTCCACGTTAATCCTTGGAGGAATAGAGATCAGAGGTTCTACAGTGGAAAAAACCACCATCTGATTATCAACTGATTTAGAATAGGAGTTTTCTAAAACTGGGAGAGAGCCTGAAACCTCTGTACAAACATCAAACTTATATGCAAGTTCAAGATAAGCACCAGCCTGCACGCCGGAAAAAATAGTGTCGACACCCCTCTTCTTCACTGACCCATCGATCCCGAGAATGCCCTGAGAAGCGGAAGCCGGCATCGTAACTAACATGCTGCCAGGCGTTAACGGGAGAGGATTGGAGATCTCCGAGACTGCCCACAACTGGCACCGGAAGATTCTACCACAAACCCAGACCCCAGCGCCAATGAAACGCGGATCTTTGATGCCAGGGGACCAAAATGCTTGGCCACCCTGCATTTCGTCAGTTTCCATCCCTTGGTAACAGGCTTTGTGGATCTTTTAAAGATCAAATCCTTCTCCAACCCACAACTGCGAAATGGACCACCCAAGCCCACCTCACCAGGCCTAACCTCCAAAGATTGACCCGGTCTATCTAAATCATTCAAGAGACTTTAATAACTTGGCCCAAGATCCTTAAGGGAGTTTTGAGCACTTAAAATGCAATCCAATCTTTGAAACATGCCCATTCCTTTCTTTTGGCTCACATAACTGTCCAATTCAAAATTTGAATACGATACCTGATCAGAGTCCAACTGTCTCTTGCTCTTATATCTTTGCTTCCCTACATATTCCTCCACTCATGTGACTTGCCCTTCATCTCTTCCAAGAACAGAGTTTTTGATCACCATCGCCCATGTTTTCTCCCTCTCAATGCTTTTTGATAGCACCAGACTGTCGGAAAAGTTCGCCTCACATGACAGACAACAACCCAAAAGCGACAAAGATCCACCATCCCTGGCATCCTCTGAAGGAACTTTCCTTTCTACCACTTTCAAACCCCTACCAAAATCGTTCCCATATAGCTTAAAATGACTAGGATCCTTCCCAAAAACCCTCCCCTTTTGTTCTCCTGGAAAAACCCCAAACCCTTTGCCGATTTCAGAGAAAGCCTCTAGGACATTCCACCAACCACCACCAGCAACTCCATTTGGGATTAGGATAAAGCTGGATTTCCCACTCAAGATTCCAGTTACAAAGACGAAGCGACCATTCTTGTTCCTGTGCAAACCAACTAACAAAGATCTATTTGACTCTCTCCTTCTCCGGAACCAGTTTTCTTCTCCTTTATCAAACAAAAATTCTTTCCAAGCTTTCAAAGACCAGAGAAATTCTTGTTTGTTTAACCAAAGAGAAATCTTCCTTCTTGGAGCAAATTCTGAAAATCTCACCATGTTCCCATCAACACCTTCCTTAACCAACTCGAAAAACTTCTTTTGAACAACGAAAGATTGACGAAGCACACTCTCTTTTCCCATCAGCACCTTTTATCTTCTTTTTATAGTTAAGGATAAATTAACCAAGACGTGAATACTCACCTCAATTAGAGACCTTTCATAAGAATCAAATGACACTAGTTATAAGTTCATAACATGCAAATCTTTTGAGAATAAGAAATTACCATGATAGATGAGTGGAAATGCAAATTTCTGGAAAGAATGGACACCCCAACTAAAGATCTTTTGTTGGATTGAGTTTTAATATTATGCCTGAAGCACATCATATGGTTTCTAAAATAATTTAGTGGCATTTTAAGAAAGTAGCCTTCCATCTTCGACATGGTACTCTTCAAAAGATATACATCATTTTAGTAATACGACAAATACATCTAAGACCTCATAATTTATAAGTTCAATGCTCTTACATCCTTCATTAACTAACCATAAAGAGATTCTTCTTTTCTTTTCTTTTTTCCTTTTTATGGGGCAAAGATGGCAACACTCGTTCCTTTAAATTTGTAACCACTCTCTACCAACTTGATTTTGTAGAAGCAAAGGCAGTTTGGGGTTAAACCGGATAAGAGGCATGGAAATGTAAAGAAAGGAAATCATTTTCCTTCCATTTATTTGGTTAAGAAGAAAAGAGATAGAACGGAAGCAAAAAATTAGGACCCCCTCAGTCAATTCTAATTGATTCTTGCACCCACTTTGAATGGATAAAAAGTGGCAAGCACATAGAAAAATTCACTCCTCCACAGTTCCTTTCACTCTCCTTTTATCCAATCAAGTAGCAGAAAATATCGTTTACCATCCATTCAGGCCCTCACTTTTCCCTCTGAAATTCTCTCCATTAGCGGCTGCATTGTACTTGCAAAGTTCCTCCTTTTAATGATCATTTTAATTCTATCCCAGCATGATACTAATGGTAGAAAACTTTACCATTCTGACTTCATCTAATTTTTTAGATAAAAAAATAAAATTCATTAAGAAAGAGAAAAGAGTACACAAGTGGAGGACAAGGAAAAATGAGACTACATCAAAATATCCCTCCAAGCTATCTGCATATCACTCAAAGAAATACCCCTAAAAACTAATGTAGTCGAAGCCCAAAGAGAATAAAGGAAAACAATCCTATCCGTAAGCATAAACACGATCGTGGAACGATCTTAAAATCCGCTCATTTCTTTCCTTCCAAATCACTCAAACAACCGCAAACCAAGCACATTGCCATAAATTCTTTTGTTGCTTACTCCTTCCAAAACCCCAAAATTTAATCTTCATAAGACCCTCTACCGTAGATGGACAAACCTAAATCTCACCAAAAATGCCAAACAAATTATTCCAAATCTGCTTAGCTACTTCGCAGTGGAGAAAAAGATCGCTATTTGTCTCATTTGAGGACTTGCACATTAGACAAATATATGGAGGCCTCCGCACCTATAACAAGTCATTGGATTAATCTTGATGAGTACCAAAGTCAAGGTGAAAGCTTTGATCTTAAAGGGAACATGTGCCTTCTAGACAGCCTTGTTCAAAGGAAATAGAGGGACAAATTTTAACAGATTTGACATGAATGATTTACAAGAAAATATGCCGGAAACATCCCCTTCCCAAACACAAGGTGAAAGCTTTGATCTTAAAGGGAACACGTGCCTTCCAGATAACCTTGTCCAAAGGAAATAGAGAGGGACAAATTTTAATAGATTTGAAATGAATGATTTACAAGAAAATATGCCAGAAACATCCCCTTCCCAAACTCTAGTATCACATCTAGAATTAGGAGCAAAAGAATCAAAGATATTTACCAAACACATAGACTTTTGTTTCCCTCTCATTAAGATTCCTAACGAAATGTAGATCCCAAAATAAAGAAACAACCTCCATAGAGAAAAAAGAGAAAAATCAAAGTGTTGTAAAGAAAGAAGAGTCTATGGAGCCAAGGATATTATATGATAGAGGCGCAACCCCAACCCAAAGATCCTCCCAAAAAGGGATTTAGGAACCATCACCAACTTTATAGCGAGCAAGTGGAAAGAAAATATTTCGTAATTGTGAAATGAACTCCCAAGGACTCGTGTGTAGCATAGATACCTTCCCTAGCATCCCACCCATTCTATTGTAGTCCATACTTACTCCTTATTACCTTATGTCATAGGGAGTTTGGTTATAAAGTAAACCTCCACAACCATTTTTCCACCAAGGAAATTTTTTGAGAACTAAATTTCCAAAAACTAAACCCTCCTCGGACTTAGGCATGCTAATAACCTCCCAATTCACCAAATGATCTCTTTTACCATCCCCATACCTGACCACAAGATGTCATCATTCGCTCTAACCTCTCAGCTACAATCCTAAACAAAGACAAAGTAAAAAGGGATACTAGAAAGACAAGATTGAATAAAAGTTATCCTACCCCTAAAGAAAAATAAGGTCTTTTTCAACTTTCTAGGCGTTTACCCAAGCACTCAATAATTGGATCGCAAAAAGATATAGATCTAGGATTACCTCCTAAGGGAAGACCTAAATAAGACAAGGGCGAAGCACCGAACAACCAGCTACACTACTAATCTCATTCAACTTCTCCCTCCCCACATTAATAACAACAACACTGCTCTTATCCATATCTATCTTAAGGCAAGAAACTATCTTAAAAACCTTCAATAAGAAAAGCACCTTAAACTTAGTCAAATTCATATCCAAGAAGGAAATAGGAACTGTAAATGTGAAATCTCGACTCCTTCCTTCCCAATCTTAAGACCCTGAATTACCCCTTTGGCCTGAGCATGTATCACCATTCTGCTTAACACATCGATCACTGTGGTGAATAATAAGGGGGAGAGCGGATCATCCAGTCGAGGCCCTCTAGAAGTATCAAACCAAGACTTAGGCTCACAAATGACAAGGACTGCCATAGACGTAGAAGAAAGACAACCCCTAATCAACTTCATCCACCTTTCACCAAAGCCCTTCCTCTCCAACAACATATCTAGAAAACCCTAATTAACTCTATCATAAGCTTTCTCATAATCAAGTTTGAAAACAATACCTCCATTTCCCTCCTTTTTAGGTCATCAATTACTTCATTGGCAACTAAAGCAACATCCAAATTAATCTACCTTGAATGGAAGCACTTTGTGAGTAGAATATTGTATCAACTAAAATCTTCCAAAGCCTCCTTGAGAACACCTTAGTCAAGATCTAATACACACTAGTGACCAAACTAATGGGTTTATAATCCTTAACCTTAATTGACCGATCCCTTTTAGGGTTGAGGGTAAAAAAAGTAGAATTAACACTCTTACCAACAACACCATTAGCAAAGAATTGATTAAATTTCATAAGATCATTTTTAAGAACCTCCCAATTATCTTGATAAAAAGCTATAGTAAAACCATGTGGACCCAGGGCCTTATCTATATCGATGAAAAAAATGGCAGCCCTCACCTCATCCTAGGAAAATGGACGCTCTAACCATTGGGCTTTATCGCTGGTAATAGGACTCCAATCCACCTCTTCAACCATAGGTCTAAATGGAAGCTCATCCGTAAACATAAATTGCCCTCAATAAGACATACAAGCATCGTACCGTGCACATTCATAATAATTATCAAACCATTCACACATTAGTAACAATCGAAGTGAGAATTAAAAAAGTATACCAGCATAGCCACAGTCATAAGTACATGTAACCATCAAGAGAGAAAGTGAGGTGATTTTGGATTTTTTCCCCTCAAATTATGGTTTTTTTCTTCTTCTTCTTTTTGGGAGGAAACTAAGTCAAGAAAAAGGAAACTATAGAATTGAAGTAACAAAAATTTTCACTATTAAACGGCAAAAGAACAAAAGAACAAAAAAAAATGAAATTTGATACAAGCAACAATTCTTAATTAGCATTTTTTTATCATTACAAATGAGGGGGTGGAGGTTCAAAACCCTGCCCATAGGTCAGGGGAAGGTGTCCCTTCACAACTGCGCTGGGGCAGGGGAAAGTACTTTTTCTTGCCTAAGCAAAAATGGCTAAAAAATCTTGCTTTGGGAGCAACAAAAGCACTGCCGAGAGACTTAACCATATAATACTAAAGTTCAATACTTAATTTTTATTTCTTCCACTCTCCCAGCAGTCGAATAACCATACCTAAAATACTGTAGCACTACTGGTCTAGGAATTTAAAAGTACTTTTGGCTTTTTGAGCCAAATATATTTTCGTTTTCTTTTTGAAAAGGAGCCAAATACATTAAATGGAAATAAATTTTTGCTTTTAAAAAGCAGGGAATGTACTTTCAAATTGCAAATCAAAACAAACAAGTTGTTATTCTGTCCTTTTCTTTTAGTACAGTTTTTCAGTGACCCAATATTTAACGGAAAAAAGAAAAGAGTGATAAACAGCACAAACAGAGAAACAGAGAAACAGGGTGAGTGGCAGGACCTGAAATTTTCGGCGGTTTTGGGAGCAACATCGGCGAAGAGCTCCATCTTGATACGACCAGCGGGGATGGTACCAATGGTAATATCGAAGAAAACTATTGGGTTTTTAGGGTTTGGAGGTCGCACGTGCCACTCCACGTTCCCACCTCCTCCTGCCACTGCCTGTGCGCCATTTACTCCTGACGACATTAACAATTCAACTCTAGTTCACTATCTCTGCCTCTCTTTCACTGCTTCTGCAAGCTTCTCTTTCTTTTTGCTTCCTAGTGATGATTTTGTTCTTTATTTTCCCCTGAAAAGTGATGTGTTTATTGTGTTCTGGCCTTCTGGGCTTTGGGTTTTGGGTTTTTGGTTTAGGGCAGTGTTTTCATAGCGTTGTGTGCCTCAATGAGGTTAAGTCGGACGCGTAGGTAACTAAAATTTTTTTAATTTATAACGTTGGTATGGTTCGAAATTTTAATAAAATAATAAAATTTAATTGATTAAAATAATATAAATATAATAATATAACAATTAAAATATTAAAATAAAAAAATAACTTTTTAATAAGTTTTAATATTTTTATTAACTCTCTTGATTATATAAATTATAATTATATTTATATTTATATATATTATATATAGTTTTTTATTTTTATATTGTTGTAATTAGTAAATGGTTAATTAAATAGTTTGTCATTATTATTAAATCAGATAACATGTGATAAATATTTATGAAACACAATAATATAACTAAAATGAGAACTAACTTAGTAGTTAAGGTTTATATTTATACTCATTTGGACATATGTTTGAGTCTTAAACTTGTAATTTTTTTTTTTAAGGTTTTTGCGCCTTGGCGTGGCAACCGCTACAAAGAAAAAGAGCCCAACAAAAGAAACACATAATACTTTGAGCATCATGAAATTTGCTTTAGCTCCACCCCTATGTGAATCCCGAAAACACAATTGAAAACACTAGTTTAGAGTACTGTTGATTTTTGTTCTCATTTTTTGGATTTTGTACGATTTTGTCAAAAATTTATTTGTCATGACAAAAAGTTGTCTTATACTTATCAGAATCTACGGTAAAAAGTAAATAAATAAATAAAAGAGGTAAATATCCATCTTATTATTAAATAATATTAAAAGAGAGAAAAAATGTATTTTATTTTCATTTAATGGTGAGATTGACACTTGTACGCAATAATTTTTTGTACTATTCACTTTTGAATAAATTTTATACTTTAAAAAAATCGATTGTAATCAAATTTTCAAACAACTATAATTGTGCTATGGAAAATTCAAATTGGCGGTACAAAGTAGGTTTAACCATTTTTATTCAAATTAAAAACTAGATATTGATTTAACATTATTTTAAATGGTTTGTGATAAAACAATAATAGAAATAATAAATACTTGTATAAATCTTATTAAGTATTTAGTCTAATTTCTATATATTAAAAAAATAAAAATAATTTCATGAACCCTTTCAAATAATATCTTTTAATTAATGCTAATTTTTCCAACAATTTATAAAATTGATATGTACGAGTAATTAGTTTGACTCGTTTACCTAAACACAATCAAATAATAAAAAAATAATTTAAATCATTATCAATTAAAACATTTGATTATAATTTTAAGTTGAAAATAAACAAAGCTAACCAATCATAAATTCCACAAATCATTTATTGTTTGGACTAATAATTAATCACTACACATAAAAACTATAAACTATAATATTCGGTATTTTTTATTTATATTATTTGTCAATCTTAACAAGGACAATATCACATTCAAGTTATAATAATTCACAATATAAATACACAAGTAATAAAAAACAATATAAATACATTCTCTCGCTTTTAAAATATGCAAAACTAAATTTATATTATTTATCTACGAGGATAAATATAAAAATCAGTAAAAATATTACATTATCAGCATTAAGATAGCAACCTAGCATAGCCCAATTAATACTCGAATAGGACTCTCGAGCCAAATAAAGATACCCATAAATTAGTCATAAATAATAATTTATTATGAATTATACTAACCAATGAGCCAAAAACAAAATTATTATCTTAAAACACATATCATATGCAATAGACATCGGTAAAAACATCTCTTATTATTCTCGTTGGTAGGGATAACATACAACTGCATATGTCCTTGTCCACATGCATGAATTGGTGTTTTTGTTTTGCCATTACTCTATAATTAACATTGCTTTCTCAAAAGATATCTCAACTTTTACATGAATCTACAACAACATTCAACAAATAGCGAAGTAATGAAAGTGTTTGTAGGGTTATACTGCAACCAATTTTCATATTCACTAAACAAAAAGTACATAAATGTCTATAAATTGTATTCATGCCTTGTTAACAACACTATTCACAAAATCACAACATTCGTGGGATCTTCTGTTAGTAGGGGTGAGCATGGAACCGATCGATTCGACCCAAACTGATATAATGGGTTAGGTTGGATCTTTTTAGAAGTTGAATTGGATTGAGTTGGGTCGAAAAAAGTTTTGAACTTGATGGGTCAAGTCGAAAAAGTTTTGAACCCGATAGGTTGGGTTGAGTCATGGTTTCAAAATTTTCAACCCAACCCAAAACGGTAATCCAATCAAATATATAATTATATATTTTTTATATTTATTGAATATAAAATAGTGTATAATTAATTATAATATAATTGTAAAAATATATAATTATATAATGTTCATTCTAGCTACTAATGTACAAAATTATATATATATATATATACACACACGTGTCTTATTTTTTTTTCTTTATTCTTCTTAGGAATCCTTTAACAAAAAAGAAACAACTTTAGCTTTCTCTATTTTCATTTACTTTATGGTTTTTATCTGACATACATGTTTGGTATTATGTATGAATTAAATCATGAAGATTTTAAGGTTAAGTTTATTATGGTGTTGAAGTTTTAAAGATTTTTATTGATAAAGCGAAAATCTAGTTTCTGTTTACTTTTGTTTTGTTTGTATTAAATTAAAGTTTTTTGAACTTTGTATTAATTAATTTAAGCTACTTTATAAGGGATGAATTTGTAAGATTTAATGAATTATTGTATGGATTTGTAAGATCTTATTCATCTCATTTTTCTCTTTCTTCTTCTTCCTCCTCCTCCTCCTTCCGCCGTTTTCTCTTTACTCATCATTCTTCTCCCCTCTTTCTCATTTATCTACTCATCATTATGATATTTAAATGATAAATTAGTTCATATTTAAAATTATAAAAATTATACCAACGGTCACCAAGTTGTTACCAAACGTGAATAATAATATTAAACAGTTTTGAATCAAAATTATTTTACAATGAAACAATAAGAACTTGATTATAAAAAAGAAGCCACCAATCCAAAGACCAAACAATTTGACAAATTTTAACCAAACAAGACTTAATTTTGTTTTCTTTACAAAATTTAAAAAATAAGCCCACTTAAAAAGCATCAAATAACCCCACCACCAAACTTCACCTTCCACCACATTTTTTTTTCGTAAGGTCACATTTTATCTTGGCTCTCTCACAGTCTCACCTCCATTAAAACACGTTAAAACCAACAAAGAAAATAAAACTAAAATTTGAGGCGCAATAAAAGGGTTTGGACTTTAGATGCTACTGAGTACTCACAAGTCAGGTTCACACGGCAGCCATAAACCAAACCCAAAACCGAAAGAAAAGGAAGGAAACCCAAAAACACAAAAATAAAAAACGGAGAAAAGGAAAAGAAAAGAGAGGAAAATCCCTCACAAGCTACTTTCTATAAAACCCTCACTCTATCTCCCTCGAAAGAATCTTTTTCATTATACTCCTTTTTTATTACTTGTACATTGATTGATGATCTATATATAAACCTTCATTTCTCTATAATTATATTCATTTCACCTTTTTAATTCCCCTCATGGATCTACCATTTTTACCTTTCTTGACTTTAATTCACTCCCTCAAGATCTTTTAAACTTCAAAAATTAAAGTAATTACTCTGCTCCCTCCGGTTTCGATTTTCCCTGATTCCGTTCAATTTCCCGAGAAAATGAAGGTGCCATGCTGTTCAGTGTGCCAAACGCGGTACAACGAGGAAGAGAGAGTCCCCTTGCTGCTCCAATGCGGGCATGGCTTCTGCAAAGAATGTCTGTCGAGGATGTTCTCGGATTCATCGGATACCACGCTGCCGTGCCCGCGGTGTCGGCACGTGTCCGTGGTGGGGAACTCTGTGCAGGCGCTCCGCAAGAACTACGCAATGCTCACGCTCATCAACTCCGCTACCAACTCATCCTCTTCGGCTGCGAATTTCGATTGCGATTACACGGACGACGAGGACGATGACGAAGATAATGAGCGCGGTGACGAGGAGGAAGCAGTGGCTCGGTGCAGCCGCGGGTCCCTCGCCTCGAGCTCCGGCGGATGCGGTCCAGTGATCGAGGTAGGGGCGCATCCGGAGGTTAAGCTGGTGAGGCGGGTAGGAGAGGGGAGGCGGGCCGGGGTGGAGATGTGGGGTGCGACGGTTGGTGGTGGAGGTGGGGCCCACGGGAGGCGGTGCAGGCACTTTGTGGCGGTGAAGAAGGTGGCTCTTCCAGAGGAGATGGATGTGGATTGGGTGCAGGAGAAGCTGGAGAACTTGCGGCGGGCCTCGATGTGGTGCAGGAATGTGTGCACTTTCCATGGGGTTGTAAGGATGGAGGGGTCTCTGTGCCTTGTAATGGACAGGTGTTATGGGTCTGTTCAGTCTGCTATGCAGTGCAATGAGGGCAGGCTCACTTTGGAGCAAATCCTAAGGTTTTGGTGATTTCTTCTTTCTTTTTACGTATTATTTTTTATTGCTAGTTTGTGGAAAGATATTGTTTGATATTGGTTCCTCAGATGATTTTGTATATTTGAGTTCAAAATGGTTAGCCCTTGAATGTGGCGTATTCTCGAGGCTTTGTATCAAGTAGGCAGATACTAAGGTTGTCATTCTGTATGGTAAGTTAATTTTGGATAGTGGTTGTACTCATCATTTTTTTTAGTGGTGTGTATTAGTTTGAAACGGCTATTTTCTGTGCTTATGAGTGCATGTGCTTTTGTATTAAGTTGGCGTTGGGAGTTCAGATTTAGGGCTTGGGACTCCATTTCTATATTTTCTTTTGATAAATAACTTGATTTAATGCACTTGGTTTTAGGAGATATATCTTAAATAAATGTACTGAAACTCCAGACAGAGTAGTCGGGACAAACATTCTGTGCATGAGAAGTGGATTATTAGTGGGAAAGATACATAGACAAACATTTCAATATTTTGGGAGTTGTTTTGATTAACTGCCATGATCGGGGATTGGGGGATTTGAAGTTTGAACTTGAGACCTCTTTTGAGGAGTAATGAACTTGATTTTAACTAATATTTCGTGTTCATATATAAAGGGGACCATGCATACAAGTTTGTTGTGGGTTGAGATGGAATGGTACTGCTCCAAGAAGTCTATAATTTCTGTTAACATAACATACAAGTTTGGTGTATATATTCTTTTCCTTCTATGTGAAGCCATACAACCACATGTAATATGCATTTATAATTTGAGTATGGATCTGCTGGTGTTGGGTGAGCTTGGTATAAATTACTTCTGATAGATGGTCACCAGGGGACATGAATAATGGCTGATGGCAGTATCACACAAGTTTGGAATATATGAAACTGCTTAGTGTTTGTTACCTATTAGTCCCGGTCTGACTCCAACCAAATTTTGATGTGCTTTTCTTCTCCCAAAATTAGTGAGAATTTAATTAATGCACTCACTTGTCACCTATTTAGGTTTAGTTATTTAACAATATTCTCTCATTGTTTAAGACGAGAATATGGAAAAGAAAAAAAAAACATTATAAGAAAATTAATATGTTTCTGGGAGAAATAATTGAAACGGGAAACTTCTTTTAGAATGGTCATGTTTCAAGAAAAGATGAATCATTTTTTATATGTTAATATTTACAAATATCATGGTGCAAGGAAGATGGAACAACTATTATTAGCGTTTTCATTGTAACAGCAACCAACCTTAACCAGGAAAATTTTAAATAGTAACAAATAAAAAATGATTCACCTTTAAAATTCACATAATAGCTTCTGATGTAGACACGGTTCTTTTTTGATTGAGGCCTGGCTCAGTCTCATATTTGAGACGGAGACTTGTTTCAATACTACTTCATGATTTTTAAATGGGAGGAATAATGAGGAGACATATTTTGTTAATGTGCATTCCTAGATTTTTTAGATTTATTTTGATTCTGAATTCAAATCTTAACGATTTATTAGAGTTGATCGAATAGGTGCAAGAACTACTCTGTTTACCATTATGGAAAATACAAAATATTGATTGGAACTTTGAACATTATTAGGTGCCAAAATAGATTTGGAAGTATGTAGCTCTTTGTTATTTCATGCTGAAAAATTTCCTCGTCAAGACAAGAATAAATGGACGATTATAGATAATAATAGGCTATACTACATTACTTTTGTGTGCTTGGTGTGGTTACAAAAACATTGAATTGAATTACTGAAGATATGTTCCAAGATCTGTATCTCTTGCCAAGTTATAACTAGTCTCTTGCATTTCTTAATAAATTTGTGAAAATATTTAGTAGCAATGCTCATAAAGTATCAGAAATTGAACATGTTTGTTAATAAAATAATTTGGTATTTAAAATTTTTCTCTTCAGTTAGAAATACTTTTGTTTAATTAATTAATGCATTACCATAAAGTACCAAATTATTGACTTGGCGGAGTTTGGTTGAGAGTAGTAGCCTGTCCTTTTATAACTGCTCTTTCCATTGATTATGCTAATGTTGTGATCATTTTGGAAGAGTGAATAAGAATTGGTAAGTGACACTGATCAAATATGATTTGTGATGCAGGATTTTCATTTGAGTCTGACAGATCCCATATCTCCAAAAGATATATAAATGTTTTAGGGTGGTCTTATATGTACAATATGCTTCCTATATTTGCATACTTGAGAGGGAAGAGGGAGAGCATTTATGGTCATCAATTTGAGCTTTACAAAGGAATTCAAGCAAAAAGAAGAGGCGATGAAAAACAATGATCAAAATGCATTCTGCAAGCCAGGCGGCACAGTCCTTTATTGATCTAATTGTTGACTGAGAAGACAGGAATATGTTAATTCTATATATGTTTTCATTGACCAATGCTTAAACTTTACAGGAATTTTTAGTGTCACTAGGTGCCAAAATTAGCTTTGGATGTACATTGAACTTTTTGCTATTTTTAGGTGCAAAATTTCATGAATTTCAGGATTACAATAGATTAAATGATTATATTTTTTTACTAAATCAGTGATGAAATGATTATAGTTATAAGTGAACTGTTTCATTCTCTGTAATTATTTCTTCTTGTTGGTGAAGGGGGTTGCTCTTTAGATCAATTTTCACGAGATGGTTACATATCTTGATGAATTTTATCTGTTTTACTAAAACATACTTCTAGCTTTCAATCTAATTTAATTGCTCAAAGTCACATAAAGTAGCTATTAGCTGGCAATGACTCTTGTCGTGACATAGCAAGTTTTTGCCAATTGTAGATACGGGGCAGACATAGCACGAGGGGTGGCTGAACTCCATGCAGCAGGTGTTGTTTGCATGAATCTAAAACCGTCCAATCTTCTTTTGGATGCAAGTGGTCATGCCGTAGTTTCTGATTATGGATTGGCTGCAATTCTGAAGAAACCTGCATGCCGCAAAGCTAGATCAGAGTGTGATTCCTCAGGGATCCATTCATGCATGGACTGCATAATGCTGAGCCCCCACTACACTGCCCCCGAGGCATGGGAGCCAGTGAAGAAGTCATTGAATCTGTTCTGGGAGGATGCAATTGGTATATCTGCAGAGTCAGATGCCTGGAGTTTTGGCTGTACATTGGTGGAGATGTGCACTGGTTCCATTCCGTATGTGAAAAACTCATTCTTAATTCTGTATTTCATTTTTTCCCTTCCTTTCTGTGTCATTCATGGTATAACTGCTTTGTGATACCAATTGGCATCCTTTGTGCAGATGGACCGGTTTGAGCGCAGAGGAAATCTATCGAGCTGTTGTCAAGGCTCGAAAATTGCCTCCTCAGTATGCAAGTGTAGTAGGTGTTGGAATGCCTAGGGAATTGTGGAAGATGATTGGCGAGTGCCTGCAGTTTAAGCCATCGAAAAGACCAACTTTCAATGCAATGTTAGCAATATTCCTTCGTCATTTGCAAGAGATTCCACGCAGCCCTCCTGCAAGCCCTGATAAGTAAGAACTTACAAGTTGAGATCGTTACTTTCTCTGAATGTTTTGCCTTGTTACTGACTTATTGTTTAGATGCTTTGGTCTTTGTCAGAATGGCATCTTAGGTACACAGAGAATCAGCCATTTTCTAGTTTGAGTTCCTTACAAAAGCTCTATATTGTATGTTAATGCAGTGGCTTTGCCAAATTCTCTGGATCAAATGTAACTGAATCATCCCCTGCATCTGATTTGGAGGTTTTTCAAGATAACCCCAACCATCTACATCGACTTGTGTCTGAGGGAGATGTTACTGGTGTAAGGTTCGTCCAACTCAGTTTATACCCGTGTGTTCTAGCTTTTTGTTTGAAGAGCTGTTGGTTTTGTATCTTGTTTTTAGTGTCCCTTAAATTTTTTTTTTTATGTAGGAATCTGCTTACAAAGTTAGGAAACAGTAGCAGTTCAATTTGTTCGCTTTTAGAGGCACAGAATGCTGATGGGCAAGCTGCTCTGCACTTGGCTTGTAGACGTGGTAGTGCGGAACTTGTAGAGGCTATATTGGAGTATTGTGAGGCAAATGTGGATATTTTGGACAAAGATGGGGATCCTCCACTCGTTTTTGCTTTAGCGGCTGGATCCCCAGAATGTGTTCATGCTCTCATCAACAGAGGGGCTAATGTTAGATCCAGGTTGAGAGAAGGCTTTGGTCCTTCTGTTGCTCATGTCTGTGCCTCCCACGGGCAACCTGATTGCATGCGAGTATGTCTCAGTTGGCCAATTATTATTGCATGCTTATTCTTTTCTGCTTCTTCCTGTTCACTGTTTGCCATGCATTTACACTAATAACAGGAGTTACTATTGGCTGGAGCCGATCCGAATGCAGTGGACGATGAAGGTGAATCTGTACTGCATAGGGCTGTTGCCAAGAAATACACGGATTGTGCTATTGTCATATTGGAAAATGGGGGCTGTAGGTCAATGACTGTTTTGAATTCAAAAAATCAGACGTAAGTACAGAATTGCTCTTCACCCTGAAAGAGATGGACAAAATACAGAATCACAATATTTTCATTCTTCTTAGCCAACTTTAATAACAGAATAAGAAACTCTCCTCCCCCCTTTCCACTCCTTATGGGGAAAGGGGAATGCTTAATGGATGAAGAGCATGTGGCCTTTACAATGATGTATTCCATTTGTTGACTCCATGCTAAAATTTGACCTGCTTCCATGGACCAAAGTTGTTGCTTATTTTTTATTGTATATTTGTTTTTCTGCAGGTTACTTTTTGAGAATTTTTTTTGTTAAGTACTTTTTGAGAAAAAATGAACTACCACCACATACTCTTGATGTAGGGAGATTGAAATTTTGGATATAGAATTTATGAAGTTGCTGCAAAAATTAATTTTTACACGCCAAGAATGTAAATAATTTGAGAGAATTTAATGGATCCTATTTGGTGTTTTTTAATGAATTTAGTCATCTATTAGAAATCGAGCTTTTTTTTTTGGACGGTAGTGTGAATACTTCTAGGTATGAGGGAATGAAATTTTTTGTGATGCACAATGTATCTCTGACTTTTATGGCATAGGGAGATGAGGATTGACAGGTAAACAACTTCTCTGTTAACCATTCAGCCATCTTTGTGTGTTGATCAACTAGCCAGTGCCGTGTGTCTTGCCTGCTCATCCCAAGGATACATGGTTGTAGCTTCTTGAAAAGTCTGCAAATTAAAGACAAATTTTGATTGAAGCTGGTCACTTAATAAAAATTGTCCAAGTCTTAGCATGCTGATTCACTGTAAAATACTCAATTATATCTCTGATGTGAGAGGCTCTGTTGAGAACTTCAAGATCGCATGTTGTGTTCTCCAAGATTTTAGCATGACCAATTTACGTTGAATTTAATGTGCAGGAGAGCAATTTTGTCCAGCATTGCTGTGTTTTGCATGTTTCGATTTCCGATTAATTTCTTTCCTCTTGATGTTGTGCTTATTGATTTTTCCAATGTCACAGGCCATTGCATTTGAGTGTAGCTACGTGGAATGTGGCTGTCCTAAAAAGGTGGGTGGAAGTTGCATCCCTGGAAGAGATTGCTGAGGCAATTGATATTCCCAGTCCAGTTGGCACTGCATTGTGCATGGCAGCTGCTGTTAAAAAAGATCATGGAATCGGTAATGCTAAAACCTTAAATTGTCTGGTTTATACAGATCATGAATAATTTCTAATTGATAAATTGCTAGAAGTTCTGTATTTGTATCTATGTTTCCATTACTTTCTTATTAGCAGATGCTTTTACGGTTTTTAAGCATGTTAAGGGTGACATTTTTGTTGTAAGGCTATGATGAGGGTATTTTCTAATTTTCTTTATAAATAAATTTCACCAATTATATGGATCAAAGTTTGATTTTAAACATCTCACGAAGCAGCTAGATCTGGAAAGTCAACTTCGTTTATGCTTGCTGCCACTCACTTTTCCTCCCAACCTCCAAAAATAATATTCCCTTCGTCCCGTATTTTAGTCCACTTTCTATTTGCACAAAGTTTAATGCATATGTTGTTTTGTCCGAAACACTCTTCAAAATTAAAATTAAGTTAAATACATGTGGGTCCTATAAGAGTTATGTATAAGATAAAAAGAAGAGCTTAAGCGCATATCGTAAAGTCATTGGTTTTTGTATCCCATTTAAGGAAAGTGGACAAACAATGTGGGACATCCATTTTAGGAAAGATGGACTAAAAATATGGGATAGAAGGAGTAAAAGAAAAGAAGTTCACACGTTATTCTTGAAATAGTGCTAAATGCATTTGTGTTCAAATGACAATCATTTGAGTAAAAAATATCATAGGGATTGTGCTACCAATGTTATAATGGCTCTTGGCTGTATAGAGGTCCAAGAGCTCATACAATTTGACAAGATCCTTGTTGGAAGTTCCAGTGCTTATAGAGTTGCAATGCAAACTGCTGGCTCCTCTTTCTTTGAGGGTAGTAAGACCTATTGTTTAACTGTTCCTTTTTGTCATGCTGATTCGTTTAAAAGTGCGTTTGGATGCATGTATTTGGAGTTGTAATTCCGTTACATTACAATTGATTCCAAATTCATTGTTTGGTTCTCTTAACTTGGCTTGGATTTGGAATTGAATTGTAATTCTAAATTGTTGAATTCAAAGTTTCAAGTCTAAGCTAAAACCAAACATTTACAATTCCACAACCTTCAACTCTCTTAATATAACAATCATATCATATACATATACATGCTCATACGTTGTAATTCCGTGACATTACAATTGATTCCAAACTCATTGTTTGGTTCTCTTAACTTGGCTTGGATTTGGAATTGAATTTTTTATTCTAAATTGTTGAATTTCAAAGTTTAAAGTCTAAGCTAACACCAAACATTTACAATTCCACAACCTTCAACTCTCTTAATATAACAATCATATCATATACATATACATGCTCATACAAACACACACACACACATGTATATATATGTATATGCATATGAAAATACATTCATGGATAAATACATACATGCACATGCGTATATACACACACATACATACATACGGATCACGATCCTCTCCATTTGAGAATTGAAATGGAGTCGAGTTTATGATGAGATTGAATGCTACATCATCAAATGGAGAATATTCAAATTCAAATTTGTCATGGTGATATTCAATCTCACTATGAACTTATCCTCTATTTAAATTCTCAAATGGAGAGGATTGTGGTCCCATACATACACACACAAAAGTATAGTAGATTGAGGTTGAATTTGGGTGGAAAGTTTGAGGTCAAGTCTAACTATGAGGCACATTTTTGAATGTCTTCGAAGGGTAAAGATAACTTTCCTTTAGCAACAATTTGGAAAAATTTTGAATCTTGCTTTCTTTGCTGGAGAAGCCTGTTCGGATGGCATTCTAATGATTGACAATCTCCAAAAGAGCAGGAAAGTCTTGGTCAATAGATGTTACCTTTGTAAAGAGGAGGTGAAATCTGTCTATCACCTTTTGTTAATAGGTGTTACATTTGCAAAGGTTGCACCAACTCTTTGTTTCGTTTTTTATTGGATTCTTTGTTAGCTAGAAGCTTGTGGGGGATGACTTATAGTGTTTGGGAGTTTCTTGGGTGGTCGTTGGCTCTGTGAAAGATGAACTGTAGGCTTGGAGTGATTTACGCTCTTCTAAGGTACTTAAGAAAGCTTACTCTTTGATTCCACTATCTATTGTTTGGCTTGTGTGGAATGAAAGGAATCAAAGAGTTTTTGATGGCGAAAAGAGGCCTATTGAAGTGATTAGAGATAGTTGGTTCAAATCCCTTTAATTTTTGGTTTAAAGGGAATATTTTTGTGAATGACGTAGATCTTTTAGATTTTGTGTAGTTCCTATCGTGTAGATAATCTTTGTTTTTGGGTTGCATCCTCTTGGTGCTTTTAATACAAATTTTACTTTTAAAAAAATAATACCATTTGATCTACTTCTGTATGTTTCCTCATAGAGGGGAGGCAAATGGTGCAAATATTGCTTGCTACTGGAGCGGATCCAACTGCCCAAGATACCCAGCATGGACGAACGGCTTTGCACACGGCTGCCATGGCTAATGACGTTGAATTGGTCAAAGTAAGCTACACAGCTTCCCTACTACTCGATATGACTACTTACCCTTCTTTGTTTGAGACTCATGCCCTATGTGCAGTTAGTACAGATATCAACTTTTTTTTTTTTGTTCTTTCTCCTGGTTTTCTGTTAACATAAAATCTAATTGTGAGTTTTGGTAGATTATTCTTGATGCTGGAGTGGATGTGAACATCCGGAATGTGCAGAATACAATACCCCTCCATGTAGCATTGGCCAGAGGGGCAAAATCATGTGTTGGCTTGCTATTAGCAGCTGGAGCAGATTGTAATTTGCAGGTGTTATTTTTATCCTCTCTAAATTTACCATTACAATATCCCAATGCAATTTTTACTGAGAATGATATTTCATTGTTGGAATCAAATTTGTATTTCATGCTTGGATACTGTATAATGTATTAATGTAGGCTACTCTTTTATATTTTTCAATCTGTAGTTTTTGTTTCTTTTCATAGTTGTGACATATTATTATATTAACTTTGCTGATTATAGTTTGTGATCTGAAACCGATAGGATTATACTATAATGAGCTACTTCATTACTTGGAGACGCCCACCATGACTGTTAAGATTTTAGGTGCTTAGTAATTTGAAAGCTTTTACGTGTAATCAGCCCTGCCAAGATAAAATGAACTGTTAAGAGATGGCTTGGGCATAATTCGATTTGCTCTTAGTATCGCCAAACATCTGAAGATGTTAAAAAAGATTTTTTTTAAAGAAAAGGAATGTTTTAGACATGGAATATAATGGTGTGAACTTCATATTAATCTGATGACATAGTAACCAACATTCTTGTGATTGTTTTTCCTTCTTTGTACCGGCATTAAACCCATCTTTTGAGAACAAATACCTTTGGGGAAATTAAAAAAATGTTTTCATAGTTGATCTCATCTCTTTAAAGTTCGTTAGAAAACCAGCTGTCCAAAATTTAAAAGTTCATATAATATTAGACATATTTTGAAAGAATTATGATTGTATAAACCACTTGAAGTTCTATTTTAGACATAAATATTTCTACCTCGAGTCACTACATACTATGCATAAAAACACTAGTACACCTGATACATGGAGTCAGTAAAGATTAATGCATAAATGATAAAACTAAGGCACATCCTTTTATTTTTTATTTTTGATAAAGTAGAACTAAGGCAATATTTTTAATTATTTGAAGCAGTAACTGAAACCAGGAAGGTGTACATTGACATGAATAGAAAGGGGATGGGAAACAAAGATACCTTTAAAGTTGAAATTGTATGTGAAATGAACTGATGTATATATGGTTCACGTAATAAAGCCCACCAAGTTAATCAGCAAGTAAAGTTATAATTTCTACTGTGTAACTGGTATAGGGGACGAAATAAGAAATTAAGAATTAAATAAGAAATTGAAATCATTATGAGTTGTTGAACCAAACAAAAGTTTGTTTTAGTAATACAAGCAAAAGGAAAGAAAAAAAACGGAGTAGAAGATGGACATACTGAAAGAAAAGTGAACATTTTTTTATCCTAGGAGCATCATCATCTTAGCTACCCTCATCTTTTGTACATTATGTTAATGCTTTACTTCTCAACACTCCATACCATAAAGCATAACTGGGCTTATAGTGGTCCCATAGAATGTTTAATGCGTGCTAGAGTGATTTGATGGTGTTATGTTGTGCCATGTGAAGGATTGCTAAACTGTTGTTAGTGGTTTAGATCAATAAGTAGAACTGCGTTTGGAAATGCCCAGTTTCCGTCGTTTTCTCTGGGTGGAACGGAAATCTTTTGATTTTGTTGTTGAAGGCAGAGGAGGTGATCAGCTCAGAATCACTGAAAACGGTCTTGGCAAGAAGATTTCACTTTTCTTGGAGAGACAAGAGATTGAATGGCTGCTGGACTCTTGGTTTGAGTTCTGGTATGAAAAAGGGGGTTAAGTTTGGTTTTGGAGACTCAAAAAGGCCAACAAGCCGTGGGTCTTGGGTTTGCACAGAAACAGGCAAGGCAAATTCCTCTGCCTCTCAGAAATCACTAGAAATGGTTCTCGTTTGGTGACCTTTCTTGAAGGAGCTGCAGTAGCGGGTTGGTGGAGGATATATGGTGCCATTAAAGAGGTTGCTGCCACTTTCTTGCAGGGGAAGAGGACCCGATTGCCCCCTGGAGGTCCCACGGCGGAGGTCATCCCTTGGTCTGTTCCTTCTCTGCCAAAGGTCATGGGGGAGGACTTTTCTTTTCGAGGAAGTTACCCTCATTGTGGCCATGGTTTGAATGTCAACGTCCAGAAGATCAGATCCATTGGCTCCAACCAGACGTGGCTGTCGCTGGAAGTGAGGGAGACTGGGAGACAGCTGGCTTGCACTTCAAATTCAAATTCAAATTTAGGCCTCTCTTGTTGTCCCTTGCACAGATAAAGTTAGTGCGGGCTTGGATAGGGCTTCAAAAGTCTTCGAAATTGGAAAAGAATTAATGGGCTTGGGCATGGTTGGATAGACCTTTCCTGTGGATAAGTTTTTGGGCTAGAAGGGTCACAATTTCATTTCTGGGGACACACTTGCTGGGCGTAGTCGCCTTTGTGGGCTAGAGTCCTCTCACTCTCCCCTAGCTGGGCTGTTGGAGATAAAAAAAAAGGGGCTTGGGTCGAAATTCTCAAGAAAAGCTTTCAGGAGGCGGTTTTTTAAAAAGTCCAAGTGGGCCCGTTTCTCCAAAGCCCCTGTTGCAGCTACTGAGCCCACGCAGAGATGGGTAGCGACCCACTTCGGGCCTCCGTTCACCTCAGGTCGCCAGGTGGTGGGGCTGGTGTCGGTCGGATCAATTCTCGCAGGGGCTGATGGACCGGTTTCAGAGCCGGATTGTCTGATTTCAAACTTTTCTGGAGCGGATCCTGGGCTATGCTTGGACTTCTGTCAACGGATTGAGGCGACACTCCCTGGAAAGCCATTGCGTACCCCAGACGAGTCGATCTGTGAGCTTTCTGCTGCTGTAGAGATGCTTGTTCTTGGTCCTAATTTCCAAGTTCTAACGGTCGAGCAATTGGGAGGTTTTCTGCTTCTTTTCACTCTGGGTCTTTGTGTTTAGAGAAGTTTGCTGCAGGGAGTTGCTTACCGGTGGGTTTTCTTGACTACTTGTCTGCTGTCGAGTCTGAAGGGGGCTCAGTTTTAGAATATATGGTTTCGACACATCTTGGGTTGGAGTTTGAAAACAGAGTTGTGGAGGGAGAGGCTTCAGTTTGGGGTGTCTGTGAGGGATCGTTTTCTGGAAACGAGTTGGTTGCTAGTGGACCAAAGGTTAGTAAAGATGGGGGGTGGGGCTTGATGATAGTTTGGACCTTGTGGTATGTGCCGATCATCAAGAGGACTGGCTGGTTAATGAAGAGAGTGATGTTGAAAAGCTGAACTTGATTTCTTTTGACTGGGTTTTGGGTTGGGTTAAGAAATTGCATAAGCTGGTGGGGGTTTATCTCGACGGAGTGGAAGAGCAAGCTATTAAATTGTTTGAGGAAATAGAGAAGATTAGGTTGGAGGAAGGTAAATCGAAAAGTAGAAAGCTTGTTGGGATTAGAAAGCACAAAGGGGAGACCAATCGAGAACTCAAAAAACTGGTGTTTGGTGTTAATCATGAGAGGAGGGGTTCCTTTGTAGACTTGGGAGTAGAGGAGGAGATGGGTGACACAGTCATTCAATGAAATTGAAAATCATCTCTTGGAATGTGAGGGGTTTGAATGATTTGAACAAAAGGGCTATTGTGAAGCATTTTCTTAAAGAGTGGAAAGGTGACGTAGTCTGTCTTCAAGAGTCTAAAATGGACTCGATCGATGATGTAATCGTTCGAAGTCTTTGGGGCATTAGGCCGTGTCAGTGGAAAGCTTTACCGGTGGTAAGAGCTTCAGGTGGTGTTGTGGTTATGTGGAACAAACAAGTTTTGGATTTAGTTGACTTTCAATTAGGGCTCTTTTCAGTCTCTTGCGTGTTTAAGGGACCCATGACGCGTGGTGAGTGGTTGTTGTCAAGAGTCTATGGTCCGATTCTTAGTAGTCTGAGAGGTCTTTTCTGGGTGAACTTGCCAATGTTAGAGCCCGGTGGAATCTCCCTCAGGTGGTGGCGGGGGATTTCAATGCTATCCTTTATCCGTTTGAGAGAGTTGGGTGTTTATTTGAGGATAGCTCTATGAGGGATTTTTTGACTTTTGTTAGAGGGCAGGAGCTCATCGGTTTGCCTTTATCGGGAGGGTCATTCACTTGGTCGAACTTTCGAGAATCTCCCTCTTTTTCTAGAATCGATCGGTTTTTAGTCACCGACAGTTGTGAAGCTCTTTTTCCTAATCTTGTTCGAAAGCTCTTGCCTCGACCCATATTGGACCATCACCCTATTGTCCTTGAAGTGGGGAGTTTGCACGGGGTCCGACTCCGTTCCGTTTTGAGAACATGTGGCTTAAGGTGGAAGGTTTTCGGGATCTCATCAGAGGTTGGTGGCAAGGTTGGGATGTGAGGGGTTTTGCTAGTTTCTTGGTGGATTCAAAATTAAAACATCTGAAAAGGAAGCTTAAAAAATGAAACAAGGAGTCCCCTGGGAATGTAAACTCCTCAATTAATGTGTTAATGGGGGAGGTGATTGGGTTTGATGAGAAAGAGATCTCTTCGGGTCTTTCGGGGAGGACAGAGAGAGAAGGGTGTTGGTTAAGAAAGAATTGTCTAGGATTATTTCGATGGAAGAAATCTCGTGGAGACAAAAATCAAGGGAACTTTGGCTTAGGAAGGGCGACAGGAACACTAAATTCTTCCACCGGGTGGCAAATGTTCACAGGAGACACAACTTTATCGCCTTTATTGAGGTAGGGGATTCGATGTTTGAGGAGGAGGAGAGTTTGAAAGAGGCTATCTGTTCCTTCTACAAGTCTCTCTACAAGAAGATTTGCCTTTCTCGGCCGAACTTGGATGGCTTGGAATTCTCAAGTATTGACAGTGGGGAGGCAATTTGGGTTGAGCGCCTTTATGAGGAGGAAGAGATTCTTTGTGCTCTTAGGGAGTGTGATGGGGATAAAGCACTGGGGCTTGATGGCTTTTCCATGGCATTCATTAAACATAATTGGGAAGTCCTTAAAGAGGATATACTTCGTCTCTTTGAAGAGTTCCATTTAACAGGTGATTTTGTGAATAGTCTCAACTCCACCTTTATTGTCCTTATTCCAAAGAAAATGGGAGCTTCCAACATCAAAGATTTTCATTCAATTAGCCTCGTGGGGTGTATTTATAAACTCATTTCAAGGGTCCTTACTTGTAGGTTGAGGAAAGCTATCTCTAAAGTGGTTAGCCCATTCCAAAGTGCTTTTGTAGAGGGTAGGAAAATTTTGGATGCCGCTTTGATTGCTAATGAAGTGGTGGATGCTCACTTAAAAGATGGAGGGGGAGGGGTGATTTGCAAGCTTGACATGGAAAAAGCTTTTGATCATGTATGTTAGAGTTTTGTGATTTACCTCTTGAAGAAAATGGGTTTTAGGGAGAAATGGTGCAAGTGGATCTTCAAATGTATCTCCTCGGCCTCCTTTTCGATCCTCATTAATGGCTGTCCTTCTGGTTACTTTAAAACTTGGAGGGGTCTCAGGCAAGGTGACCCTTTATCTCCTTTTCTGTTCACTTTGATTATGGAGGCTTTGAGCAAAATGTTAGTGAAGGCGGTCGATGCGGGGCTTTTGAGTGACTTCAAGGTGGGGAGAGAAGAGAATTTTGTTAGTGTCTCACCTCCTTTTTGCAGATGACTCAATTATCTTCTGTGGAGCGGATCCTTTACAAATCCTACACCTTCGATGTATTCTTCTCTTCTTTGAGGCGGTCTCGGGGCTCAAGATCAATCTTAGTAAAAGTGATTTAATTCCACTTGGCGAAATCTCTAATGGTCCTCTTCTTGCAGTCTGTTGAGGTGCAATGTAGGATCTCTTCCTATTACTTATCTCTGCCTCCCTCTTGGAGCCAAGTTTAAAGACATAAGCGTGTGGAATCCAATTGTGGAGAGGTTTGAAAAACGGTTAGCCGGGTGGGAGAATCGCCTTCTCTCTAAAGGTGGAAGACTTACTCTCATTAAAACCACCATTTCGAGTCTACCCATATATTTCATGTCCCTATTTCCTATCCCTAGTGTTGTGGCTAAAATGTTGGAGGATATTCAGAGAAGATTTGTTTGGGGTTGTACAACGGAGGAGTATAAATATCATTTGGTGAGATGGAGAGTGGTTAAGCGGCCATTGGAAAGAGGGGGTCTTGGTTTGAAATCTTTCTCCTTGTTCAATAAAGCTCTCTTGGGGAAATAGCTATGGAGATTTCTTGGGGAGAGGGATCACTTTTGGAGAAAGGTGGTGGAAGCGAAGTTTGGGATGGATTCTTGTGGATGGATGACAAAAAAGGGGAGAGGTGCTTATGATGCAGGGGTTTGGAATTGGATAAGAAGGGGTTGGGAAGACTTGCGCCCTTGTCTCTCTGGTGGGCAATAGGCAAACTAGTCTTTGGCGTGATTCCTGGTGTGGGAACACGCCTCTCAAAGATCGGTTTCCAGAGATTTTCGCAATTGTGAGGACAAAGAAGCTCTTATTTCGTCATGTATCTTGGTGTCCAAAGGCTTTATTTCGTGGGACGTTCCTTTGATCTGTAATGTTCAAGATTGGGAAGTGGAGAGGGTGAAAAGTTTTTTGGAAACTCTGTATACCTACAAGATGGATCTGTCTAAGGAGGATGCGGTTAGATGGAGGGATAGTCAGGTTAAAGGCTTTGAGGTGAAATCTTTCTATAAGATTTTTTGGAGGGAGATTCCTCGGATGGCTCTTCTAACTTCCCGTGGAAAGCAATGTGGTGTTCCGTTGCCCTGAAGAAAGAGTGTTTTTTGGGTGGGAAGCCGCTTGGGAGAAGATTCTTACTGTAAACAACCTTCAAAAAAGAGGGAGGGTGTTGGTTAATCGTTGTTTCATTTGCAAAAGATGTGGAGAAACTGTGTTTCATCTTTTGTTAGAATGTTCTTTGGTTAGAGCTCTTTGGGAGATGGTTTATAAGGTTTTGGGTGTCTTGGGTTCTCGCCGGCTCTGTGATGGATGAAATATGGGCTTGGAGTGGGCTTCGGACTTCGAAGAGTCTTAAGAAAGCTTACTCTATGATTCTGCTCTCTATCTTTTGGTTAGTTTGGATTGAGAGGAATCGTAGACCTTTTGATGGGGTTGAGAGACCTCTTTTTGTAATTAGGGATTGGTGGTTCAATGCCCTCATTTTTGGGTCACTGGAAATTCTTTTGTAAAGGATTTAGATATAGTAGCCTTTGTGGAGGCTCTCTCTTTTAGATAACCTTGTACATGGGTTGCACCCCCTTGGTGCGCTCTCTTTTAATATGCTTTTTCACTTATCAAAAAAAAGAAAGAAAGGTGAACCATGAGAGTCAAATTTTTGCAACAACTTCTTTTTCTTCTTCTTTCCTATGAGTCCCCTAAGATTTGTATCATTCATGTAATGCTGCACAAGCACTCCCTTCTTCTTCCCCACCACAACTGAATCTGATCATCATTATTGACCCTTTCCATATATAATATATTTGTACTTTATTTATAAAATTTTAACTACAGGGGCTAAAAATTGTGATAATTATCTTTCTTATATAGGTGTACTTATGATCTGGTCAGAGTGGGAGATAATTTTTTAATAGACTAAAGGCTTCATAAAGTTGGTATAGAGAAAAAATTGACATATCATGAATTATTTCTGCCAAGAACAAATATCCCATATAATTTGGCAGCTCAATCATGTTGTACAACAGTAGCTCCGAATAACTTGAATCTACTTAGGTCTGCCAATATGATTTTGGACTTATCATTGTAGGTGGAGTTTTTGGTATTATAATTGGGTGCATAACCATGCATTTCTGAAAATATTTGTCTCACTCTTAGTTGACTGAATATATATCTAAAAGCAAATGCTATCCACCTGGTCTAATATCTATTAATTTTGTGTTGTTTTTGTTGTAATTTTTGTTATTATTTTGAACTCTGCTCATATCACTATCTCTTGTTGGCGATATAGATCCCTTCTGGCAAGTGCTTTCTTCAAGGAGCCTGTTGACTTTGCTTGCAATTTCTTTGCTTTTTACCATGGGCCGTTCTCTTCTCATGGCATCCACTTATTTACTACCTGTTCATTGTTATCAGGATGATGAAGGTGACAATGCCTTCCATATAGCAGCAGATGCAGCAAAAATGATACGTGAAAATCTTGAATGGCTCATTGTTATGCTTAGGAATCCTGATGCTGCTGTTGATGTTAGGAACCACAGGCGAGTACCAGTTATACACATTACTTTGCTTTTTATGTTTTCATCTGCACGTTGAGGGGGAGAAAATGTGTTTTCATCCATTCTGAGCAGATTTTTTTTTTTTTCAACTCTACTTAGGTTTGTTCTTATGAAAAATTTTGGAAGTGTAAAATCTTGTGGTAAACGATCTTTTATGATGAAATAAGTTTTGCATTCTCCTTTTGTTTGTTTGATTCTTTAGTTTTGATTTGGAAAATGAAAAAATAACTCAAATGTTACCAAACTCTTGTGATTTGAGAATTTTGGAATTTGGAGAGGGGGGAGGGGGTGGGAGGGAGAGAGAGAGATGGGGGAGAGAGAGATGCAGAATGAGAAAGCTAGTATTTATTATTTTAGAATTTTTTGCGTATTTGTGGGTTTATTTTGTAATTATGCTTTTCTGGGATTCAAGTAGTAGTATTTTAGAAAATTTATGTTTAGGCAATTAGGTATTTATTAGGATTTGATTACTTTCCTATTTAAATTATGTTTGGCTGCCTCTTTATAAAAAAAAATATGTTTGGGTGCCTATATAAGAGCACCTCTATTAGGGTTTTAATTAGACTATGATTATTGAAATAAACAATTGTGTGTGGTTATTTCTCATTCTCTCTCTTGTTCTTCCCTTTTCTTGCCCTAGTTCTTCACCTTTGCCTCTTATTTTCTCTGATTTCTTCTCCTTCATGCTATTCTTCTCCTTTTTCTCCATCTCTCTATATCAATTTCTTCTATCTTGGTTACCTATTCTACATCTCTGCGAGAGAGAGGGAGAGACTTTTCAGCCAACATGTCTTAAAGCCTATCGCTTTGATTAAGCTAGAGGCCAATGGCCTAGGTCTTGTCTTGAGGGGGAAAAAAAGATGCATTTCATTTGAAAATATCCATTTTACAGCTGAAGGCAAATGTAGTCTTGATTATTATTGTCTGACTTCTATGCTTGATGCATTCTGGGATTGACTCCAATGTTCAGATGGTGCTCAAGGTGTAGTGTCAAGATTCATTGTTTTGCTGGCCTGATATATATATATTTGCTGGATGGCAGTGGTAAGACACTACGTGATTTTTTGGAGGCCCTTCCCCGGGAATGGATTTCCGAAGATTTGATGGAGGCACTCATCAATAGGGGAGTCTATCTATCACCTACAATGTGAGGGGAAGTTTATATTGTTGTGCTGTTGTGCATTTGTTTACATTCTTGTTATACATACTTGTCAATGACTAAAATACTGCAATTTTGTATTCTGAATGTTGTTAGATTTGAAGTGGGGGACTGGGTCAAGTTTAAGAGAAGTGTTACAACTCCTATATATGGATGGCAAGGTGCAAAACATAAGAGTGTTGGCTTTGTGCAAAATATCCTGGACAAGGACAATCTGGTTGTGTCATTTTGTTCTGGAGAAGCTCGTGTGTTGGTAAATGAAGTTGTGAAAGTGATTCCGCAAGACAGGGGGCAGCATGTTCAGCTTAAAGCAGATGTCGAAGAGCCAAGGTTTGGATTGCATTCAAGTAATTACGTACTTGAGATAATTTTAATGTTACTTTGATGCAGCCCACAGATTTAGGACATAAAAAGAAAGGATAAATGGATAGAAATTTGGTGTTGAGAATTAAGTGTAAGAGGATTCCAACTCCTTGGACAGACCTTAACCCAAGATCTAATCCTAGAAAATGTAGTAATGCCAGAGATAAACATAAAAACTTAATTCATTCCTGCCTAAAAAAAAGCATAAAAGGAAGCCTCATATAGACTCAAACTCTGAATGCAGTGGAACTAAACTTTTGACTGAAGACTACATTTAGTGAATCAATTGAAAAATGAAAGACTGTTTCTCATGTCACTTACATGGATATGCTATGGTTTGAAATATCTCCAATAAGTAAGATTAGAATCCAACAAAACTTTTCAATATGTGAAACTGTGAGTTCTATTCTTATCATGGTGGAGCATTCACAAATTTCTCAGGTGCATGACTGTTATTCAGTTAAAATAGGCTCATAGTTATCTATCTCTTTGATGTTTCTGCAAAATATGGGGAAAAAATTCTACTAATTGTCTGATGATGAACAATTAATCTTGAGGAATATTTTTTGTCAGCTTTGGTTATGTCTCAGCCAGCTTGTGTACAATCCTTAACTAAATTGCATAGTTAAATATGTGATAAATGATCTTGTTATATTCCAGGTTTGGTTGGCGTGGTCAATCACGTGATAGTGTTGGTACTGTTCTATGTGTTGATGATGATGGGATCCTTCGTGTTGGGTTTCCTGGAGCATCTAGAGGATGGAAAGCTGATCCTGCAGAAATGGAAAGAGTTGAGGAATTTAAAGTTGGGGACTGGGTTCGTATTCGCCCAAGTCTTACAACAGCAAAGCACGGATTAGGATCTGTAACTCCAGGGAGCATTGGTATAGTGTATTGTATTAGACCAGATAGTAGTCTGCTGTTGGAGTTGAGCTATCTTCCAAATCCATGGCATTGTGAACCAGAGGAGGTTGAGCCTGTTGCCCCTTTCAGGGTATGAGAGAAAATTTTCATGGAAGTTGTTTATAACTTTTTAAATATTTTTTAGTAAAAAATAAAAGCTAATACATTGTATGATTTCATAGATTGGTGACCAGGTATGTGTGAAGCGATCTGTTGCAGAACCTAGATATGCATGGGGTGGTGAGACCCATCATAGTGTTGGAAGAATTAGTGAGATAGAGAATGATGGTCTTCTTATGATTGAAATACCAAATCGACCTATACTATGGCAGGCTGATCCTTCTGACATGGAAAAGGTTGAGAATTTCAAGGTAATATATGATTCTTGATTCCGTATTCTTTATTATATTACAGCAAAAATTGGAAAAATCAGTGGTGTGATACTAAATCGTCTATATAAATATGTTTTTGTGCCAAGAGTAGGTTGGTGATTGGGTTAGAGTGAAGGCTTCAGTATCCTCCCCAAAATATGGATGGGAGGACATTACACGAAACAGCATTGGGGTGATTCATAGCTTGGAGGAAGATGGTGATGTAGGCATTGCTTTCTGCTTCAGAAGCAAACCTTTCTCTTGTTCTGTGACAGATGTGGAGAAGGGGCCACCTTTTGAAGTGGGACAAGAAATTCGTGTGATGCCATCTGTCACTCAACCACGGCTTGGATGGTCAAAAGAAACTCCTGCGACTGTTGGAAAAATAGTGAGAATTGACATGGATGGAGCTTTGAATGTAAGCATGATTATTTTGGCCTCCCCTCCCCCTTTTTTAGAAAAAAAAAAAGAGCAAGGATACACTAAAACTCTTCCCCTACTCCACAAAAAACTATTAAAATAAAAAACAAAATAAGAAAAGAATTTGAATCTCTCTCTCCCCAATCCCCCCCCCCCCCCCTCTCTTCTCCCTTTTGAGTGAGGGAACTTTCATCTTAAATCATTTTTCCTTTAACTAAGCAGCCTGTTGTAAATCATTCCTTGACATGTAAATATGCTGACTGCCAGAAACATTGCCAAATGGTCAAAATTGCATGTTTTAGCTACATGTGTATTCTTTTAATCTTCCCCAATAATTTTTTTTATTAGTAAATTGTATTAAAAAAGTGCATCAAGGGGGTGCAACCCATGTACAATTCCCCAGTAAAATTGTAGGCCACCAGTTTGTTTGTTAAAGCAGTGTATCATGAGTGGCAACTGCTACCAATGCTTTCTGGGCTTATACTTGTTTATCTACTGAATTACAGTGAATCAGAAGTCATCATGTTTGTTTCTATGTAGGTGAGAGTGGCTAGCAGACACAGCTTGTGGAAAGTTTCTCCTGGAGATGCAGAACCACTTTCGGGATTTGAAGTTGGTGATTGGGTGCGTTCGAAACCAAGCCTAGGAACTAGACCAAGTTATGACTGGAACAGTATTGGGAAAGAGAGTTTAGCAGTTGTGCATAGTGTACAAGACAATGGTTATTTAGAGTTGGCCTGCTGTTTCCGGAAAGGGAGATGGAGTACTCATTACACAGATGTCGAAAAGTTTCCATGCTTTAAAGTTGGCCAGCATGTTCGTTTTCGAAATGGATTGGTTGAGCCAAGGTGGGGATGGAGAGGGGCTTGGCCTGACTCACAAGGCATTATAACCAGTGTGCATGCTGATGGAGAAGTGAGGGTTGCTTTCTTTGGGTTGCCTGGGTTATGGAAAGGAGATCCTGCAGATCTTGAAATAGAGCAGATGTTTGAAGTTGGAGAGTGGGTGAGATTGAAAGAAAATGCCAGTAGTTGGAAATCCATTGGGCCAGGTAGTGTTGGCATCGTCCAGGGAATAGGGTATGAAGGAGATGAATGGGATGGAAGCACATTTGTTGGGTTTTGTGGGGAGCAAGAAAGATGGGTGGGGCCCGCTACTCATCTTACAAGAGTGGATAGGCTCACAGTTGGGCAGAAGGTCAGGGTTAAACCCTATGTGAACCAGCCAAGATTTCGGTGGTCAGGCCATAGTCATGCAAGTGTTGGAACCATATCAGCAATTGATGCTGATGGAAAGCTCAGAATATACACTCCAGCAGGCTCTAAAACTTGGATGCTTGACCCAACAGAAGTGGAGGTGGTAGAGGAAGAGGAACTTCGCATTGGAGACTGGGTTAGGGTTAAGGCATCAGTTTCAACACCAACTCATCAGTGGGGAGAGGTGACTCATGCAAGTATCGGGGTGGTGCATCGGATGGAAGATGGGGAACTGTGCGTAGCATTCTGCTTTATGGAAAGGCTGTGGCTTTGCAAAGCATGGGAAATGGAACGGGTGAGGCCATTCAAATTGGGGGACAAGGTGAGGATAAGAGAAGGGCTGGTGACACCTCGGTGGGGTTGGGGAATGGAAACCCATGCTAGCAAGGGGCAGGTTGTCGGCGTAGATGCAAATGGAAAGTTGAGGATTAAGTTTCAGTGGAGGGAAGGGAGGCCTTGGATTGGTGATCCTGCAGATATTGTTCTTTGCGAGAGCTCTTCTGACACTATAGGCACTTCATGAAACCCTTGTATTCTATGGTTCCAAAAGTTCATTCCTCAAGCTTTGGGACTTTTGGGTTTCTGCCTCTTGCTCGGTAGATAGAAGCGGGTTTCTACCGCATAATACAACATGTACCTTGGCTGCAGTGGGTACCGCAGTGAGGATTTATTTGTTGTTAATAAAAACAGAGTACAGAAATGGATACAGAGGGCATGGATGGTGGCATGCGTTACTGTTAATTATAGGAATACAAGAGCAAACCAGAAAGAGTAGCTGTAGGCCACTTGTATCTCAGAGATCATGTTGTTAGTTGTTTATATTGAGGTATGTATATGGTCATTTATATGTTTATCTTTGTACAAATTATCGAACCATATGACCTTGTGAGCTGTTGTTTTTCCAAATCATTTTGTAGCCCTCACGGTACTTGCTGCGTTATCTAATTTCTTCAACAAAACTGGAGTCATTCCAGATCAGATTCATCGCCTTCTTCCTTCTAGACTTTTGGGGTGTTTGATCCTGAAGATTTGAAAGATAAAGAGTTAATTAATGGTTAAAAAATATATAAATAATATTTTAACAAAATATTCTGTTACAAATAACAGATAAATCAATTTGACACAATTATTTGAGGGACGCGTTACTGCAATTGTAACTATATGCTGCACATTCATCCACTTGTGAGTGTATCAAAGGGTGGTTTTTGTATACCCTTAGTTTACGCAAAATTTAACGGTAAATGAAAGGTTTGTAAATCAGTTCAAATACCATTTATGTTATCTACGTGCGCTCATCTCCCTTTCTCTACTTTATCTAAACAGAAAAATCTTTTCATGGATGCGTGCATGTTCAAGAACCTGTTGACGACCCATTCACAGAAATCTTTTCATGAAGTTGTAAATGAAAATTTTCTCCTTTGCCAATATTACTTGCCATGCCCGTACAACCGTGGTTTTAAATGAAAAAGAAAGAGGTTTTGCAAACTTGTTTTTGTTACGAAAACCTTAGTGCTTTCTTATTTTGATCTGACACACGGAGGGGAATGAGATTAAAATAAAATTAATGATGAAGCAATTAGATGATGTTTTTGTTAGTAAAATATGTTGTTACATGTCCGATAAAGAAAAAATAAGACTTGTCTAATTTTTAAAAATACTTCTATTTCATTTCATTGAGCATGAAAAAACATAATTTACCAATAAAAATACCATCTCATTCCCTCAATATATTTCAAGCTTCATCACTTTTAAAGTATTAATTCTATTTACTTTCTCATTGTATTCCTTTCTTTGTGCAAACAAAACGGGACCTAAATGGTAACAAAATGCATCGCAACATTAACCGATTAATAAAATACAAAATTAAAAAATGCTCAACAAATTTCAGAAACATGACGTAAAAAAAATCAGAAACATCAGACCTTTTCTTTCATCTGTTTCTTCTTTTTTTTCCACGAGCTTTTCGAGTAGTACAAACTAGCCATACACATGGCCTAACTTCTAAATGAAGAAAGTGATGCATAAAAAGAAGGATAAACACTTTCGACCACCTTCTGAATGAAAATATATCAGGGGTCAGGAACCTAACAAAGACTAGTAAATATACAAACAAAAATAGGAAACAGTAACTACAATCCCAAAGAGCAATATCATCCCTACTTTTCTGTTACTTCATGACCAGTTGAAAATTTTTAAAAGGAAAAAGAAAAAAGAAAAAAGTCCTAGAAACAGTTCAACTGATGCTTGCTGAGAATGTGCCTACCCAGGAGCTTTTGGTTTATACACACTTAAGCAATCAATCTTAATCGGGTATGTCCTCCCCTCCATTTGTCATCAAGCCACTTAACAAAGCCATCCTTCAACGCTTCCTTCATCCATTCATGCCGGCAACTCTTAACTGCTTCAGGTATAGTTACCCAACTTCTAGTTCGGGTGCTCTGCTCTGGCCATGATTGAAGCTCCTCCTTGACGAACAAAGCAAACATTGCAGCTTTACATAAACCTTCTGGGCTAAACTCATCTTGGTGAGTTTTGGTCTTAAAGTCATAATATCCCAAGAAATCCTGAAACCCAGTAACATAAGAATTAGTCCACATTGATTAGTCCAAATGTGAAGACCAAAAAGCAACTCTAAAGCTTGAGCCCATTCCTATACATATATACAAATCATAGAAATGCATCTCGCTTTGTAAGAATATATTATAAATATATATCTCACAACATACCACTAACAGAATTTGAAACTGTAATATCAATAAAAAGGTGAGCAACATTGCACAAATGCATCTCGCTTTGTATGAATATATCATAAATGTATATCTCACAACATACCACTAACAGCATTTGAAACTGTAATATCAATAAAAAGGTGAGCAACATAGCACAAATGCATCTCGCTTTGTATGAATATATCATAAATATATATCTCACAACATACCACTAACAGCATTTGAAACTATAATATCAATATAAAGGTGAGCATCATAGCACAAATGAATATAAAGCTTAGTGGTTAGGTATGTTTATATTTGTTTGCAGGGCCACTGTTTGAAGCTCCACAACAGCACTTTTTGAGTGGCACCTCTAAATTGGTGGATTTGTAGTGGATTGGATACGGGATTCACTAGCCAATTGGACGAATCCTGTATCCTAGAGTGCTCCCATCACTGCCAGCAGTAACAAACAGTTTTTTTTATAGGTAAAAGTATAGTATAAAAGGGCACTAAGGGGTGCCACCCATGTACAAAAGAATTATCTAAGGGATAGTATTTCTATGAAATCAAAAAGATGCATCTCATTCACGAGAAAATTCCCCTCAAGGCAAAAAAACAAGGGTGTTAAGCCACCGATCTTTAAAAGAATCAATCATCATTTCCACCTCATCAAAAACTCTCTTATTTCTTTCCAAACAAACAAACCACCAAATGGAAATTGAGATTAAGGCAATGACCTTCTTTCTCTCTCTTGAAGTTCGAATTCCCTTCCACGTCCGAACCTCTTTAACTGAAACATTGTTTACCCAACAAAGACCCAAGACCCGGAAAGCCATATTCCAAAGTTGTCTATCCCAAGAACAACTTAGTAATAAATGATCACACTCCTCTTTGCGAAGGTAACAACGATTCACAAGCACTTTTCCACTCTTGGAGATTATCAATGGCCCAAATTTCCCCCCAAGAAGCTTCCCAAAAAAAACACTTTACGGAGACAAGTCTTCCAAATGAACTTCCAAGTGAATTGGAAGCTCCATTCAATAGGTAAAAGAGAAATACACTGAAACAAAATGTTCCTCCAAAAGCACCCAACAAAAGAAACAGTTACTGAAAGCTAACGCTAGAATTATACACACAGAAATGATCTATACTAAAACTTTCAAAACCTCAAGAATCGAAATGATTTGGGGCAGTTCATTATATTACACAAGTTCAGAAAAGAAATGAATAAAAAAAGAAAAAAATCAAATATCAAATTGATGAAGAAAATTTTCACCATTAGATCCCCTCGAACTCCAGCTTCCTCAATAGCTTCCCTTGCTGCAGCCTCCTCAACAGTTTCATCATTCTCCCAACCTCCCTGTTGGAGACACAAAGCAAATATATTAAAATGCAATTTACTAAGGCCCTCTCTTCTTCCCAAATTTTAAAAAAATAAAATAAATAACAGAAAGCATACATAACATAAATTGATATATATCACATGCATAAACAAAAAAATCCCTCAAGTGCATTAAAAGACTAGTTCAAATATCATTGAGACAAACATATTACTGGAACCGCATAGCTCTGTGTCTAATTAAAAGGTAGACATAACATATTGCTTTTTCTCTTTTATTTACCAAGAAAATTGCTGGGGTCACTGGGAACAAGTTATTAGAATTGTCTCCTGAATTCCAGAATTCATTCCAATTAAAACGAATTAGCACTCTATGTTACTGTTCTGCTAGTATCAGCACAAATTATCCCAAGTACCTTATCAGTTACAAAATTACTCCCAAATTACTTTCAAATTCTTTTTTTTTTTTTTTATAAATGAAATGTATTAAAGAAAAGACGCACCAATGGGGTGCAACCCATGTACAAAAGCTATCTATAGGAGAAAAACTCCACAAAATCAACTATATCAATATCATTTTCAAAAGTATTCCCTTTGACCCAAAAAATAAAGCCATTGAACTACTTATCCCTAATTACATCAATAGGTCTCTCAATGCCTTCAAAAGCTCTACGATTTCTCTCACTCCAAACTATCCAAAAGATAGAGAGGATTATAGAGTAAGCTTTCTTGAGATTCTTGGAGGCCTGAAACCCCCTCCAAGCCCACACTTCATCTAACACCGAACCGGTGGACACCCAAGATACACTCAAAACCTTATAAGGAATTTCCCATAAGGCTCTAGCTAAAGAGCACTCCAACAAGAGGTGAAACACGGACTCACTACATCCTTTTCAAATGAAACACCGGTTCACCAACACCCTCCCCCTCCTTTGCAAATTATCAAGCGTTAGAATCTTTTCCAAAAATGCTTCCCAACCAAAAAAACTCACTTTCTTTGGAACTCCAGAGCACCAAATTGCTTTCCACGGGAAGTTGTTGGAGCCATCCACAAGAGACCTGGCTAAAAGAATCTTATAGAAAGATTTCACCTCAAAAACTTGGCTTGGGTTGTTCCTCCATCTCATTGCATCCTCTTTAATTCTTAATTGAATACTCATGAAATAGAAAGGAAGCTTCCATATTTTCAAAACATGTATAGATTATCAAAAAAATATTTTCAGAACATGTATCATTTTGTTGCTCTCATATTCCTTTTTGGCACATCTCCAACATGTCCTTTATATATTCCTAATCAAATTCCAGATTTAGAATCTAGTCGTCGACTTATATTGATGCACCAAAGGAAAACAATGATTTAATATTTTAAGATTTTTAGGTTTCTTTTTTTATAAGGAGGATTTTAGGTTTTTTATGGGTTATTATGGGGTATGTTATGTTAGAATTTAAGAGAGTAAAGAGATGTGAGAATTGATGAGAGTAAAGAGATTGTACAAATGCTTACTTCAGTTCCTATTATTGAGAATACAATTAAGAGTATATATAGGTTGTTAAAGGAAAAAGACATCCCTTAAAACAAGGAAGGAAACATGGCCTAAAGTAAGCCTTAAAACAAGGAAGGAAACATGGATGAATATATGGCAAGTGTGGGTGAAGTGGAATAGTTAGTGACCCTAATTAAAAAAAAGAATATGGACTTTGCCATCCATTGACAGCCCCTCTCAAATTGATGTAGGTTGATCAATAAGCATCAATTTGCTGCTTAAGAGGCAATGTCGATGGCGAGTGAGCGCTTTGGTGAAGATATTAGCAATTTGTAGGTCAGTGAAAACATGTGGAAGAGTGATAACACAAGCTTCAAATGCTTCGCGGATAAAGTGACAGTCGACTTCAATATGCTTTGTGCGCTCATGATAGACAGGATTGGCCGTGATCTGAATAGCACTTGTATTATCAACATGTAGAGGTGTAGGATCAGTTGCAGAAAAATCTAGCTCAGCAAGCAAACCTCGAAGCCAAATAATTTCGGAACAAGCAAGAGACATCGCCCGATACTCAGATTCTGTAGATGACTTAGAAACTCTGCCTTGCTTTTACTCTTCCATGAGATCAATGCATCACCTAAGAACACACACCAACCAGTAATGGAGCGATGTGTATCAGCACAACCAGCCCAATCAGCGTCGCTATAAACAGTAAGTCGAGGAGAATTGCCTGCAGGAAAGAATAAGCCACGGGCAGAAGTTCCCTGAACATAGCGTATGATCCTACGGACAGCAACCAAATGAAGGTGACGAAGGGTCTGAAGAAACTGGCTGACTTGTTGTACTGCAAAGGAAATGTCCGGTCTAGTAATGGTGAGGTAGACAAGACTGCCTGTTGACCCTCGCCCGTATTTTAATGATGGCAAAACACAACTGTTATTTAACTAACATGTTTAAACTAAGTTGTATTAAGGATCAAACACATTCAACCAAGGAACAAAGTGCAAAAACTCGAACCAAATCAAGTATCAAGTGAAGACTGAAGATCTAGTATAGGTCTTAAGGTTTAGAACCAATGTAAGTCTCACTCATACATTGTATTAGCTTGTTTAATGGCTCAAACACAAATGGTTTTTCTAAAACCATTAATTTTAAAATGTTTTTAATGAAAAACAGAAGAAAAACTGGGTTGGAAGACAACCCAGTCGACTGGGTACATATACCAGTCGACTGGTATATGGGTCAGAAGGTACCCAGTCGACTGGATGAATTAACCCAGTCGACTGGTACTTTGACCAGTAATTTCCCAGTCGACTGGATGAATCAACCCAGTCGACTGGCAAAATGGACAGAAAGTCCCCAGTCGACTGGATGATATATACCAGTCGACTGGATACCCAGAAGGTCTGAAAACGTATATTTTTCAAGTGAACCCAGTCGACTGGTATCTCGACCCAGTCGACTGGTAGTTCAAAAATATGACCGTTGGACTCCAAATCTGAACGTTTTAAAGTAAATCTTTTTCAAATTAAAGTCCAAAACGGCCATATTAATTGATTGCTATATAAACCCTCTCAGCAAAGCATTCAATAACAAGCAGCACATATTCAAAAAGAGTTGATCTCATATAATCAAGTTTTTATACTCTTGAAACACAAAAAGCTTTGAAATAATCTTATTGAGCCATTTCTTCAAGCTTTACTTTGAAAGAGAGACATTTCTGTTGTAATAAGCTTTCATTTGTTGTCTCTCTACCTTTTACTTTACACCATCTTTGTAAAGGGATTACTTCCGAGAGGAAGGGGAAACTTCCGAAAGGAAGGGGATTTTTCGGTTTAAGCAATTCCTGTAAATTGCTTGTGTACGGTTTGTGCAACACCCGGCTAAGTTGTGCGACTAAGCTTTCTTAGTGGATTACTTCAAGGAGTTCCTTGAAGAGAGTGGACGTAGGGTCGGAACGAATCCGATATCGCCGAACCACTATAACTGTGTTTGCATCCTCTTTCCTTAAACTCTTTATTTACAGCTTTCTACTTGTATTAATTATTTGTTGCTTATCAGTTTTTATAAACTTGTATAAATTCCGCGAAAGTTTTTAAAAACCCAATTCACCCCCCCTCTTGGGTTGAAACCTCGAGCTACAATTGGTATCAGAGCCTCGTTCTCTTTATAAGGCTTAAATTCCTAGAGTTGATCCAATGGCAGCAAATAACTACTCTGAGGGACACTCTTATACTAGACCACCATTGTTCAATGGATCAAATTATAACTACTGGAAAAATAGAATGAAAATCTTCGTCGAAGGACAAGATTACAATCTATGGAGAATTATAGAAGAGGGACCTAAAATTCCCTCAAAAGAAATAGTTATTGGAGAGACTCTTCATACAATGCCTAAACTCAAAACTGAGTTTACTGACGAGGATTGTAGAACGATGTCTCTCAATAGCAGAGCAACAAGCATGCTACATTGTGCATTAGATATTTCTGAATATAACAAAATATCTGCATGCGTTTCTGCTAAAGAAATATGGGACAAATTGCAAGTCACATATGAAGGAACAAGTGAAGTAAAAAAGTCTAAAATTTACATGCTAATTTCTGAATATGAATCTTTTAAGATGTCTCCTAACGAAACCATTTCTGAAATGCACTCACGATTTACTACTATTATAAATAGTTTAAAACTGCTTGGCAAGAATATTGAGGAAGTTGAACTAACCAGAAAAATCTTAAGATCTCTACCTCCAGAATGGAAACCAAATAGGACAGCCATTCAAGAGGCCAAAAATCTTGACAAGCTTGATGTTGAGACGCTGCTTGGGTCATTATTGACATACGAGATGGAAGAAATGACTCCCATCGTCAATGATGATGAGAAGAAGAAGAAGCAAATTGCTCTCAAAGCTTCTACGAGCAACAAAGAAAAGAAATTAGAACAAGAAGCAGAGAGCAGTGAAGAGGATGGTGAAATGGCTTTAATCACCAGACGATTCCATAGGTTCTTGAAGAAAAGCAAGAAACCTTACTCAAAGGATCCCACCTCAAAAAGGGAACCACTTATGTGCTATGGCTGCAAGAAGCCAGGACATATAAAAGCTGACTGTCCGGTTTCAAGCAAACCATACAAGGGCTTCAAGAAGAAAGCTATGGTAGCAACTACCTGGAGCGATGACGAAGAAGATGAGTCATCAGACAAAGAAATTGGATACGAAGAGATTGCCAACCTCTGTTTAATGGCAATCGATGATGAAAGTGAGGTAACATCTTCTCCCTCTTCAAAAAATAATATTGTTACTAGTAGTGAAGAATTACTAGAAGTCATAAATGAAATGCATGAAGAATTAAAGAAATTTGATTCTAGAAATTCTGTTCTTAAGAAAGAAGTATCATCTCTTTCTAAGGAAATGATAGTTCTTAGAGAAGAAAAAGAAAAATTATCATCTTTACTGTATAATTCGTCTCAAGATTTTCTTAAAGATGAAAATGAAAATTTGAAAAATAAAATTTCTGAATTAAACAGCACTGTATCTAGACTTATGCTTGGTAAAGAAAAACTTGATGAAGTGCTTTCTTCCCAAAGATTAAGTGGAGGAAAATCTGGTGTAGGATATTCTCCTTTGGGAAAACAAAAAACAAAAGAGAGCTTATTCATGAAAGCCTCTTGTGTAGATGGAGCTTCTACTTCGAAAGCTCCTAACCTTGTTAAAAGCACTCCCTTAATAAATCCGAGGAACTCTAGAAACTTAAATGATCATACTAAATTGAAGCATCCTAAAAATACTCATGCTTATTTGTATGCTCATTCTAGAAATGCTCATACACATCCTAGAAATAATCATCATGCTCATTCTAGGAACAATGTGTATAATCAAAGAATGCATTCTGCTCATGCTCAACCTAGGAATCACCATCATAGCTATTCTAGAAATAACTTGCATACATATGCTAGCATGTATCCTATAATGCATCATCGTTCATTTTCTGGAAATGACATGCATTTTCATACCCCTTACCATAGAATCATGTATCCTAGGAACTATCATCCTAAGGATTATAGGAATGCACATGTAAAATTTCCTAGAAATTTCTATGACTATAATGATAGGTCTGTGCATCATCAACATGTTCATAGAGCACCAAATATTGTTAAGAAAGTATGGGTCCCAAAAGGAACCATATTTTCAAGGACTAACCCCAAAGGACCCAAGAAATTTTGGGTACCTAAAAATGCTATCGTATATCCTTGTGTGATGTAGATTTGCCTTCACACCAAGGAGAAAGGTAACTGTTGGTACCTTGATAGCGGTTGCTCAAAGCATATGACCGGTGATAAAAGCGTATTCAAGGAGCTAACTCTAAGAGATGGTGGACTTGTGACCATTGGAGACAATACTAAAATAAAGATCATCGGGCATGGAAAAGTCGGTAATGATTTCTCAACTTTAGATAATGTATTGCTAGTACAAGGCTTAAAGCCAAATTTACTTAGCATTAGTCAATTATGTGACAAAGGATATAAAGTCACATTTGAAACCTCTCATTGTCTAGTTATAGACATCAAGAGCAACAAGATCAAATTCATTGGCCATAGACATGAAAATGTCTATATAGTTGATTTGAAATCCTTACATTCCAATAATGAAAAATGCTTTCCTGCTTTTAGTGAAAATCAATGGCTGTGGCATAGAAGGCTTGGTCATGTAAACATGAACTTGCTAAAAATTGTTTCAAGAAAAGATTTAGTTATTGGTCTTCCTAAAATCAATTTTGAGAAAAACAAAATTTGCAATGCTTGTCAAATGGGAAAACAATCAAGGATATCTTTCAAAGCAAAAAATGTTGTCTCAACTACTAGACCTTTGGAACTTTTGCATATGGACTTATTTGGTCCAATTAGTACCATTAGTCTAGGTGGCCATCAATATGCTCTTGTTATTGTTGATGACTATTCAAGATATACCTTTGTTATTTTTATTGCTTATAAGGATGAAGCTTTCAAAGGATTTGAAAAGTTTTGCAAAAAGGTACAAAATGAAAAAGGAATTTGTATTTCAAGCATAAGAAGTGATCATGGCAAAGAATTTGAAAATCAAAGCTTTTCAAAATTTTGTGATGAAAATGGAATTAATCACAACTTTTCAGCTCCTAGAACTCCTCAACAAAATGGAGTTGTTGAGAGGAAAAATAGAGTTCTAGAAGAATTTTCAAGAACAATGCTTTGTGAAAATAATTTACCAAAATATTTTTGGGCTGAAGCCGTGAATACTTCTTGCTATATTTTAAATAGAATTTTGATAAGGCCCCTGCTTGATAAAACTCCTTATGAACTATGGAAAGGGAGAAAGCCAAATATTTCCTATTTTCGTGCCTTTGGTAGTAAGTGCTTCATCTTAAATAACAATAAAACTAACTTGGGTAAATTTGATTCCAAGACCGATGAAGGGATATTTTTAGGATATTCTACTACTAGTAAGGCTTATAGAGTTTTCAATAAGAGAACTCTAGTAGTAGAAGAATCTGTGCATGTAACTATTGATGAATCTAACCCAATGAGTAGTGGAGAAGTTTCCTTTAAAGATGATGCAGATTTTATTCCAAGAATGGAAACTTCTACTCCCATTGTTGACCCAAAAGTGAGTTCTTCTCAAACAAATGAAGGGATGGCAACTCCAAATTTGGACCAACCATCCTCAAGTCAACAAGAGGAAAATCTACCCAAGGATTGGAGGTATGTAAATCATCATCCAATTGATCAAGTAATTGGTGATCCTTCACAAGGGGTAAGAACTCGCTCTTCCATTAGAAATATTTGTAATTTTGTAGCTTATTTGTCTCAAGTAGAACCTAAGACATTTATAGAAGCTGAAAAAGATAATGATTGGATAATTGCAATGCAGGAAGAGATAAATCAATTTGAGAGAAACAATGTTTGGAAACTAGTTCCAAGACCTAAAGATCATTCAATTATTGGAACTAAATGGGTATATAGAAATAAAATGGATGAAAATGGTATAGTAACTAGAAATAAGGCTAGACTAGTTGCTAAGGGATATAACCAAGAGGAAGGAATAGATTTTGATGAAACCTATGCTCCCGTAGCTAGATTAGAGGCTATTCGAATGTTATTAGCCTTTGCATGCTTTAATAAATTCAAGCTATTTCAAATGGATGTGAAAAGTGCATTTTTAAATGGCTTTATAGAAGAAGAGGTTTATGTTGAACAACCTCTTGGTTTTGAAAACCCTAGTCTTCCAAATCATGTCTACAAGCTTTCTAAGGCTTTATATGGGCTGAAGCAAGCTCCAAGGGCATGGTACGAAAGACTAAGCAAATTTTTGATTAATAATGATTTTGTAAGAGGAAGAATAGATACAACTCTCTTCACAAAAACTCACAAAAATGACACTTTGATAGTTCAAATATATGTTGATGATATTATATTTGGTGCTACTAATGAATCTATGTGTCAAGAGTTTGCAAAGTGCATGCAAGGTGAATTTGAAATGAGCATGATGGGAGAACTTACCTACTTCCTTGGACTGCAAATCAAGCAACTAAAAGGAGGTATCTTCATCAATCAACAAAAGTACGTCAAAGATCTACTAAAGAGGTTCGGGATGGAAAGCTCAAAGCCAATTGGAACACCTATGAGCACAACCACCAAACTTGATCTTGATGAAGGAGGTAAAACTGTAGATTCTAAATATTATAGAAGCATGATAGGTGCTTTACTGTACTTGACTGCAAGTAGACCTGATATAATGTTCAGTGTATGCATGTGTGCTAGATTTCAATCTAATCCTAAGGAATCACATGTAGTTGCAGTAAAAAGAATCCTTAGATATCTACAAGGGACCCAGACCATAGGATTATGGTATTCTAGAGAATCATCTTTTGAGCTAGTAGGATATTCGGATGCTGATTTTGCTGGATGTAGGTTAGATAGAAAAAGCACAAGTGGAACATGCCAATTCTTAGGTGCTATGTTAACTTCTTGGTTCTCCAAGAAACAGAATTCAGTTGCACTATCAACCGCTGAGGCGGAATATGTAGCAGCTGGCAGTTGTTGTGCCCAAGTACTATGGATGAAACAACAATTAGAAGACTATGGCACGAGTCTCAAAAATATTCCTATATTTTGTGATAATACTAGTGCCATCAACCTAACCAAAAATCCTATTCAGCACTCTAGAACCAAGCATATAGAGATTAGACATCATTTCTTAAGAGACCATGCTCAAAAAGGTGATATAAGATTAGAATTTATACCTTCAGAAGATCAAATAGCTGATATTCTTACAAAACCCTTAAGTGAAGCTAGTTTTTGCAAAATAAGAAAGTTGATGGGATTGCTTGATTTTGATAAATTGAATGTTTGATTGCATCTCATTTCATCATTTGCATGTTTGACATTGAGTGATAGAGTATTAATCCATGTTTAATTATTCCCTTCACTCAAAAATGTCATAGATAAACAAATTCGTGCTATAAATTCAAGACTGGAAATTTTACTAATGGTCCAGTCGACTGGTAAATGTGCTCCAGTCGACTGGTAAGTCACTGCCTGATTGGCCAGTCGACTGGTAATTTTAACCACTCTCTGCCAAAAACTCCAGACGACTGGTAAGTCTTCTCCAGTCGTCTATAAAATCAAATCATGCTTGGAGCCAAATTTTTTTTCATTTTTTTGAACCCCCAGTCGACTGGTACGTTTACCCAGTCGACTGGTAAAAGAAACTGTTCATCTTTTCAAAGGGGCCCAGTCGACTGGTAAGTTTACCCAGTCGACTGGTATCGCGATTCTATAAAAGGGACTGTTCATTTTCGCCCTTCTTACGCCATTTTCAAAGAGCCCAAGCTTTCTCTCTCTAAAAAAAATCATCTTTTTGATCTAAAAACCATCCAAATCCCTTCTAAACACACCGATCTACTCATTCCTAAAGAGATTTTTAACTTTCTACGGTTAAAATCTCTCATTTTTACCAAATTTCCTTTTTCCAAAAACTTCAAATTTCTCGAAAATGAGTGACAAAATCCGTATAAAACTCACAACAAGTGGACCTAATGCGCCCAAAAAGCCTAGGTCTTCAAAACCTTCGGCTTCGGAATCAAAAGAGAAGGGAGTAGCAGGGTCATCCAGCAAGGAGCCCAGAACAGAGTTGGAGCAGGCTCTGTTTTTCAGCCCAGCTGCTCATAAGAGGTATAACTCTATAATCCGTCACAAGAAAATCATGACGGGTAGAGTCGTTGATTTCGACTCCATTCGTCATGGTAATTTCGATATTCTACCAGCCTTTGAGGCAATAAATCTGACCCCACTGGTCAGTATTCATGAAAAATATTACCCGCGACTGATTCACCAGTTCTATGCTAACTTGGTGAAACCCAGTCCTCTGGCTCTGAGATTCAGAACCAGAGTTAGCGGTGTGGAGTTTGAGGTCAACACTGACCTCTTGATGAGCATTCTGAGAATCCCTATAAGGGGGGTTCAATGGAGTCTGGATGGATGGCCAGACAACTTTGAAGTTGAGGAGGCCTGTCGGATAGTCAGGGGCGACCCTAACTATGTGTACAGACCCACTACATTTCACACATGTAGTGACTTGCCCCTCGACTCAAAAATGTTTCAATTGATTGTCAGTTGGACCATCCACCCGAGACTCGGGAGTCGAGGGTATCTATCTAAAATAGATACGGTATTGATTTGGTGCCTAAAATCTGGGCACCACTTCAATATATATCCTCTGCTGCTCGCCAACATGATAAACGGTGAAGCAAACGACTCCGGGTGTCTTCCTTATGGGATGCTCATTACACTCATCCTCCAGCACTTCCGGGTACCTTTGCCTGCCTCCGAGGCTCAGGATATCGGATTGACGGATATCATCAACATCTCATCTCTAAAGAAGATGGGATGTACTGTTCGTGAAGGGTTTCTCTATCCTAAGGCTGGAAAGCGCCTAAGGATTCGAGAGGATGCGAGTGACAGTGATGAGGATGCTGATACGGCTGCTGAGATGGAGACAGATACCCGAGCACCTCCCATTGGTGACTCGAGTACTGGTCAGACTGGATATGGTGACATCCTACGAGCTATCGCGAGTCTTCAGATGACGATGGAGTCTGGTTTTCAGTCCATGCAGTCCGATTATCAGAGGCTGAGCTCCTCCATAGACCACCTACGGGATGACTTCGAGTTACATCGAGAGCACACCGAGGGTTCCCTAGCTGAGATTAGGGAACTTCTTCGTGACAGCTCGGACTCTCCCGCACCATGAGTCTCTCAGTTCTTAGCACTTTTCCAGTTTTTGTCACATAGCACGGACATCTCATGTTTGTTTTTTTTTTGTTATGGCTCTATGAGGCCCTACTTGTATTGACTTTTTCTCTATGATAATGTAATACTATTAAACATATTTATTGCATTTATTTACGCTATTTGTGATATGTTAGAACTGTTTTAAATATCTGTTTAGTCACTCAATCTGATATAAAATGCTTATATGCTTGAAAAACTTCCGGTTCTTCCCGGGAAGGCTTCTGAAATTCAAATGAAGACACATCTTCGCGTACATATTTGTATTCTTATAACCTATTTGACTGTATTGGCTAATTAGCTTATTTTTTATGTTATGCCCCCTTTGGTTGCTGTTGTCAAAACGGGGGAGAAAAATGAGAAAAACGAGATAATCTAAGTAAAACGCAACCAATGCATAGATTTAGGGGGAGCATTGCTCCATATCTGTGTAAAAATGTTTATTGATTGGTTGAGTTTAATTTTAGATTGGTTGAAAGAAATATAAACTGTGTTTGCTTGTTTACAGGGTGGTTTTTCTCGAAAAACAGAGGAGACTCTGTCCAAATTTTTGTAAAATCTTAACACTTAGTTTTTAAAACTGTTTTTACATTATTAGTTTTGTCATCATCAAAAAGGGGGAGATTGTTGACCCTCGCCCGTATTTTAATGATGGCAAAACACAACTGTTATTTAACTAACATGTTTAAACTAAGTTGTATTAAGGATCAAACACATTCAACCAAGGAACAAAGTGCAAAAACTCGAACCAAATCAAGTATCAAGTGAAGACTGAAGATCTAGTATAGGTCTTAAGGTTTAGAACCAATGTAAGTCTCACTCATACATTGTATTAGCTTGTTTAATGGCTTAAACACAAATGGTTTTTCTAAAACCATTAATTTTAAAATGTTTTTAATGAAAAACAGAAGAAAAACTGGGTTGGAAGACAACCCAGTCGACTGGGTACATATACCAGTCGACTGGTATATGGGTCAGAAGGTACCCAGTCGACTGGATGAATTAACCCAGTCGACTGGTACTTTGACCAGTAATTTCCCAGTCGACTGGATGAATCAACCCAGTCGACTGGCAAAATGGACAGAAAGTCCCCAGTCGACTGGATGATATATACCAGTCGACTGGATACCCAGAAGGTCTGAAAACGTATATTTTTCAAGTGAACCCAGTCGACTGGTATCTCGACCCAGTCGACTGGTAGTTCAAAAATATGACCGTTGGACTCCAAATCTGAACGTTTTAAAGTAAATCTTTTTCAAATTAAAGTCCAAAACGGCCATATTAATTGATTGCTATATAAACCCTCTCAGCAAAGCATTCAATAACAAGCAGCACATATTCAAAAAGAGTTGATCTCATATAATCAAGTTTTTATACTCTTGAAACACAAAAAGCTTTGAAATAATCTTATTGAGCCATTTCTTCAAGCTTTACTTTGAAAGAGAGACATTTCTGTTGTAATAAGCTTTCATTTGTTGTCTCTCTACCTTTTACTTTACACCATCTTTGTAAAGGGATTACTTCCGAGAGGAAGGGGAAACTTCCGAAAGGAAGGGGATTTTTCGGTTTAAGCAATTCCTGTAAATTGCTTGTGTACGGTTTGTGCAACACCCGGCTAAGTTGTGCGACTAAGCTTTCTTAGTGGATTACTTCAAGGAGTTCCTTGAAGAGAGTGGACGTAGGGTCGGAACGAATCCGATATTGCCGAACCACTATAACTGTGTTTGCATCCTCTTTCCTTAAACTCTTTATTTACAGCTTTCTACTTGTATTAATTATTTATTGCTTATCAGTTTTTATAAACTTGTATAAATTCCGCGAAAGTTTTTAAAAACCCAATTCACCCCCCCTCTTGGGTTGAAACCTCGAGCTACACTGCCCACCAACTTTCGGTATAAACTAAGATCAGCAAGTAAATCGCCCTCCTCTTTGCGAAGCTTGACATTCAATTCCATGGGAGTATCAACAGAAGTGGCCTCCTGTAGGCCTGCTGTAGCCACCAGGTCACTAGCATACTTATGTTGATTGAGTGAAATACCTGACGGACTACGATGCACCTCAAGACTGAGAAAATATGTAAGAGACCCAAGATCTTTCATATGAAAGGACTCGGAGAGATGGGTCTTGAGCCGGCCAAGTAAAACAGAATCGAAACCAGTAATCACAATATCATCAACATAAACTAAAAGAACAACAATACCCATGTCTGATTTTCGAAGAAACAAGGAAGTGCCATACTTGCTCTGCTTGAATGAGAATTGTAATAAATTAGTTCGAAATTTATCAAACCAAGCCCTTGGAGCTTGTTTGAGACCATAAAGGGAGCGACGAAGCTTACACACATGTGAGTTTGGAGAAGGAAACAATCCTGGGGGTGGCTTCATATAAATACACTCTTTAAGATCCCCATGAAGAAAAGCATTCTTGACATCCATCTGATGTAGTGGCCAATCATTGGAAGCAGCAAGAGCTAGAATCATACGAACAGTGGTCATCTTAGCCACAGGAGCAAAGGTTTCTTCATAATTAACACCATATTCCTGTTTATTTCCAAGTGCAACAACCCGAGCTTTATAACGATCCAAACTTCCATCAGATCGAACCTTGACGGAGTAAACCCATTTGCAACCCAGGGAGACTATAGTGGAAGGATAAGGTGCAATGTCCCAGGTGTGATTGGCCTCTAAAGCAGCAATTTCTTCCTGCATAGCTTGTCGCCAACAATCATGCTTGACAGCATGTGAGTAGCATGTAGGAATATCAAAATTGGACAATGCAGCAGTAAGAGCAGAAGCAAACCACCATACCTATCCGGAGGTAAAGATATTCGAGAAGAACGACATACCAAGTGTTCTGAAGGTGCTGCAACTGACTCGAGCATGGTAGGATCAGATATCGGTTGAGCCATCGGAAGAGACTGTGGGCGGGAGCGTCTCGTATATACAATACCTGGTTTAAAACGAGAGCTGACTTGATGAAGATCTGGAAATTGTTGCTCAAAGGAGGGGAGGACCACCGTAGAAGAAGAGGGCTCAGAGGATATAGGAAAGAAATATTGATTTTCAAAGAAAATAACATTCCTAGAAATACATGTACGATGTAAGGTAGGATCATAGCAAACAAATCCCTTTTGACACACATTATATCCCAAGAATGCACATCTAACAGATTGAGCAGATAATTTATGTTGCTCATGGGGAGGTAAATGGACAAAACATACACAACCAAAGATACGGAGATTATCATAACTAGGTTGTTTAGCAAACAAGCGGAAATAGGGAGACTCCATGTGTAAGATTGGGGAAAGTAAACGATTAATCAAGTGAGTAGCAGTTTTCAAAGCCTCGACCCAGAACATTGATGGAACAGATGATTCTAACAAGAGAGTACGTACCACATCAAGAAGAAAAAGATTTTTGCGTTCGGCTACTCCATTCTGTTGGGGAGTAGCAGGACATGAACGTTGATGAATAATACCTTTAGAAGCCAAGAATTTCTGAAACTCAGTAGACAAATATTCACCACCAGAATCTGTGCGTAACGTCTTAATAGTCGCAGAAAATTGATTGTCAACATACGCTAAAAATTTAGTGAAAGTACGAAAAACCTCATATTTAGAGCGAAGAAAATAAACCCAAGTGAATCTGCTATAATCATCAATGAAAGTCGCATAATATTTAAATTTTTCATGTGAACTAACGGGAGAAGGTCCCCAAACATCACTATGGATAAGATCAAAGCAGTGAGAAGCTCTGCTAGCATGTAAAGGAAAGGGAAGAATTTTGCTTTTACCAAGTTTGCAAGAATCACACTTAAGAGATAAAGAAGAATGTTCTTCATTATCAAGAAAACCAGAGTGCAATACATAAGATAAGATCTGAGTATTGGGATGGCCTAAACGACGATGCCACACCATACTCAGATTTGGAACATTATTGCAAGCAAGAGACTTAATAGATGAAACTGGAGAAATTACTGGGACAGATAAAAATAGTGGAAACAAGCGCCCTACTTTAGGTCCCTTCACGATCAGCTCTCCCGTTACCTGGTCCTGTACAACACAACCATCACCAGAAAAGTTAACAACACAATTGTTATCAACTAATTGACCAACAGAAATAAGATTCGTGGAAAGTTGAGGAGCAAGAAACACATCAGTGAATTTAGAAGAGGCATCTCCGATAGCAGCAATTGGTAAAGAACTGCCATTGGCAGTCTGAATGGCAGATGGACCAACATAGGGTCGAACATGACACAGAGCGGTGGGAGTATTCGTCATGTGATTAGAGGCCCCCGAGTCTACGTACCAGAGTTTGGTAGAATTTTTACCTTAAAACCCCATTGCAGATAATGCTGAAATTAGCATCTGTTGCACCATTTCGGGTGTGCAGTAATTCGCTGCAGGAGGTCCCGGAAGTGGAGAGGCACTGGAAGAAGAGCCAGGAGCTGCAGAGGGTACAATAACAGAAGTCTGAAATGCTTCAGCCTGACGATTCTGTGGGCGGAGACGACATTCTTTGATGATGTGACCCTTTTTCTTACAATAAGAGCAGTATTTCTTGGGATAATTGGCAGCAATATGCCCATATTCCTTACAGCAAAAACACTGCAAGTTTTTAGAATGCATAGGCGGTCTGCGTCCTTGGGCAGCATAAGCAACAGTTCCTGGACTACCATAAGATTGCTCCAGAGTGGCTTGAGTACTAAGACGTTGTTCTTCACGAAGTAACTCACCAAAACAAACATAAAAAGAAGGAATAGGAGATCTATTCAGCAGAGAGGAGCGAATAGATTCATATTCCGGGCGTAGTTTCATAAGAAATTGATCACGCCATCTAGTCTCGTGGAGTTGCTGAATAGTCGAAAGAGTGGCAACAGGAACAGCCGCTGTAACAAGATCAGTATAGTCAGTCCAAAGAATCAGAAAGGCCGAGTAATAGTCTTGGATGGAAAGACTGCCATGTTGAAAGGTGGCAATTGCATGCTCTAACTGAAAGCGATAAGCATCATTATCTTGATGATAAACCTTCTTCAGATAAGTCCACATGGATTGAGCAGAGCAATGAGTACGCAAGTTGGTGACAATATGTGGCTCCACCGAACCAAGAAGCCAAGACATGATCCGAGCATCAAGCACAGTCCAAGAAGGAGAAGACCTAACATCCTTCGATTGGTCTGTATTGGATGTTTGTGCGACATCCGTGCCATCGATATGGCCCCAAAGTTCTTTTCCCTTGAGGAAAATTTCAAACTGAAAAGTCCATATAGAGTAATTTTTGCCCGTAAATTTGACACACACAGGTGCAGAGTCCATTGCAAATAAGTGCAAAAAAAATAACCCGACCCAAAAAAATGCCAAAACCACCCAAAGCAGAAAAAAAACAAACTGCCAAAGAGATCTGAGAACAAAAAAAACACCGAGAAATCTGAGACCCAAAGCCACAAAACACCTCTCTGAAAATAGAGGATGTTGTGAATGCCGAAACTGCTCAAACAAAAAAAAAATAGGAGGTGCCGACAACACCAACCCAGAAAGAGAAGACCGAAAAACAACAAAAAAAAAACTTTCACGTCGGGTTCACCGAGAACAACACAGAACACACCGAAACACAAAACCGAGAAAAATCACAAACGAGAGAAGAACCTAAGCAACTGGCTCTGATACCATGTTAGAATTTAAGAGAGTAAAAAGATTGTACAAATGCTTACTTCAGTTCCTATTATTGAGAATATAATTAAGAGTATATATGTTGTTAAAGGAAAAAGACATTCCTTAAAACAAGGAAGGAAACATGGCCTAAAGTAAGCCTTAAAACAAGGAAGGAAACATGGATGAATATATGGCAAGCGTGGGTGAAGTGGAATAGTTAGTGACCCTAATTAAAGAAAAGAATATGGACTTTGCCATCCATTGACATGTTATAACTTATTCTTGAAAGCAAATTTAGGTTTAGAAAAATTAAGATTTGGAATTTTATTTTTAGGTATTGACTTAGTTTCCTATTTGAATTACATTCGATGCTTATATAAGAGTACCTCTATTAGGCTTTTAGATAGACTAGAATTTGAGAATAAACTATTAAGTTTTGGTATCTCTTGTCTTTATTTCTCCTCTCTTGTTCTTCTTTTCTCTTCCCTTAATTCTTCTCTCTTCCTCCTATTTCCTCTATTTCCCTCTCTTGTTTTTCCTTCCCTTCTTTTATTTGTCCTCTTCCACTTTCCCTTTATCTATTCTTCTTTTTTTTATAAGTAAAAAATTTATTAATAAAGCACCAAGAGGGTGCAACTCAAAGCCAATGGCTAATTACAATAAATAAGCTCCACAAAATAAAAATGATCATCGTTATTTACAAAGAAATTTCCTTTAAACCAAAAATTAAGAGTGTTGAACCAACTATCCCTAATATTTGCAATAGGTCTTTCAATACCATCAAAAACCCTTCGATTCCTCTCTCCAAATAATCCACCAAATAAAGAGTGGAATTAAATCTAAAGCCTTCTTGACATCCTTTTGAACCTTCAAACTACTCCAAGCCCAAATTTTGTCTCTCACCGAACTCGCAACCACCCAAGAAACCCCCACAACTTTATACGCTATCTCTCGTAAACTCCAAGCTAGAGAGCACACCACCAAAAGATGAAACACGGATTCGACACACTCCTTACAAATAAAGCATCTATTAACAAAAACCTTCCCTCTTCTTTGAAGATTGTCAATAGTAAGTATTCTATCCCAAGAGGCCTTCAAACAAAAAAACTTACTTTCTTGGGTGCTCGAGTGCACCAAATTGCTTTCCAAGGGAAGTTAGAATGCTAGTTTGCTAGGGATCTATCAACGAGAATCTTGTAAAAATCTTTCACTTTAAAGCCTTTATCCGGGCGAGGCCCCCATCTCATTACATCATCTCTCTCCACCTCGATTCTAGAATTATATAAGGAATCCAAAAAAATTGCAACCTCCTCAGCTTCCCAATCATGAACATTACAAAAAAATGGCAAAACCCAAGATACTCCATCATTAGTCAACGAGTAACAAGAGTGAATCCGCACTTCCTTATCTCTCACAATGCTAAAAATGTTCGAAAATTTATCTTTCAAAGAAGTATTCCCACACCAAGAATCATACCAAAGTCGAGTCCTTGCTCCATTACCCACCGATACTTCTACAAAAGGCCGAATGTCTTCCCACCTACTCCTAATCCACTTTCACACTCCCACTCCATAGGCTTCCCAAGGTGTCTTAGACATCCAACCATCAATACCCATCCCAAACTTGGCCTCCACAACTTTCCTCCACAAGTGATCTTTCTTAGTAATAAATCTCCAAAGCCATTTACCAAGAAGGACCTTATTGAGTAAAGAAATGGACTTCATACCAAGACCCCCTCTATAAAGGTTTCTTAACCACATCCCATTTTACAAATGGTACTTAAAAACCTCTTCCGAGTTTCCCCAAAGGAATCTCCTTTGAATACTCTCTAACCTTTTAGCCACCGAACTAAGAATTAGGAAAAGAGACATATGGTAAATGGGAAGACTAGAAAAAATGCTTTTGATGAGAGTGAGTCTTCCTCTTTTCGAAAGGTAGTAATTCTTCCACCAGGCTAATCGTTTCTCAAACTTTTCTACAATTGGGTTCCAAATACTTTTGTCTTTAAACCTAACCGGGAAGACCAAGATAAGTAGAAGGAAAATGTCCCACCTTACACCCCAACAATCTAGCAAGGAAATGACCATTACAAGATTCATCAAGATAGATTAAATCACTTTTACCAAGATTAGCCTTGAGGCCCAACACCGCTTCAAAGCAGAGAAGAATACACCGCAAGTGCAATATTTGAGAGGCTTTCGCCCCACAAAAAACAATCACATCATTGGCACAAAGAACTTTATCTATTCTTCTTCTTCAATTACTGCTCTACATCAATTGGTATTAGAACTGACATTGATTAACAATCACGGTCAAATATCAACCCACACATCACTGTAAAAAAAAAAAATACTTGGTGCACATGAACGACACGCCACACGGAAAGAAGCTGACATTCTGCCTGTGCGTAACCTCATGCACCCAATCCACTGCTTCTTGTTCATGCTCTTCCCCCTGATACCGTGCATCGACCACCGAAACTCACTCAAATGTCGCCGATCTGCCATCCTGCGAAAGATCATGTCATTTATAGTCGGAAAAATCCCACACACGCTTCCTTCGGATCTGTCACAACTGTCCCTTCAAGATTTCCTGTTTCTGTTGCTCTTCAGGCTGCACCTCCTGCCTCTTCATGATAGGAGACCGCCTTATAGTCATTAGCCTGAAGCAGAAACTACGTCGTCACTGGAAATTGGCTCACGCACCAGCTTTGTGCATGGCCTTTTCTGAATGGATCTATTTTTGTTCTCCATTTCCTATATATATATATATATATTTTTCTGATTTTCTTTTCAGAATTTCATTATTTTCTAATTTAGAAAAAAAATTAACAAGAAAAGAAAATAAAAATAAAAAACAGAAAGAACAGAAAATAGAAGAATATAAATAGAAGGCAAAAAGGCGAAAGAGAAAAATAGAAAAAATAAGGAAATAAAAGAAAAAAGAAGAGAAAAAAAGAAAAAATCAGGAAAAAAAATTGCAGCCACCAACCTTTATGAAGGATGAGACCCAAACTTGAGCCAAATCGGATTCTCTTGCTTACCATCCATCATGTGCTATATTATCTTCTTTATTAATTTTTTCTTGAAGATCTATTACATCAAGATTTTGATCCATTTGGACTTGTGGAAAAAATTGTTATATTTCAAAAGTCCATTGATTTTCAAGCTCTTGTAAAATATTATTTGTGTCAAGATGCTATTTGGGTTAAAACAGATTTGCATGGTTATTGCATTTATGATGGTTATTGTTCGTTGGAGATATTATCGTGATACTTATTTAGGATATGATCCTAACTTTGAAATTTTGTAGTTCAAAGTACTAGAGGTTTAAGAAAGTTTTGAAAGACTTGGACAAGGAATGCAAAATCTTGCTGGTGTTTCTCACTACAAAGATTTCACTCCTCTATTAGGGTTTAGGATATCAAGTAGAAATATTTTAAGAAATTTATGTTTCAGAAATTAAGGATTTGGGATTTTTTTAGGATTTGATTTAGTTTTCTATTTAAATGATGTTTGGTGCTTATAAAAGAGTACCTCTATTAGGGTTTTAGCCTTTTAGGTAGACTAAAATTTGAAAATAAACTATTAAGAGTTTTGGTATCTCTCCTCTTAACCTGCCCTTTATCTTGTTCTTCTTATCTCTTTTTTTTATAAGTAAAAGTATATTAAGAAACGCACCAAGAGGGTGCAACTCATTTACAACGAATTTCTATAGGATAGAAACTCTACAAGCTCTACAAGACCTTTATCATCTTGTTTTTCTTATCTCTTCACTTAATTCTTTTGTCCCTTCCTCCTATTTCTTCTATTCTTCTTCTTCCCTCCCAAAGTTAGGTTCTTCTTCCCTCTAATTTCCTCTACTTCTCTCACCTTTCTTCCTTTCTCTCCCTTCAAAGCTCCACTTCTACTCCTCCCTCTATCTACTTCTTCATTTTCAATTACTATTCTACATAATATATTCTCGACTAAAACTATAGATTAAATATCCTGATTCAGATATGGATAACTGTTTTTGAAATTAATGCTTCATACTAAATTTTAAAAGGAGACATCTAGATGCATATTGCAAGTTAGATTCTTTGAAATGAAGTGATTTCTGACAAACATTTAACCAAATTTCAAAGCAGTTTCCTAAGATATATAAGGTCTAAGGTGAAAAGGTTATAGAGTGTTGGCTAATCATCTTCCAGATGTTTTAATATTCCTCTAATAACTGAGTCTGGGTACCAATTGCAAACCATCTATATCCAATTATACTCTCAGTTGAATAGGATTAAAAAAAAGTGCCAACTACAACTCTGATACATTTAAATATTTGATACTTTTTTTATTATTTGTTACAACACTATTCTGAGACCAAATCAGCCAGCTTAGTTTACGATCACCTTTAACTGACAAGCTGTGACCAAATCCACTTAAACGTCCATTTTCACCTGAGCAAAACTTGTCGAGGAGAAATCCCTTGATGATTTCTGAGAATGAATTTAGCAGATAAACATTTGCTAAACTTAGTCCATAAAAGTAATAAAATCCTAACTGGAATATATACAATTTAAGCCAGCATCTATTGAATTACAATTCCAATGTTACCGGATTGTCCCCAACAGTTGCACTAAGATAATAAAGGGACAACCCCTAGTTGTACTCTATGGCTTAGTTAATTAAAGAAGCAAAGTTTGTCATCCTCCAGGTTGAGATAGATGAGCACAGAGCATTTAAATCAACTCTTGAGATCAAGATCTCTCAAGCAGCAAATTACCACCTATGAGATTTCTACTTTCCAAACTTTCATTAGCAAACCAAAGATCGAATGCTTGAACTTTATCCCTTCCAACAGAGTTACCTTCTATAAAATTACTCTTCCCAGATTCAAAAGGCATGCAAACATACCACGCATAAAATATAACCCCGAAAAAGGAAACCTCACACATACACCAGATCAAAACTGCAACACATGTTACTTGTATAAAAAAAATTCTGCAAGACATGTTAAAGAACAAGCTTGATGGATTAGATATAAACTGTAATAAGCAGGATTTGAGGAATTGAACTTACCAAACACTTTATAAAGAAATCTCATGATCCTTTAAAGGTTCACAATAAGAATCACAGGAACCAGGGATAAGGAATAACAACTAAATATAGGAAGTCTAAAACAGTAAGAGAAGCCAATGCCACTACATTCTCTACTAGGCCTTTTCTAAGAAAATAACTCCAAAAAGCAAAAAGTAAAGCTACCAACCGCCCCAGGAAAAGTCAGATCAAAGAATATACCTAAAACACAGGTACAAGTTTTGAATCCTTATCCTACCAAACAAAAATATATATATATATATATAAGAGAAAATTAATCATGTTTTTGGTGCCCAAAGGATAGAAATACATAAGCAAGTTAGTAGAGAAGTAAAGCAGATAAAAGATAATCATCACAATATATTGAGCAAAAGGAAAAATAAAAGGAGGGTCACTTGTTTATACCTTTGGAAACAAAAGGCCTGGTCCACTAGGCGAACTAATCATCAGCACCTCAACCACCTTCTCAGAATTGGAATCACCACTGCCATCAAAATTTCTAAACCTAAAAGGAATACACCTGTCAAATAAACATATACTTAGCATCTCGTAATCAGATCAAAATATAATATTTTTAAAGATATTCAAGGGTAACATCAAGTGGTTTGGCAGGTGAAAGTTTATCCCATGACATTCAGAATAAATCAACTTACTCCGCGACTAAACAAAATAGCCTACTCATGATATCACGCAACTAAGGCATGAAATGTATGACAGCTCAGATGCAATACTGTACTTCATTACTCTACCAGAGAATTCACTAAGAGTATGTTTGGAACAAATAAATTCTATAAATTTTATGGAATTCATTTGTATTTCTTTATTTATTATGTTTAGAAAGTAAAAAATTACGAAATTCATATGTAAAAAAATGTATTCATTATGTAATTGAGTTAACTTGTTGCAAATTATATCAAACTTGATAGAATTTGCAAATGAATTTCACAAAATGTAGAGAAAAAATTATGTTGGTCAAAAGTCTCTATCATATAGATGAACAAAAATGATAAAGTTCTCCGATGAAAAAGTTAAGAATCTGAACAATAGATTCAATATCATTTGTTTTAAACATTCTAAATATGAAAATTAAATTGAATTTTATAGTTTTAAATAAGAAAGCCAAACGTGAAAAGTCATTTCAATTCATTTACAAATAAATTCTTTTTACGATTCATTTTAAAATAAAATAAATTTCATTTTCATTTGATTTCGAATAAAGTGTAAAAGAATTTCATGAACATCTCTATAAACTTTAAATATAGGATATCTTATGATGCATGTGACATCACTCAGACACGTTACAAGCTACCGACGGAGGACGGTTTAGCCTTGTATGCACATTCTTCACTGCTAATGGCCACATCTTGCTTTGTGTAACTTACCAAAGTCATAAAGTGGCTTATGCCATATAAAATATAAATAAAACATATCTATCACTTCTCATCAATCTAATCATAATTAACAGTTCAGATATCTTCGAATTTAAAAATTGGAAGATACATGCAAACAAAACATATAAACAAACATCTACAAACAAATCACAATGACAACAAATAATAACGAAAAAGAAATAACTACAAGTACCCACCAAATCAATCAAAAGCAATCAACATACGCAAACTTATACACACATTGTATGTGTATGTATGTACACGCATATATATTTATATACATGTGAAAGAAATGCGAGGGAAGGGCGGCTACAATACCCGGCCACAAGGCGACGACCGGCTTCGTAGCGTTGCTGAAGCCGACCTGTACGGGCCACCAAATCAGACATACTAAGAACCCAAAATCCTTAAACTCTTGATCTCTTATAAACAAAACCTATCATTGTTTCACGGTCACAGAAGGTCTGTTACCAAATCTGACAATGTTCACAACTTCGCCGGATTTCAATAAGAATTCCGCGACCATTGCTGCCCTTGGTTTCAACGGTCGTGATCAATGTCGTTCAACATGATCCGACGGCTGTGAGGTTTTAGGGTTTGGTAAGTTAGTTGCAGAGGATCAAAATGAGAAAAAATGATTTTAGATAAAGAGAGGCAAAAGTGAAGCGCTAAGAACGAATCGGACGGTGGGGGTGGTCAAAGTCACGTGGTGATAGGTACAAAGGGCAATGTTTGTTTCAGTTTAAACAAATTTAAGCTGACGTGTGCTTTTTAAAATTTATTAAAAGTTTGGTTAAATTTTTAATAAATTTTAAAATATAAATTCAAACATGAAATTAAACTCAAATCAAATTTAGAAAATTAAAATATAATTAAATTTATGGTAATATTGAATACCACATCATCAAATAGATAATATTTATATTCAAATCTGTCACTATAACATTTAATCTCACAATAAACTTAACATCTTTTTTAATTATTAAATATAAAAGATTTTAGACATAAATTGATATATATTGACATGATATATGTCTATTGAAAAGGAAAGGGTCAAAAGAAATTACATAGTTAGAATGTTGGTTATGAGTTAAGAAGTATATATGAAATCATGGATCCTCTTTCTACATGTCTACCCATCTATATCTATATTTATTTTTATATATAAATTTTTTCATCATGGATTGTTTGGATAAAAAAATCTACATGTTTACCTATCTATATCTATATTTATTTTTATATATAATTTTTTACATCATAGATTGTTTGGATAAAAAAATCTACATGTCTACCCGTCTATATCTATATTTATTTATTTATTTTTATTGAAATTCGTTATATACAAATAGTACAATGATTGATTTGATTACAATAAAAGTTTGTACTATCCCATTAGTCACAAATACCACTAAACTAATACCTCATCCACTACTCGAATTTGAGTCAAACAATTAAAAGCAAGAGAAATAACCAATATATAAATTGAACAAATAACTCACACCATTGATATCGAACATGAGATCTTATAGTTTCAAGGCATCAACATTGACTATTAAACCAATACCTCAACAACTAAAAAGTTTTTTTTAGTTAAACAGATAGAGTCTGCTTGGTTGGGAGATTAAAATGGGATTGACTATTTTAATTTCATATGAACAACGAATTTCATGTTTGGTTGGTGAAATTTATTGTTTATGTGGGATTAAAGTTACACAAAGTTAATCCTAATCTAAGTATTTATATCCCACCTCTCTCCATGGAATATAAATAATCTCATCCATTTGGGACTTAAAAAATATTTTTTCTCCCTATTTTATCCTTTCCAATAGAGACAATTTTTCTTCCCTCTCATACGTCTTTCTTTTTTCTTTCTTCTTCTTCCCCTTCCTTTTTTTATTTTTCCTTCCTCTTCTTCTTCTCTTTCCCTTCTTTTTCTTCATCCTCCTCCTTTTTTTTCTTCACATTCTTCTTTTGGGCAAATCTATCTAGATATGGTTCTTGCCTCCATCAATGACCTTTCTCTGTGCCACCATCGCTTGGTTATGGTTCATAGTCGCATTGTATATCACTTAATTTTTGCAAATGATATTTTTGGGTTTATGTTGATATTTGTTGATGATTTTGTGTTGAATGTAGGTTGATTTTGTTAATATTTGCTTAGAGAGAGAAGAATAGAGAAAAGCCAAAATATTTGTTTGGCGCTTGAGAAAATAAAAGAAAAAATTCAAAAAACCCATATTTGGGTTCTCCATTGCCTATCCATCACCGACATCGCTCAAATTTTCATTCATTATTTTGAACATGATATTTTGTTAGACATTGTATGTATTTATTTTTTTAATAAAAAAATAAAAAAAAACCCAACAGAGATACAAATTTAAGTATAAAAAAATCTCACTCTTGATAAAGAAATTGATTTCTTTTTGAGTGATTGGTGTTGATTAAAGAGTGCAAACGTGTGGATAAATGAATACAAGCTGCTTTATATGTAAAAAAGTAGTTTGGAAAAGAAAAAAAATAATTAAGCGTTGAACGGTTTTTTAATTTATGATATTATTTTAATACCAATTAGTCAATATTAGAATACTATTTTTATTATTTATAGTCGTAATCCATTATAATCATAATTTTGTCTAAAAACCAAACAATTGGATTTATTGGACAAATATAAAACGGCCCTAAAAACAATGAAAGCCACGTGTCGGTCAAATAGAATGCTATAAATAAGGTTCTTTAGTTAAACGGTGAGTCTTGGGACAAATATGTAAAACTGTTCCCTTAAACCAGATGAAAGCCACGTGCTGACAAATAAGATGCTAAGATTCTTTAGTTCAACGGTTAGTTTTTGGTTATGAACAGTGGCTGTTAAGATTATACAAAACGGTACCGTCGGAGATAAAGCTCGGTACAATTGAGATGTCACTTCTCTTCAATCTAGAATCTTCTTTCTTTCTCATGCCGATACTGACTCTCTGTAGAAAGACAATTCCACATTTCGTCGTCTACTTCTCTTGATGTACATGTGAATTCCTCTCCTTTTCACCTTCTACCCTAATTCACTTCTTTCTTTCTCATACTGATACTCACTCTCTGTAGAAAGACAATTCCACATTTCGTCGTCTACTTCTCTTGATATACATGTGAATTCCTCTCCTTTTCACCTTCTACCCTAATTCATATACTCCAATTTGATTTCTTAAAAATTTGAAGACGGTTTAGGGTTCTTGAATTTATATTGGATTCTCAAGAGAAACGAATATTTTGTATCTCCCACAATCCCCGCATGTATGGGAAACCGGAATAACTTGGATGGCACATGTATGAGACGAGTGTGGATGTTTTTGTTTTTTGCTTCTTTGCTTTTCTATGCCATTTAATTTTCATGTGTTCAACAATTTAAATCATGACTTACAATGTTATATTGTCAATACAATTTTAATCATTATGGATTTTGTTTGATTCCACAGGAAAACATCAAAAGCACAACAGGTAAGTGTAAGTTCTTCTTTTTACTATTTAACAAGAGATGTTGTTTTCAATTTATGATTCTAAACTGCTGGTGTTAGGTTTGTGTAAATTCTAATTTAGTTTCGTAGGTTTAATCTAATTTTTATCATATTTTTATATGTAATGATTTGTTGAGAGAATAATTTGGGAATCAAATATTTAGTGAAACATCAAATGCTTGAGATTAATTTTATGTTATGCAATTTTAAAATTATTCGTGATTTTGGTGAGGTTCTTTCGAATTTTGAGTTTCCAAGGGCAGTTCCTAAAGGTAAAGATGGCCTCGAAGCTTCAATATTCTCATGCTATAAGAGCAATTTTCCAATTCAATAATCGTGTTTGGGTTCTAAGTCGCTGGGCAAGCACAATAAAACCAAGCTTTCAACTAATTTATTCTTCCTTTAGGTGTATTGGATGCGAAATTCTATTGGCCTAAAAAACACTGGAGTTGCTAGAGAGAGACATAATTTGGAGGCACTTAAAAGGTATTTCTAAATACATACTTTAATATGTGTTTGTTACTGTGTTATATAAATATATGTATGCATGTTATACTTTTTTGAATTGTTTCTCTGTTTTTTATAATTTTTTGTTGCATGGCCTTTTTTTTGGGTTTAAATGAGTTTGGGATGGTTTCAGTTTGGATTTTTTCATGCTTCTCATTATTCTATCTAACTCTATCATTATTTTTTGTATTAGATTTATATGTTCTATGTGGCTTTCCTCATTATAGTAAAAATCTATGTAGTACAAACCAACATAGATCTGTTATTGTTTGTTTAGTTATTTTGGATTTAGCAAGTAAAATTGACCATATCTTTGCAATATAATTGGACGTATCTGGTTGTGAGGTTGTATAAAAGAGTCTGATTCGGGGGTCATTTTAAGGCAGAAATCTATGTTCAAGAATTGTACTGTAACCTTTTGAAGTTTGCAAAATGAAATTGATAATGCAAATAATTAAGAACTATGTTTTTAAAATAATTTCCCGAAAATTATTTAGATTTGAGCTATATTCTGTTTCGAGGCACCTCACTGCACCTACTAACACACTCCATGTTTACATGCAGTAGGTTGTAGTGTGGGTGATTTTTCCAATTATTCGTGTGACTACATGTTGTGCATCTGTAAGGGTGGTGTGGTGGGATGAGGTGGGAAGATGTACAAGTAGAATCAACCTTCTATTTTTTAATTATGCATTGAGGAGAATGGTATGCATGTGAATCTTGAATAAAGTCTAAAAAAAAGAAGTTGCTTTACAACCTACCCTTGGATACTTAAAAAAAAGTTTGCTCGGGTAGATTTGCCACCACCTGTCATTCTCTTCCTTGCTTAGATATTGGGTTTGGAGGATCTTTAATCACGAGTATCATTGTTCAAACAACAATCATACTAAATCTATAATCAGTTTTGTATTTTTTAAATCATTTGTCATTATCTCAGTGACTGTGGATCACATTCATGGTCAACCCATTAAGCAGATCTGTGGATTTTTGGCTTCCCTCACGTCTACTGTACATAGTTGTGGTCCACTGACTGCGGCAACAATCATAAAGGTATGGGGGTCGTGGAGTTTTGGTTGCTGTGTGCGCGTCTCTCACACAGATTATCCAAGTCTTCTTCTACCACTCTCTCTTTATGTGTTTTCTTCTCATCTCTGACTGGTGCCTGGTATCACCCTGGTTTTTAGTTCTTCCATGATTAGTGCTGGAATTTAATAGTTTTTTTGTTATTTTTTATTCTTATCATTTGTGTTATTCATTTCTCTTCTTCAAATTATGTTTAATTGGGTTCATTTTTTCGTTTTGATTGGTTTTCTGCATTCTGTTTATGAATTTCTTTTCTGATAATAGCTTATCAACAAGTGACATCTTTGCTACACATTTAGTGATGCACATGGTGTGCAGGTTTCACAAACAAAATTTATTTCCTAAGAAGTTCTCACTAACAAATAGGCCAAAAAACAAAACAGAAACTAAAAAAAAAACAAATTCTATATATATATATATATATATATATATATATATATATTAATGGTGTTTATCTCAGATCTCCATCCGGATCTCAAACCATGAGTTCTGATATCATGTTGAAATAAAGAATTGTAAAGAAATTTTGTATTATTGATTAATTATATGAAGACAATTCAACAGTCCTATATATAGACTTATGAATATCAAACCCAATAGGACTAGGAGACATCAATGAGATAAGATAGGCATAAACTATGTAAGACTAAGAAATCTACTACGACACATAATAGGAAACCTAATTAGGAGTTTCAACGGTTAGCATCTTAATAATGAACTTAACAATCAGTTAAAACCTCCTACTTTGATGAAGTTGGAATTATTCGAATTATGGGTGCTTGGTAAACTCGATATTGGCATGGGCATTTCTCTTTGCTATGCTTCGATTCTCCCTTTTCAGCTTCTTTCTCTTTCATTGACTCCTCCTTTCAAGCAACAATCATGCTAAATCAGTAATCAGTTTCTTTATTTTTTTATTTTAAATTTAGGGCTTCTTCGATCCATTTTTATTGAACCAAAAGGTTTTTTATTTTATTGTTTTTTTTCCTTTTGGTGTTTTGATACTGTTGATGGTGTTTGGTTGCCCAGAATTCATGGGAAAGAGTTGAGGAGGAACTGAAACAAGAAGGACACTAAATTTATATTGTTCATGGGAAAGAGCGATGATGGCCAAATGAACTTAGGTAGCTGTCTTGCCATTTCCATGAACAAAAGGCAAGAGAGAGAACTAAGGGAGAGAAAAGAGAGAATGGGGGAAAATGACACAAGGCCTCAATTTTGCAGAGCCACAATGGGTGTGGACTTTTAGCAAAATATTATCATCAACCTATGATTTGTTTGAATCTCCTCTAAAGACGAGAATGGGTTTTGTCTTTTCTTTTTTGTATTTTTTTTTATGAAAATGTTTGTCCTTTATTATTCGTTCTTCTTATCAATGTCTTTTTGCTTTTTATGCGTCTTATTTTTATTCCTGATTTTAAAAATTCTTTAAGCTTCATAAGAAAATACTCTTGTTTTCTGTGTGATTGAAATCCAATTGAAATTTCGCAGCATGACAAACATGCAAATGAACTCATTTATCTAAATGGTGGTTTTTAATTCTTTTTTTAAGCCATAGGAACTTCTAAGTAGTTCTAACAGTTGAAATACATAGCAACCAGCAGTATGTCCTCTTATCTTCTTTAATTTTTAATTTAATACCACTCGTATCATATTGTTTTTTCACTTACCAATCTTACACTGTTGTCCACAATGCACAACGAATTATTTTCTGGTCAGTAGGCACATCTCTAAGTTAATAATTTATTAGCATAATATTGATTTGTTGGGGAAGAAATTTTATATATATATAGCAACAACTGATTAAGTTAAAACACTTCTATTGTTTAACTGAAACTTTCAATTAGTTTAAGTAAAATTGCTTGGTTGCTAATAGGGAACAAACAGTACATACATTAGTAGCAGGAATAAATTAAGTTAAAACACTGTCATAGTAGTTGATCTCCAAATGTTTGGTAAGGAAAAAAATAGGGATAAAAAATTACGAATTTCATTTTTATGAGAACTAATGAAATTATTTCTCGATTTATTTATTTATTTTTTATATGTATGACTCCAGCAATAGTTAATAAGAATATCTCAACTTTTTATCGTTGAAGACCATCAAGATTTTCCAATCAGCCGTTTATGAGAAGTTTGGATTGTGGTCAGGGTTCCTGACAGGATGTATGAATAAGATTATTTTTTTTTTCATCCAACTGGAAGAACAATAATTAGGGTTTTGTATATTGAAATCATGTGGTACTTGGCAATTGTCCTTAGTTGAATGGTTTTGGCATGCGAATTTATGGCACCAAGGAGAATTGTGGACTTAGAAGACTATCTCAATCTTGATGTTTTTTTTTAAATGATCAAACTTGATGTTTGGAGTTCCATTGTTTAAAAAGGCGAAGTCTGAGTGCGCCCTGTGAAACGGGGCTAAAACGCTCCAAAGCGTGAAATCTGGGGCGAATCTGTCGCTGGACGTGCGTTTTTCGGGTCTAGACGTTGGGCGAACGCCTTTGACGCCCCAAGCGTCTGGGCGTACGCCCAATGCATTTTTAGTATTCCATTTTCAAATCTCCATAAATCAATCCACCAAATCAAGAAATCTAGTAAAACATACAATAAAAATTAAGTCAAAGATATCAAGTAGATGCATAGAAGAAATTATATCCAAAGGAAACATACAGGGAGGCTGATGCAGGAGAATCCGAGTCAGATAATGCTGAGCTGTCAGATGACAAGTGGGTTACCTAAGTCGGTTTACATCATTTAGCGGGCCACAGGTTCAGATTGGGCTCCGAAGACCCTAGTTTGATTGGAAACGGGTTTCCGGGCAAAATTCAATATTTTATACTAAGCATTGTCATTTTTAAGCCAAAAAACGACGTTTAGACCTTCAAATTGGTAATTTTCAGTTTTTAGGAAACTTTTTATTTTATTTAATTTAAATTCGGCCTTAATTTAATTTTCCTATTTTAGCTTCGATCTTATAAATAAGGTCTTAGGGTTTCGTAATCATTATTATTATATTTTTGGAATAAATTAAAATAAAGCATCAGAGTAGTTTCTCTGTATTGTTTTAGGGTTTTTCTTGTGTTACTCCCTGTGAACTATCTGTTCGATTAGCCTGCAGAATAATCGCTATTCTGCCTGGTGTCAGTTGGTATCAGAGCATCAGCATCTTCCTGGGGTGAGATTTCATCAGTTCAATGGCTGGTGATCGTGGTCGTGGTCATCGCGGGCAGGTTCCGAACGAGGAAACCCCACGCCGTGATCGTAACGTTCAGGATGTGATGATTGAGGATTTACAGAGGCAGGTTGCAAAGTTAACCCAGTGTCTAACGGCGCAGAATTTCGGTGATCGTGAGATGAAAGATCATGATTCCGATTCCAGTTTCGAAAACCCGTATTACAATCCTGCTCGATTCGGGGAACACCGTGGTCGGGAGGATCGTTATGGAGATCTTGGTTTTAGAGTGGATTTGCCGCTGTTAGCAAAGTTTTCTGACCTGATACTAGAGGATCTTCCTACTGGGTTGTCACCTGAGGTCTTTAATGTGAAACGCTTGAGTCCTTGTTTTGGGGATTCCAATGTGGCTATTGTGAACTCGAGGACGAGTTCTTTCCAACCTGGGGCGACTGATGCAGGAGGATCCGAGTCAGATGATGCTGAGCTGTCAGATGGCAAGTGGGCTACCTAAGTCGGTTTACATCGTTTAGCGGGCCACAGGTTCAGATTGGGCCCCGAAGACCCTAGTCTGATTGGAAACGAGCTTCCGGGCAAAATTCAGTATTTTATACTAAGCATTGTCATTTTTAAGCCAAAAAACGATGTTTAGACCTTCAAATTGGTAATTTTCAGTTTTTAGGAAACTTTTATTTTATTTATTTTAAATTCGGCCTTAATTTAATTTTCTTATTTTAGCTTCGACCTTATAAATAATGTCTTAGGGTTTCGTAATCATTATTATTATATTTTTGGAATAAATTAAAATAATGCATCAAAGTAGTTTCTCTGTATTGTTTTAGGGTTTTTCTTGTGTTACTCCCTGTGAATTATCTGTTCGACTAGCTTGCAGAATAATCGCTATTCTGCCCGGCGTCAGAGGCACAGAATGAAAAAATGCACGGGCTCGCGTTGGCCACAAATCTAGCTTCGATGACTTCGTCGACTGCCTCATCATTGGCGACCTTGTTGATGGCAACATCAATTTAGGTAACCCCTCACGTGGTGGTGCATATTGTTGCAGACTTGGGTAGATTTGCCGAGGAGAAGAAGATGACGTTGAAGAAGGAGATGAGGGGAGAGAGAAGGAGAAGGGAAAGATAAAAAAAAGAAGAGAAAAAGGACGATGTAGAAAGAGATAAGATTGGGGACTCTGCCAACAAGGGTAAAAAGGGAAGACGAAAAGTTTTGGTGCAAATGAGTGCGATAGAATTTGTCCCCGTGATAAAATAAGTGGGATAAACACTAAATTAATCTCCATCAAATTTTTATGTATTCCATCTTACAAAAAAGTTAGTATAGGATTTATAATTATATAACTGCACTTGGCTATAATTAATTTAGTAAAGTGCACTTTTCGTTGCTAGTGTTCATTCAAGTTAGTAATTATATAACTGCACTCTTCGTTTTTTATAGGTCTTAAGCTAGTAAAGCTTATTGATAATTAATTAATTTATATTATTTTAATTTTTTAGTATTTTTATAATTTAATTAATATTATTTTATTCAAAACACCACGAACATTTCAAAAGGCTTATGCCCCAACATTTCGGGGCTTACATCTCGTCTCATTGAGGCAAAATGTATCGCTCAACGCTCTCGCCTTTGAAACACTGGTTGACGTAGAAGTCACTTTTTAAAAAAAAAATAAAAAAAGGTTATTCATCCAGAAAAGAAGGGGTTTTTATATTATATTGGGTAAAAGAAAGATTCAAGGTTCCTTTGCCTATTACCAATTAAGACTTAAGCATCTATTATGCCTTTTAGGATCTATATTCCTCTGGATTGTTTGTAGCATTGTACTCCTTACCTTCATTTAAAATTGAATACTTTTGAGATTGCAATTAAAATCTGTATTGTTATTAGTGAATTGGAGATAAATGTTGTGGGATGGGAGTCCTCTTTATATAGTGAGAGAACTAGAGGCCAATTACAGGAAGAAATCTCTCTTATTCTCTAGTTTCCTATTTTGAAGGAATTAAAATTCTATCGACTATGGTCGGGAGGCAGGTAAAATTACATTACTGCCTTTAAATGATATTTTACCATTTGCCCCATCTCTTACGCAATGTATCGCTTCTGGATTGGCTTGTATTTTTAGGGTGTGAAATTATTTTATTGTCCTCGAGGATTGCCATGTGTTTATCTTCTTAGTTGGTGAAATTTGATTAATATCATATGCCTCCACTTTCTTATGGTTATGTTAGGCTAACGAAGTTTAATTACTGAGATCTTTGCTTATTGCGAGCGTCAAGCTAACAGAGGAAGATGTCTTATCAAGCTTCATAGTAACATAGAGGATGATGTTTTTCTTGCTGTGTGGTTGAACCTTGACTTCCCACCATAGGGGGCACAATGCAAATGACGGGGGAATTTGGTGAGGGTGTTAGAGAGACAAAAATTGCAGGTGCCATGTGGGTTGCATGTAGGGTTGTGCCAACCTAGAGAGGTTTTTATTTGATTTCATGGTTTTTTTTAAAATATGGATTATGTAAAATGTTTTATTATGAATTTTAGATATTATGTTAAGACTTATTTTGATGTTCTTATGGATTTTATTTAGTATGTATCATGTCCAAGATAATTTTGCTATTAATTATGGTATTTATCTGTTACTTTTAACTTCTTGATAATACTTTTTTTGGTATAGTTGTGAAAAAATAGCTATTGATAGTCAATTAGTTGTTTCCAAATATGAATTAATGGTACTGAACAGTTTTGATTTCTAACCAGTACGTCGCAAGCCCAAATGGGCTTAGGTCAACACTTATATAATAGCCAATCATCAATTAGAAGCAGGCAAATGGTGATGATTTGCGATTGGTCCAAACCTACAACCACCAATTAGATTCAAGCTCAAATATGAAAAATCAATCACTAGTTGGTTTTCATAAACCTAATTGTTCTTAGGCGGGTTTAAAGTTGGATTTTAATTGGGATTTATTTATTTAAAAGTTACAAAAAATAAAGTTGGTCAAATTAAATCAAATCTTATTAGACTTCATTAAATATTAATTAAAGTATTAATCAATAAAAATGTCCTTGTCGCATTGTAATCACTTGAATATGTTTTTGTTTAGGATGTGGCAAAAGTGGTTTTTGAATTTGGTATCCATGTTTACTGGAAAAAAATTGGTATCAATGAGTAGAGCATTGTCCTGTTTAAGGAATCAAAATGACATGAGTTGGAAATCAACAAACAAGGGACTTGGATGATGTTCACCACTCGAGTGTATGATTCTAAGGTGGTTTTTGCTAATTCATAGTTAGAGACCAGAAATATGGCCGGACGACTTGTGCTCATGAGATAAGACTACTATTATAAAATAGCAATAAACGCTATTTTATAATAGCTTCCTTTATGCTTATTAAATGTTATTATTTTGAGTGTGTAATTAACAGTAATTACAGTGCGTAACGATTACGACAAAGCGAAATAGTCATAGCGAATCGCGACTATCGCTTTTTATTTTTCATCACAATTATCTGATTAAAAGGTTAATTAATTTCAATTCAAAATTATTATTTATTTAAACTACAAATTTAACACAATTTAACTCAAAATCGAAGTAAAAAAGCAATTTAATTTTTTAAATTTTAAATCATCACAACTATTCCATTATTATTTACTTTATTTTAATAGTAGATTGTGTGAAGTTGAAAAAAAATAATAATCGCGATATTTGTTATCCACATTTTAACACCCACAGTGTCGGCAGCTGTGTGCTATCGCATTCACGATCACAGCCGTAATTCAGGACCAAACAAGAACAAATTTGAATATAAATTCATATAATTCCTAACGAATCCAATTTTAAAAATCACATCAGATGCATCAGCAGTCAAACTCATAATGATTACTAAGCAAATAAGAGAAAATTAAAATTAGAAAGGAATCAATTTGATAGCTCAAGAGACCAAAAAAAAAAGAAAAAATCATAAAAGTTAATTTAAATCATTCATATTCATTACTTTAACAAAACAAAATAAGTTGATCATAAAATAAGACAAATAAATTGAGATGTTGAAGTTCGAAACAAATAAACGCTGAGAATTTATGCCGTCACCTTGCTTGGGGTGTAGCCCAAATCATCCTTTTGATCTGTAAGAGAAAGAAAATCAATCATAATCAAAACTCTTATAAAATAATCAGTTCGGAGAAAATCTTACTTACACCGGGCGTATGCACCGGATGTAGATATTCATGAGCACAAATTTCTCTCATTTGATCTCCTCTCTATGGTGCATACACTTGTAAGTAAGAATTTCTCATTTGATGCATACAATTAACTCATTAAAATTAAATATTATCACTTGATTAGTTTCACATACCCAATTATAGAAATTTGGAAACATGTTATCAAATATTGACAACATCACAAATACCTAATTTGTATCCGTAACATCTCCCCATTCCCTCTATTCACTTAATGGACAACCAATTCTTTTTTACAAACACTTCAAAATGGGCAGTCATGTAAACACTCCATCACAAAGAACATCGGAATCTCTTTACCAACACTCAAAAATGGGTCATCATGTAATTATAAGAATGAAGAAGTCGTGTTATGTTTATCTGATTTTCGATTGTCTACCTTACTCTTTAGATAATTTCACATCCAATTTTTATTTTAAATTTACAATGATGATTTAATCAATTTTTAATTCTCACACAACACAATCCTCACTATCAATAAAAAAGTTGTTAGTATGAGATGTCAAAACAAGGCACCAAAAAACATTTAACTAGTGACAATAACCAAATTAATATAATTAACAATCCGATTAAAAAAATTCAGATATATAATTACAGAGTAATTATTATTATACTAATTAGTTTTTCGGGCGATACTTTAATAGAGCATCTAAACACATATTTGATAGGAATTAAACAAGTTTAAAGGCTAACTATTAGCTAATTAATATATCAAAGAACAAAGAAAAGAGTAATTAACAAAAAATTATATTGAAATAGGGGGAAAATCTTTCAATGAAAATAAATAAAGTTACCTGCAACTTCTATTTCTTCCTATTTTTCTCCTTTTCCTCCTCATTCTTCTTCGAAATATGATTGAAAAAGAATGTCTTGAAAGAAGCAACTTTCTTGAGGAATTTCCGACCAAAAGATTTTTTAACTGGGCGTGATGATGAGCTTCCCTCTTCTTGACTCTCAATAACAGTTCGCTCGATAGAAACCAAGCTCTCCATGTGATTAAGAACATCAGATGAATAACAATGATGAGGGAACAACATTTCATGAATCTTAACATAGAATTTATTTCTATCGACAGGATCATAGATGGTCAACTCTCCATCACCCTCATCTAATATAATTTTACCATCTCTCAAACATCCTCTTGGCCTCTGAACAATCCTCGAATCGATTCTAATACTACAATGTTTAGTCCAAGTTGTGAACCCATCAGAATTGTTCATCACCATCACATCAATAGCATGATGATTATACCCATAAACAAGATAACTGAAGAGAACAAGAGAGTCATTTAACACCCCGAGTACTCTGTATATCTCAGGTTGAATATTATTAGACCCAGGAGGAATTATGTTCCTAAAAACCTCACGTCCCATATCAAATGAAATAATTATCCCATTATCGTTAAAGTCATCCATTTCTACTCCAGTCCAATAAGCTACTCCATTGACAACGACAGTAGATGACGAGTAATCAATGAGACCAGGCACAAAAGACTGTGTTAATTCTTTCCATAAATCCTCATTAGTAGAGTAAACATCTACTTTAGAATAAACCGTGCCTGGGTCTATTAAATTCTTAACAGAAATGATACTTACAACTTTACAATCCTTCGATGCAGCTACAAAACCAAACCCTAAATAAACCCTATTGATGCGAACATTAGGGAACATATTCACCTGAAGAGGCGGGAGATTTCTTGATTTGTTGGTGGCTGGATTCCATAAATAGATCTCGATCGAGGAGATTGAATCCTTATCGATCCCGACGCCTTTACGCAGAAAACTCGTGCAAATGATGCCATAGCAGGATCCGACAATCTCTAACTTCGAATGATCATCAAAATCTTCGATATGAATTGGAATATCAAATTTGGTTGGGGAAAGGAAATCCTCATCGCGATAGAAAGTGATCTTATGGGTATCACAAGGTATATAGTCATGGCGACTTCTGACGAGGAGATCATTGCAAGAACCGTAAGGTTTGGAAATTAGTTTGTCTAAGTGCATGTTGGTAAAGGAAGTGTCCTTTGTGAGAGAGCACCAAGATTTTCTTACGCACTTGAAACGAACAAGAGATTTGGTTGGTAGCCTTGATAAAATATCTAACATTATGTCTCCTGGTAGACTAAAACTTCCCAAGAGAAGGGTGATGTCTGGGCTTGACATGGTTTTTGATCTTGTTTCAGACATAAATTACTCTCTAACAACACTTAATTAGGGTTTTGGGTGAAAAAGATGAATGGATTACTCAAGTTGTCTTTTGAATTTATATAAACTTCTTTACACTATAATTAGTAATTAATTTAAGTTGACAACTCATCAGATATCAAAATTAACTTTTTAAAACTACTTGCTAACGAATATTAATGGCGTATTAATGGAAAGGTAAATAAATACATAATCTACTTTCCTTTTTTTTTCATTAACATGATATTTTCAGCGTGGCTAAGATTTTTTTTTAAAGAAACACGTACGGATAGGATTTTGTTGAATAAAGTTGAGTTGGTTTTCATTTTTTTAGAATTGGTCTTAGAATTTTCTCTATTCTAGATCTCCACATACCATTCTGGAAATGTGGTTGAGAAGGGCTTTTAAACTTAATTTCATGTTCCCGATTGCTCTGAACTATTCGCGAGGTAAGCTCATCAAAAACTCATTTCGGTTCAAACTCGATTAAACTTAAACCGAATTTGAGCCTTATTTAATGGTGGAGAAGTGTTCCCACAACCCCCACACATCACATATGACATGATAAATTAATAAGCCTTATAAAAACAAAGTATTCTAAAATAATTATGTTAATAAATAGATACACATTCCATATTTTTTTTTATTTTACTTAAAAAAAATTACAATACATTTTATGTGAAAAAAAGAAGAAGAAAACTATTGTAACAAAACACCAAAACTTTTCAACAGAATTCTCTTTTCAAAGAGCAGTTTCAATAATAACACTTTATTAAAAGCTCTTTACACTAAATAAAATCCATCTTCATATTAAAAACAAAAGCCCAATCTAGTCAAAGAAGGCCCAAAGCCTAAAACTAGAGAGAAACTCAAAAAGCCTATGAAATGACAAAGCCCATTAAATTAAATCGAAGTTTATTTTTTAAAATTTACAAAACAAACTTGATCAAATTAGATTAAATCTTATTAAACTTCATTAAATATTAATTAATAAAAAAATAAGTCCTTACTTATTACATAGTAATCACTTAAATATATTTTCATTTCGGATGTAGCAAAAGTGATTTTTGAGAATGGAATCAATGTTTTCAGAAAAAAAAATCAGTATTAATGAGTAGAGCATTTTCCTGTTCAAGGACTCACAATGACATGAGTTGGAAATCAACAACCAAGGGACTTGGATGATGTTCACCACTCGGGTGTATGATTCTATTGTGGTTTTTCCTATTTCCTTGTTAGAGACCAGAAATATGGCCAGACGACTTGTGCTCGTGAGATAAGACTGTTTGACTTTTAGTCGATATTGAGTGTCATTCACACCCGTTGTAGCGCATAATGACCGCAACAAAGCGAAATAGTGGCCCATCACGGCCGTAGCGAACCCCAACGATCGTTTCCATTCTCCATCAGAATTATCTGATTAAAAGGTCAAATAATTTTAACTCAAAATTATTGGCTATTCAAGCCACAAATTTAACACATTCTAACTCAAAATTGAAGTAAATATCAATATATTTTTCAATTTTTACTTCTTCACAACTATTCAACTATTATTTACTTATTTTTAATAACAAATTATACGAAATTAAAAAAATTCATGATTGCAATTCTTGCGATTCACATTTTAATACTTGCAATGTTAGCAACTGCGACAAACATTATGCTATCACATTGCTATCACATAAGCAATTCAATACCTAACAATAACAAATTTGAATATAAATTTATATAATTTCTAACGCAACCAATTGTGGAAATCACACGGAATGCATGATTTCTTAAACTCATAATAATTACCAAGCAAATAGAAAAAAACTAATTATATTGTGCTAAACATGAAATGAATCAATTTCATAACTCAATAGACCAAAAAAGAAAAAAAAATTATTATAAAGTTAATTTAAATCACCCATAATCATCACTTTAACAAAACAAAATAAATTGATCACAAAATAAAACAAATAAATCGAGGTCCTAGAGTTCGAAACAAATAAACACTGAGAATTTTTGCCGCCTCCTCGCCTAGGGTGTAAGCTCGAATCCCCTTTTGACCGGCAAGAGAAAGAGAGAAAATTAATCGTAATCAAAACTCCTATGATACAACCGGTTTGTAGAAAATCTCCTCTATACCCAGCGTATGCAGCGGATATAAATATTCATGAGCACAACTTTCTCTCATTTGACCTACTCTCTTAGGTGCATTTACGATAAGAATTTTTCATTATTTGATACATATAATTAACTTATTAAAATAAAATATTCTCATTTGATTTGTTTCATATACCCAATTATAGAATCCGAAAACGTGTCATCAAAAATCAACATCACAAATACCCAATTTGCATCCGTAACATCTCCCTATTCCCTCTATTCACTTAGTGGACAACGAAATCTCTTTACCAATACTTCAAAACGGGCAATAACGTAAACACTCCATCACAAATACTTAATTTTCATCCATAACATCCCCTTATTCCCCCTATTCACTTAGTCAATCCCCCTATTCACTTAGTTGAGAGTGAAATCTCATTACCAACACTCCAAAAGAGGCCAATTGTGTAATTAGTGGAATGAAGAGGTTGTGTTGTGTTTATCTAATTTTCAATTGTCTACTTTACTCTTTAGATAATTTAACATTTATTTATTTTTATTTACAACGATGATATGATCTAACCTATTTTTAATCTTCACACAACACAACTCTTCTTATCCATAAGAGAATTGTTAGTCTGAGAAATCGATCTCAGGATTTCAAAGCATCCAAATTCATTTGACTTAGGATAATAACCAAATTAATATAGTTAACAACCCGATTAAAAAAATTCAGATATATAATTACAAACTAATTGTTATTATACTAATTAGTTTTTCAGGACGATACTTTAATAGAGCATCTAAATACACATTTGACATGAATTAAACAAGTTTAAAGGCTAAGTATTAACTACTTAATATATCAAAGAACAAGAAAAGAGTAATTAACAAAAAATAATATTGAAATAAGGGAAATCTTTCAATGAAAATAAATAAAGTTACCTGCAACTTCTATTATTTCCTATTTTTATCCTTCTCCTCCTGATTCTTCTTTGAAATAAGATTGGCAAAGAATGTCTTGAAAGAAGCAACCTTCTTGAGGAATTTCCAACCAAAAGATTTTTTAACTGGGCGTGATGATGAGCTTCCCTCTTCTTGATTTTCAATAACAGCTCGCTCGATAGAAACCAAGCTTTCCATGTGATTAAGAACATTAGATGAATAACAATTATGCGGGAACGACATTTCATGAATCCTAACATAGAATTTATTTCGAGCAACAGGATCATAGATGATCAACCCTCCATCACCCTCATCTAATATAATCTCACCATCTCTCAAACACCCTCTTGGCCACTGAACAATCCTCGAATCGGTTCTAATACTACAATGTTTAGTCAAAGTTATGAACCCATCAGAATTGTTCATCACCATCACATCAATAACATGATGATGGTTATACCCAAAAACATGATAATTGAAGAGAACAAGAGAGTCATTTAACACCCCAAGTACTCTGTATATCATAGACTTAGTGTTATTAGACCCAGGAGGAATTACGTTCCTAAAAACCTCACATCCCATGTCAAATGAAATAATTATCCCATTATTGTTAAAGTTATCTGTTTTTACTCCAGTCCAATAAGCTACTCCATTGACAACAATGGTAGATGACGAGTGATCAATGAGACCAGGAACATGAGTTTGTGATAGTTCTTTCCATAAATCCTCGTTAGTAGAATAAACATCTACTTTAGAAAAAACCGTAACTGGATCAAATAAATTCTTGACAGAAATGATGCTTACAACTTTATAATCACTGGATGCAGCTATAAAACCAAACCCTAAATCAACCTTACTGATGCGAACATCAGGAACCAATCATAAACATTCACCCGAAGAGGCGGGAGATTTCTTGATTTGTTGGTGGCGGGATTCCATAAATAGATCTCGATTGAAGAGATAGAATCCTTACCAATCCTGACGCCTTTATGCAGAACACTCGTGCAAACGATGCCATGACAGGATCCAGCGATCTGTAACTCCGAAGGATAATGAAGATCTTCAATATGAATTGGAATGTCAAATTTGGTTGGGGAAATGAAATCTTCGCCGCGATACAAAGTGATTTTATCGGTATCACAAGGTATATAATCACGTCGACTTCTGACGAGGAAATCAGTGCAAGAACCGTGAGGTTTGGAAATGAGTTTGTTTAAGTGCATTGTGGTAAAGGAAGTGTCCTTTGTAAGAGAAAACCAAGATTTTCTTACACACTTGAAACGAATAAGAGATTTGGTTGGTAGCCTTGATAAAATGTCTAATATTATGTCTCCTGGTAGGCTACTTGCCAGGAGAAGGGTGATGTCTGGCCTTGACGTGATTTTTGATCTTGTTTCAGACATGGATTACTCTCTAACAACACTTAATTAGGGTTTTGAGTGAAAAAGGTGAATTGATTACTGAACTTGTCCTTTGAACCTATATTAACTTCTTTGCGCTATAATTAGTAATTAATCTAAGTTGACAACTCATCAGATATCAAACTTAACTTTTTTAGACTACTTGCTAATGAATATTAATGGTATATTAAAGGTCTAAATTCTTTTTTTTCTATTAAAATGATATTTTCAACATGGATAGGATTTTTTTTAAAGAAACAGGTATGGATAGGATTTTGATGAATAAAGTTGTGTTGGTTTTCAATTTTTTAAAAGTATAATTGGTCTTAGAATTTTCTCCTATTTATATCTCCACATACCATGCTGGAATGTGGTTGAGAAGGCCTTTTTACCTTAGTTTCATGTTACCAATTTGTTAGCCTAGGGTTGGCTCAAGCTGAATAGGTAGGCTCAACAGAAGCTCATTTCGGTTCAAGCGAGTTTTTTAACAAGTCATTGTGTTTCTAAATCTTATTTCTCAATTCATTGTACTTTTCAACTTATTTCTAATATGATAGTATTTTTTGTCACGTAAGCAATCTACTTACCTATTACTTGTTACATAAGCCAACTTACTTACTTGTTACCTTTTTGCTTAATAACAAAACTTCAACTAATACTAAAACAAATAAAAAGAGAGTGATCTGTACTAAATCAATAATTTATCGTCTTCAAAAAATTCCTTAACAAATCACTAGAAAAACCCCATGTGTTGGCTTGCAAACCCTAACTACAATTTAAAAATCAAAGCATCAAAACATATGCTAAAAATACAAATATATCAGCTCCATAAAGCAGCCAACACGCTAGAAAAACAACAATCACTGGCTTGCAAACCCAAATTACAACAAAAACAAAAAACCCATCAAAAGATTACAACTCCAAACAAATATAAAACTAGCTACTAGAAAACTAAAAGAATGACGAGGCCTAAAGCATCCACAACACACAGCCTGAACCGACCCATCACAGCACAACCCAAATCGTTACAGTTGGGTCTTTATGCTTTCATTTTTCATCCTAAAAAAAAAAAAGAAAAAAATTACCTTCAAATAATGAAAACTAATCATTTTGTAACAAAGAAAGAATACATATTCAGTAAATTATTGCAAATCACATTTCTTTAAATTGTTTTAAGGAAATAGATAAGACCATATCAACAATTCTTTTAACAAGGTTTAGAAAGAATTGAAGGGAGTAAATTTGCAAATGGGGAATTATCATTAAATCAAACAAGAAAATGACAAAAAGTTTACTTTTTTCTTACCTTTCTTAAGACCAGGACAATCCTCCAATCCTTTGAAAACAACAGGCATGTCAACCTTCAATTTTGTTCTTTCATCGGCCCATACAAAACCAAATTCAATAACTTACCAGTCTCTTCATTCCTATGAATCTACAAATCACCGCACCGACACAAAAAAAAATTAAAAAATATTGTTGAGTAATTAAAGGAAACTAAAGGGAAAATAGAATGAAATGCTTGCTTAATAGGGAGGGCTCTGCCGGAATCAAGTAGGACCGAGGACCCGAACCCAGCGTGGATCTGGAGCGGGAAAGTGGTAAAGCTTAGTTCTACTGACTTGATAATGGACTCTGTTGATGCCAAAAATATGTTGTTGAGTTAGAGGCCGGGCCCCGAGGGAATCTACACAGGTAAAAGAAGATGAGCTATGGGGTCGTCGGAGGGGATGCCCCTGAGGATACTCCGAAGTTTTTGTTAGTGTAAGATGTATGAGAATAACGAGATTCCCTTTTTAGGTTAAGAAGAATCTCCTCCATTTGGAATGCGCACCTGAGTCTTTTTATAGGGTTTCAGGATGAGGCGGCCCTTGTGCCAAGGGCGGTGGTGACCTGGAGTGCGGTGACGACCTGGAGGTCCAGCTGTCCGAGCCTGGGTCATCCTTGTGTTGTCCTGCTGTCTAGCCTTGGGATGGTCCATGTGTAGTCTCATTGTCTTGGCTTGGGGTTGTCCACGTGTGAGGCAGCCCTTATGCCAAGGGCGGTAGTGACTTGGAGGGCGGTGATGACCTGGAGGTCCAGCTGTCCGAGCTTTGGCCATCCGCGTGTTGCCCTGTTGTCTAGCCTTGGGATGGTCCACGTGTCGTCTTATTGGGTGTGTATTTTTCATCCTGAAAAAAAAGAAGAAAAAAATTACCTTCAAATAATGAAAACTAATCATTTTGTAACAAGAAAGAATATATATTCATAAAATTATTGCAAATCACATTTCTTTAAATTGTTTTAAGGAAATAGATAAGACCATATTGTTGACCCTTATCTAAATTTTAATAATGACAAATTGTACTAACAGTTTTATCTAAGTGTTTAAAAGATAAAAGCTTTCAGCTAAAAATCAAGATGCAAGAACTCAACCTGTATCAGACACCAAGATAAGACAGAAGATATAGAATAGGCATTAAGGTATTGAAACAAACTGTAAATCTTTTATATTCAAGTAAGTAGCTTGTCTTATGGCTCTTTTTACAAAAGAATTTTGACAAAACTATTTATTCAAACTCTTCCAAGTCAAAAACGTTTTGAAATATGAAAAACTAGGTTGAATGACAACCACAACCCAGTCGACTGGCTCCTTATACTAGTCGACTGGGGTATGGGACAGAGGGTTCCCAATCGACTGGTGTCAAGGACCCAATCGACTGGTACTCTCCCATAGCCTAAAAGTGAGATTTCTCACTTGACCTAGTAAAAAATATGACCGTTTGAGACGCGAGACTTGAGCATTTAATGCACCAAACCTACCAAGTCAGTCTCTAACGGCCATATTGATTCAAGGCTATATAAACTCACTTCAATGAGCATTTAAAACAACAAGATTACACATTCAATTCATAAGTTTGCTCATTAATTCTTAAAAGCTTTGAAAAATTTATTGTTGAGCCATTTTCTTCAAGCTTTTTCTTAAAAGAGAGATATTATTCATTTGTAAAAGCATTCATTGCTATCTCTCTACCATTTACTTTACAACAACTCACATTTATTATAAAGGGGAAAGAGTTGCAATAACTCTTAGAGTGTTTAGAATTAAACACTTCTTTGTAAGCTTCCGCAAGGAAGGGATTAGCTTCCGAGAGGATGGGATTAGCTTCCGAGAGGAAGGGATCAGTTATAAGGTTTGTACAACACCCATGAAGTTGTACGACTAAAAGTTTTAGTGGATCACTTCAAGGAGGTTCCTTGAAGAGAGTAGATGTAGGGTCGGAACGAATCCAATATTGTCAAACCACTATAAACTGAGTTTGCACTTTCTCTTCCTTAATCTCTTTTACTTAAAGTATATTACTTGTTTGTATACTTGTGCATTTAACTGTTTTTATAAACTTGCAAGTAATTAACAAAATTTTTTAAAAACTCAATTCACCCCCTCTTGGGTTGGAACCTTAGTCTACACGTATCAACAATTCTTTTAACAAGGTTTAGAAAGAATTAAAGAGAGTAAATTTGCAAATGGGGAATTATCATTAAATCAAACAAGAAAATGACAAAAAGTTTACTTTTTTCTTACCTTTCTTAAGACCACGACAATCCTCCAATCCTTTGAAAACAACAGGCATGTCAACCTTCAATTTCGTTCCTTCATCGGCCCATACAAAACCAAATTCAATAACTTACCAGTCTCTTCATTCCTATGAATCTACAAATCATTGCACCGACACAAAAAAATGAAAAAAATATTGTTGAGTAATTAAAGGAAACTAAAGGGAAAATAGAATGAAATGCTTGCCTTAATAGGGAGGGCTCTGCCGAAATCAAGTAGGATCGAGGACCCGAACCCAGCGTGGATCTGGAGCGGGAAAGTGGTAGAGCTTAGTTCTACGGACTTGATAATGGGCTCAAACTGTTTTCTTTGTCGGGGAGGAATTTAGAAACAGAATCCATAAACAATAAGCATAATCATGAATCAAATCAAATCTTAATTGCAAAAGCAATAAAATTAGTTCTAGTTTTTTAGACGTAAAAGCACTTCTAATTATGCATCGTTGTGGCTGAATATTAATCAATCACCTAAAGAAATGAAGTAATTGCCAGAATTACTCACCTAACGAGTAGTCTCTAACTGAAGGTTAAGGTCTGACGTGAGTGGTTCGACTTTGAGAAGTGAGAGAAACGAAGAGTGGGAGAGAGAAAGAGAGATAGAGAGGTGTTGTGAGTGACTGAAAGGCAGAGATGAAAGAATTGAGAAAAAATGAGGGCATGAGGCAGGAGGCAGGAGGCAGGAGGCAGAGGTAGGAGGTGAAGGCGGAGGCAGGAAAGCGCAGAAAGATCAAAGATAGAGAAGAAAGAGCCAAGAGAGAGACGATGCTCTTAGAGATTTTGATTTTTGGGTATTTACTATTTAAGTAAATGGCTCAGTTTGGCCGTTTGGGTAACAAGTAAGTGATGTTTGGTTAATGGTTAGGGTAATAAGTGGATTGTTTATATGGAAAAAAATGTTATCACAATGTGTCAGGTTGTGAAAACAAATGAAAATTGAATTTATTTTATTTTCAAATTAATCAAAAGAAGTTCATTTTGAAATGAAATGAAATGAGTTTTTATTTTTGACTTTCTTATATTAAATTATAGAATTTATTTGAATTCTTATGTTTAGAATGTTTAGAATAAATGAAAAAATCAATAGAATAAGAAGAGAAGGATGATAGGGAAATTACTTGAGAGAGAAAATGAGAGAGCTAAGAGATTGAGAAAGAAAAAAAAAAGGTATTTTTATTAACGTAACTTTTTATTTTTCATTTTGTGAAATTCATTTGTAAATTTTATCAATTTATAACAAACTAACTCAATTCCCTAGTGAATTTATTTTGAAATGAATTCTGTAATTTTTTTTCTTTCCAGACATAATAAGTATAAAATATATAAATAAATTCAATAAAACTCATATAATTCAATTGTTTCAAACACACTCTTAACTACTTTGATATAAAATTATGCTATTATATAAAAAAAATAAGACAATCAATTGTTAAATTGTTCCAATATATCAATAAGCGTTCGGTTTAGAGGTAAGAGCTCATCCACTTCACTAGAATTGCTTAGGTTCGAGACTCCAAATTTTTTTTATGTGATGGGATCCAATGCTTCCTGACAAGTACGTGGGTGACCTAAATGTTTATTACTTTTTATTATAAAAAAAAGGCTCCAATAGGTGTTGCTTATTGATTGCCTCCCGCTGTCATCAAATTCAGTTGAAGTGGCTATCAGCTCATGAGAAATTCAAGGTGTTAACAAAAAACCAAAGTTATATCAAACAGGATCTAAATCTTTTACGCTTTCACTTGTGTAACATATTTGTACCCTACAAAAATTTAATAATATTTTAATTACTAATTTTTCTTGTGATGTTAATCACATAAAAACAAAAAACAAAATTGAGAATTTAAATCAATTTAATGGGTCAACTCAAACCCGAAATCACTAGATCCAGAGTTTGCCAGAGACCAAACAAGACTTCAAATTCAAATAAATTGATCCCATATTCCCATGTCCCGCAACTGAACCGACTCGAAAATAAACCAAATTTGAAACGACCGCAACCCAAAACCTGAAATGCAAAATAATCTAAATCGGAACCCAAATATAGTAAAAGAAGGCCTAAGGTTCAAAATTTAAGAGAAACGCAAAAAGCCCAGAAAATGATAAAGCCCAAAATCTTGATCCATTGCGAGGTAGAGAATCCCCTTTGAACCAAGGGTGGCAATGGGCGTGCCGGCACGGCCCACACTGCCATGTGGCATGTTGTGCCTGATAGGTCCAAGTGGATAGGATTATGTTGGGTCTAATTTTTGAGGATCACGATATAACATGATACAAAGTACTTCTCATAATATTTAATGAAATTCAAAATTATATATAATTTTTTTAAAGTAAAGTTATATATAATTTGATACCACTAGAATGATGAGTAAAGAATAATTAGATAGTAATAAATTTGATATTTTGGGATGGTGGAAGGAAAAATAAATATTATTACCTTATTTTTAGCATAATAGTACGTGATCTACTAACTATTCAAGTATTTAACATACCATCAGAACAAACTTTTAGTGCAAGTTCTAGAATTTTAGATGAATTGCGATCAAGACTATTACTAGAAACGTTGCAAATAGTAGTATGCACAAATGATTGACTAGATGCAAAATACCGTACAAGCAACGTATTAAGAAAAATCAATACAACAAATCGAATGACGATTGAAGAGATCAAGAATAAAGAAAAAATATAACTCATGACCCACAAGAATATAAACTCTGAAAGGCTAAAAAAATAATAATATTTTTTTGTCTTTTTAATTTTTAAAACTTCTATGTTGTTTTTTTTATATTTCTCTCATTTCTAAGTCATTTTATTTTCTTTGTTTATTTTAACTTTTTTGTTTATTTTATATGCTATTGTTTTTGTATGTTTTTTATTTGGGAGATTTTTAAAATTTGTAATTTTTAAGTTATTTGTTTATATTGTTGTTTTTGTTTAATTTTTAAGTTATTTGTAATATTTAACTTTATCAATAAAATGATTGTGTTTCTATACGATTATATGCATTCAAATTTAATATTTGTAAGGTTTTTAACTATCTTTAAAAAAAAAAAAGCGAAAAAAGTCCATATATATTTCTGAAGCCTAAACGTCAACACAACACGACTCAATTACCATGCGAACTTTAATCCGAATCGAAACTATATTCTTAAAAATTTAACAGGACAGATGAAAAACGCAACCCAGTATGACAAGACATACAAACACCATGGATCGACTTGTATGTACCGTCGGCCGGTGCGGTCATCGTAACCCCTACCTTGAATAGGGGTAGAAATTTTGGACACGACATATGAACCCGACACGACACGAAATAAAGTGTGTTAGTGTTGAGTATAATCGAGTTTGTGTCGTAATCGTGTCGGCACGAAAAAATCGTGTCGTGTCACGGGTTAACCCGCCAACCCGAAATGACACGATTAAATTCATGGGTCTGATGAGTCATGTTGACACGATTATGACCCATGACCTATTTATGATCAATTTAAAAAATTTGTCTATTACACTAAAAATAATTCTTAGTGTGTGTATAAAATAAACCTTAATTCTTATTTTCATCACATCACAAACACAAAACACTCCCTCACAGACGCACTTAATAGCGACACATCACAGAATCTACAGACTCTCTCCTCTCTCCTCTCTCCTAATATAGATGATAGTTTATAAGATAATATTTATATTCTTAATTAGATTTTTTTTATGTGTATTTGGATCATGAATATGTTGGAATTTAGATTATGATTGATTAAATAGATGGTTATGTAATATAACTTATATTTGTTTATGTAATAAACATATCGTGTCGGGTTGTCGTGTCTAATATGTTAATCGTGTCATGTTGAATTGTTGTGTTGTCGTGTCTAATATGTTAGTCATACCGTGTCGAGTTATCATGTCTAACACGACTCATTTATTAAACAGATTAAATGTATTGTATCGTATAGTATCGTGTTATCTATTTAATAAATAGATCATATTAATATTAATTTTTTTTAACACAATTAATAATTATGTTATATTCATATCGGTCTATTTAATATTATACATGATTTCAATACAATACGACCTATCAATCCGAATTATCCACCCTAACCTTGAACTTCTCGAAGGAAGCAAAAACAACAACTATGAAGAGAGAAATATATTTATTGAAAAGAAAGCAACACAGGCACGTGGGCCATTTAAGTTCAGTTCAAATACGTTGCATCTTAAATAAATTAAGTATCTGTCTAACTGAACCAACTTCCATATGATCCAATAATAATGAAATTAAAATAACGTTTTCTTTGTGTCAGATGTGCAAGCTTTGAAAAACGGATTTTGACGCCTCCTCACTGACTCATGCATTGAACTCGGACGCCCACCGTGCCCATTTTGCTTTGCTGCCAATCTACCATTACTTACATTTGCACACCATTCTTGGACTGTGAGAGCATCTTTCCAAATTCCCATTCTTTTATTTTTCTGCCAACTTTAAAAGCTAAACCCTATAAATCATATCTTCGTATCTTCTTAAAAAAAAACACTTCGTATGTTTGTCTGTCTTTGCACATGTGTATAATAATGGGCTATTGTAATGCCAGCAAAAGATTGTGATTTTTTCTTTATAATAAAAAAATAATTAGATCGATTTATTAATAATATTAATATAAATATGAAATTTTAAAAAAATATTATCAGTAAAATTTTTAAAAATTATTAATAAAATTTTAAATATATTTAAAACATTATTAATTTAATCTTAAGTTTTGAGATAGTGTCATGAATTTTATTTTTCAAGTCAATTATACATTTTATCCAATTAGATTGTCAAGAGACATGTAAAAAGTATGATAAAGACAAATTGATCTAAAAAATAAAACTTGAGAGATAAATTGACTTAGAAAACAAAAGTTTGACATATTTTTCACATCTCTTAACAATTTAATTGGACAGAAAGCTCAATTGATCTAAAAAAATAAAACTTACAGATATTTTAACATTTTCAAAACTTAAATCAAATTTACCTAAATGTGAAACCTAAAAGATAAATTTGTATTTTTTCCACCGCCAATCTAGAAGAAGAAATGTGCCTTTGTGGAAAATTGATATAAATGATAACTTTCAAAGATTTACCAAAGGTAGAAAAAGGGTGTTGGTTTAAAATCAAAATTGTACAACATTTTGGCATAGGCACATGATTAAGGTGGCTAAAATTTGGGTTGAAGTCGTGTTAACTAGAACCATTGACCAACGTAGAAGTCAATTGCCCAATAACAGCAATGCAACTAAACCCGGTTTTTGGGTTAAATACTTGGTATTGTAGGTGTTTTAAATTGCTAGGGATAAACTACTCAAAGTCAATTTGATAGTGTTTTAGTTTATCGGACTTTTCGCAGTCTAATTGTGCATGTAGAGCACTAACATGGTACAAGCATTTTGCATATTTTTTTTGAAAAACTTGTTTTTGCACTGAGTGAATTTGATTAATAATATTCATATATATTTAATTTAAATTATCAATTAAATTATAAAAAATTATCAATCAAATTTTTCACTCCGATGTAAAAATAGATTTTACATCCGATGCAGATAAAAATCTCTCAACAATGAAATTTTGATGAAATTCTTTTTATAAGGTTCGTAAGTTTTCTTTTTACAAAATAAAATTATTCTTCGTGATATATCATTTAACACGCATTAATAAGAACTTTAAAATTATAAAAAAAAAACTAAATATGTTTGGATAAATTTTAACATTCGAATTAAACATTAATTTTTTTTTACAAATTTTGGTGAATTTTAAAGTTGATAAAATATAGATTAAATCATATATTAAAATAATAATGTGTCATATAGATTTTGTGTATTTGATTTATTACATGTGATTTATTGAATAAAAAAGTCTGATCTCGTTTTTTATTTTTTAAAGTATATTTTAAATGAAATCTTAAGAATTTTGAATATAAAACCTCGTATGAGTTTATTCAAAATGTTAATGATATTAGCAGTGGCTGTCAACTAGCTTATTTGATAAATTCGCTTATCATCGTACAAAAGATCAAAGTTTAAGTTTCACTCACACAAAAAAATGAGAAATTAAGAATGTGAGATAGTTACCTCCCGTTGTATAATCCAACTTTCTTAAAAAATAAATAATAATATTAGTAATAATAATGAAAATATTCGTTATGCATTATTGTTAATGAAATGTTTTCATCGAATTCTAAGAAACAATATATAATATTATATATATTCAATTTTTATTTGAATTAAAATCATATTACCAATTATTCCTTAAAAATTAGGCAACTTAAAAACAAGACTATAAAGTATAAACAAAGAAAAGAAGAGAAAGAAAGAAACCTACAACTTCTCATCTCACTTTATGCAAAGTCATAAATGAATAATTATTTAGAATATTGATCCAATGGAGAGAGAAACTTAAACAAATGACAACAACAACAACAAAAAACAACATTTACTTGGTTGGTATCACTATTACACCTATGAAAAATGTTTTAAAGACTTAATTACTATTGGATGTTCCTAAACGTATCAACTGAAATATATTGGGATATGTCTCTCTGATTGTGCCTGATCCGGACAAAGACTCCAAACCAGATTTCCTTACCAAACCCAAATGCCCGATCTGGGTCCCATATCAACGGCAGAGATCAAATTAAAGTCACGCCCATCAAATGCTATAAATACCTAATTTTTATCCCATTTAAATCCCAAAAATTTCTCAATTTGCATACTTCGTTTTCGCTCTCTTTATTCAACAAAGGAATACTTCAATATTATTGGGTGGCGGTGGTGGGAGATGATTGAAGCTCCGACAATAATATGGGACAGGAGATGATGGTAGGGTGTTTCAGTTTAAGGAGTGTTCTGCTGCTTGCGTTTCTAGCGGTATCTATGGTGATCCTACCGTTGATGTTGCCGCCGCTGCCTCCTCCACCCATGATGCTTATGTTGTTTCCGGTTGGGATCATGGCTGCTCTTATGTTATTGGCTTTCTCTCCAGCCGAGGCTGCTGCAGGGAACGTCGTCGTTCAAACTGTATGATAAATGCATAAGAATTTGATTGGGTGCGGAGGCTATAATATTCTGTAACAATGTTTAACAGCTGGTTAACCTCTCATCTCACTGTTGTATACCCACGAACTGAGAGAAAGAGTTGCTCTGCTCCGTGTTGATGATGGCGTTAATTCATTTTATCTAAATTAAAATTAAAATATTTTTTTTTTAAATGCGTTTTCAAAATTGAGTTCGGCTTTTAAATTGTTTAATGTCAGGAAATTCGCCTTTACACAATTTTTCTTGAATGCTAATAAAATGCTTTTTTACTCGGTGCTATCCTTTTTTTTTTTTTTGTTGAAGGAGAAATTGAAACAAATTTAACGAGGGTTCATACAAACACCACGAGGGTAAGACGTCCCTCCACGATCAATGAAGTCCCTCGACGGTACCTTCTATAAGGGGTTACTGCAACAACATTTTAGTGTCGTCACAATAAAAAAAGCTTTGCCTAAATAGTAGAGGTGGACTCGAATCAAGTTTTTATTGAGTTATTCGACTTTAAGTTCGATCGAGTCCAAACGTGAGCTTAAAAATCAGGTTCGATTAGTTTATCGAACCGAGTTCGAATTCGGTTTGAAAAACGCTTGAATAATTCAATAAGATATTATCGAGTTCGGATCGAGCTTGAATCAATATTTATATTAATATTAACATTTTTATTCATTAGAATTAGAGACTGGGTTTGAATTCAAATGGACAATTTAAAACTTGAGTATGAACTCGAATACCTTAGAGTTTAGCGTTTGCTAATTTACTCTATTGTAAGAGTAAGTCAGCAATTTACTCTAACTTTTGTGAATCAAAGCACATTTAATAATTCAAAATTTCATAACACAAACATAAAGCTGATAAAATAATTCAATAAATACAAATTTAATTTTTTTCACATCTAGATTTTTTTGGCGATATCAAACCAACTAGTGGTCGGAAAAGCACAATCCCAGTACTGTTGGAAAGTTAAAAAAATGAGATTCGACAATACGGTTGTTCGACGAGCAAGCCGTCCTCACGAGTCGTTGGTTACCTTGAGAGGGCTTTTTTTAGGTCTAGTACTTTTTGATCACTTTTATCGAAAAGTAACACTATCATTGGCCCATAAATTGAATTTCTGACCTACTTACAAAATTTGAGAGCGAACCATCGTTGGAAAGAACATAGACGGATCACTCTCTAATAGACTCTGATACCCACAAGTGGGCTTTGTCCATACATTTTGAATTTTTTTTACTTTTATGATTATTTTTTTTAAGATCATTGTTGATCTCCACCTATATTTTAATGATGACAAAACACAACTCTTATTATACTAACAGTGCTATCTAAGTGTATTAAGCAATAAAAGCATTCAACAAAGGATCAAGATACAAGAACTCAACCCGAATAAAACACCAAGTCAAGATAGAAGAACTAGTATAGGGACAAAGTATTTAAGCAAGTTGTAAATCTCACTTGTTCAGGTAAAAAGCTTGTCTTATGGCTCATTTTGAAAAGAATTTTTAATAGAACTTTTTAATCAAACGTTTTAAAGTTAAAATATTCAAAACATGAAAACTGGGTTGTTAAGCAACCCAGTCGACTGGGTACTTATACCAGAAGATTGGTATATGGGGCAGTATGTCCCCAGTCGACTGGGTCAAACATATAAGTTGATTGGTACTTTGGGCACGACTGGTACCTTCAATAGCCTTAAAAATGTGATTTTTAATCTTAACCCAGTCGACTGGTACTAAGACCCAGTCGACTAGTAGTTCAAAAATTATGACCATTGAGACACGAAATTTTAGCTCAACTTGCACCAAAACGTACCAAATCAGTACAGAACGGCCATATTACATCAAGGCTATATAAACCCACTCTATTGAGCATTTCAAAGAAGGAGATTACACATTCAATCAAGTTTTTACTCTTTGATACACAAAAAGCTTTGAAATATTTATGTTGAGCCATTCTTTAAGCTTTACCTTGAAAGAGAGATATTATTCAGTTGTATGAGCTTTCATTATAGTCTCTCTACTATTTACTTTACAACATTTATTGTAAAGTGATTAGCTTCCGAAATGAAGAGATTAACTTCTGAGAGGAAGAGATTTGCTTCCAAGAGAAAGGGATTGATGGTAAGGTTTATGCAACACCCGTGAAGTTGCACGACTAAGTTTCTTAGTGGATTATTTCAAGGAGGTTCTTTGAAGAGAGTGAACGTAAGGTCGAAACAAATCTTATATTGCCAAACCACTATAAACTGAGTTTGCATGCTCTATTCCTTAAACTCTTTAATTACAGCACATATTACTTGTTATATGTTTGTGGTGTTATCTGTTTTATAAACTTGTATTTAATTAACAAAAGTTTTTATAAACCCAATTCACCCCCCTCTTGGGTTGAAATCCCAGTCTACAATCATAAAATATGTCATTGTTTTAATCCTGTTTTAGTGTATAATCACGAATATTTTAGCCCAAAAAAGTTGTGACACAATGCTAATCTACTCCTACAGTGAAGTAAATTAACAAACCCTTATATATATCAAGTTTTTTTTATCTATATTGTTAAAATTGATCATAACAAAAAAGTTCAATTTAATAAGCTATATACATGAAATATTTATACATATTTGATTGATGTGAAGCTTTGTATACATGATCAACATGAATAGGTGATTAAATCAATCGTTCAGTTTTGAAAACATAAGTTATTCAAAAATTTAAGGAATAGTATAAGATATCGTTATTATTAAATCTGGTATCAGTTGATCCTTGTTTATATATATATATATATATATATATATATATATATATATATATATATATATGTTGGTTAGAAAATCTGTGTTGGACATAATTAAAAAAATAATGGGTTAAATGTAATTAAAAAATCTAGGTTGACAACAAGGAAAACATAAAAGAAAGAAACTAATATTTTAAAGCTTTGAGATGTATTAAATCGCTTTTGTTACTTACAAAAAGTTTGCTAAAATCAATTCACATGCTTAATTTAGCTTCATGAACAGCCTTTGCTAGAATATGTTAGATCATAAAGTGTCCGTTCAACCTAGTTATTTCGTTGTCCTTTACGTTTATAATCTTTTGGTCGTGTTCAATGCTTGCTCTATTTGCAAATCTTGCGACTACGTTCATTGTTCGGCATGTAAGTATGATGGCCTTGACGGCTTGACCCCAATCCACACCCCACATATTTCGTAAAAGATGGCTGCTGACAGGGAATGTATTTAGATTTATCTGTTAGCTTTTTTTATGACTTCAGCAGTGAGTCACAAAGCAACCTGTACAGATGAATAACAAAATAGAAAACAGAGAAACGACTTCTATTTTTTCTCTTCTTTTTTTTCCCCATTAATGTATAACTCGCTAGTCACTGCATCCAAATGTGCCCACCATGCCATTTATACACACGAACTACAATTTTTTTAACTCCAGTCCAGTAGCTCCATTAATAACACAATTTGGAAATACAAAAGCAACAACTTCCTGAGAAGGTCAATCGCAAAAGGCCAGGGCCTTCTTATCTGTGCAGCATTAGACTGATGCCCTTTAGTCCTTCACATCTCATTATCAATGATATCCCGCATCATCTGTATCGGAATTAGCCCTTCAGTCCGGATTGCATCTTTGTTTGGGTCCGGACTGATGAAAAAGAGCGACGGCAGCCCTCGAACCTGAGACACAAGAAATTAATTAGGGTTCCTCATTATAAGTCGAATGTCAATTCAAGTTCCAACTAAAGTACTATCTTTTTTTTTTTAAATTAGTTGTCTTCACTCATTGCAAAATCAAAATCCAATTCTAGAACACAGAAGAAATAGAAGTTCCATATGGTAAATCGCGCATTCAATTACACATGACGTTTCTCTTCACACCAGAAAAAGTGGCACAACAACCTAATCCAATATGATTTGAACCAGAAATCTTTTGTAGAAACCATTTATCAGTCTTCACAAAACTAAAATCAGCTTAATGAGGCAAGGCATACGCATTCAGACTCCTCTGTCCATAAGGATAGATGCATAACAGTAATTCAGACTAAACAAAAAAGAAAATAAAACCCTAAAGAAATAGCTATTATTCGGAAATTACCTGCATGTCACGTGCAAATTCATACTCATCATCGGTATCAACTTTCACAATCATTGCATTCCTCTCATACTCCACTGCAAGCTGTGATAAGAACTCCAATCAGGAGGTTATTCATTATTGAAGACCATGAAATCAAACTGGATATGAAAAGCTGTAAATTTTAATGGTCTAACACAACATATTTGAATCCCACTCTAAAACAGAAACAGATGTATACTACGCAAGGTAGGCTGCCTTTAATATGATAGAAACATAGACATACGTAAGCTATAAGAACTAATTGCTCTTATTATGGAGAACAAGTTTGACACTAGCTGAACATAATGTCAGAAGTTCCACAAAATGCAGGAAAATTACTATTTTATGTCTATAACCAAGATTGGTGGCGCATACTTTTTTCTTTCTAGCCATTTTGAGCATTACTTTACAAAAAAATAAAGAAGAGATCACAAGAAATATAAAATGACTTTGGTTGTCAGACAAGTGTACCCTTAATTTACCCTACAGATTAGGGGGCCAAAATATTCTAATAATTTTTTTTCATAATTTTAAGTACCTAAAGCAACTTTTAAACTTGATATTTGAGATTTTAAACCCATTTTATATAAAGAAAAACATAGATAGTTCTACATAGGAATAACACTTGGCTCCACGCTACCAGTACGGAGGAACTTTGATGTGAAGAAAGAAACAGTATCTTATGTATACAATTTTGTTTTTTCTTTATTGTGCAAAAGACTTTTTCTCTATTTAAATTTTTAACTAGAAAAAAATTATTTGTTAATAGGTCTTTTTTTCTTCTGATAAGTAAATAAAATGTATTAAAAAAGAAGGGCACCAAGGGGGTGCATCCTATGTACAAAAATATCTAAGTAAGATAATCCACAAGATCTACTATATCTATCTAATATACAAAATAATTCCTCTTGACCCAAAAATTAAAAGCATTGAAACACTTCCTTAATTACATCAAATAGGTTTCTCAATACTATCAATAGCTCTACGATTCCTCTCGTTCCAAATAATCCAAAAGATAGAAAGGGGGGCCTAAAGAGTAAACTTTCTTGAGTCTCTTATAAGCCCTAAACCCACACCAAGCCCAAACCTCATCTCTAACGGAGCCGATAAACGCCCAAACAAACCCCAACACTTTATAAGCCGTCTCCCACAAAGCTCTTGCCAAAAAACACTCCAAAAGAGATGAAACATGGACTCACTGCAAGTTTTGAAAATGAAACAACGATTCACCAAAACCTTCCGTCTTTTTTGTAAATTGTCTAAGGTGAGAATTTTCCCCCAAGATATTAAGAAAAAGGGGCCAATACCAAACTTAATATATTTTTTTTAACAACAAAAATAAACATTTTTTATAGATATACATTGAGTAAACACAAATAAAGAACCGATTATCACATATCAAAAATACATTTAGTGATCCAACACTATATCCACATTACACCTTCCAGTAGCACAAACCACATACCGCTAACACACATAATTAATTTTTTTCTAAGCCTTATATAAATTGGGATTTCTCAAATTTGAGGGGAGCCCATGGCCAACTTTGGCCCTCATGATGGTTCGCCTCTGGCCAACAGGCTACAGCCATTAGAAAACATATTCCCTTCACACACCCAAAAGAAAATGTTCAGCCTAGAACCAAATCTTTACTTCCTTCTATTCCCATCCCACTTCAGGCTCATAATTCAAAACCCTCGAACTGCTCCTAGACAGAATCCAACCATCGATTTGCTTCTCCATCAAACCAGCAGAATCGCTATGCAGGTTGCATAGAAGCTACAACTCCATTTGTTTGTTTGTCTAATCTAAATAACTTTTTTTTTTTATCTATTTCATGTGAGAACTATAAAAGTCTTTTGTTATGGATTGGTTGAAACTTGAATTAACCACTCATATGGGAATGCATTAATAGGCTGAATTGTAGAACTGGTTTTGATGAGTTTGCAATTCTGTGGACTTGAAGATTCACTTTTTACCATCAAACTATTGTGAATCTGATCTATGCAGCTTATAATTAATTCCTATTTTTTAACAAAAAAAAGCAACTAAGCAGCATAGAATACCAAAGATATACCTTGTGCTCCACTTATCAGACTAAAAAAATTAATCAAAGGTGTTGCTCAGTGATGTAACCCACAACACCCTGGTCCAGTAAGAAACCCAAACGTGGACTCTGGTCTAACCTATAGAACGATGACACGTGTCAAGCCTCGTTAGCATCATAGAACACACATTGGACAAGCCAGAAACGCCACCGCCACGTCAAAGCGTGATTAGCGGACCTAATCCCTCTGAAACACATGACCACCCTGACACACTCAACGCCCCGATCACGCTATTAAGACTTGCCTCTGAATCCCGGAATTACAAGGGCAGACTCATGCTTTCCCCACGTGAACGACCTCTACTCGGACGACTATAAATAAACTGAGGTATGGGAGTTCAACATTCATTCACACTTATTTATTTGCACTTGAGTTACTTTAGAATTAACCCTCGGCCTCGGCCTCTCTTAAGCCCTCGTTCTAACTTAAGCGTCGGAGCACCTTCGGAGGTCTCCTCCTCCCCTCCTTCTGAGGGTTTTTGGTTCACCTCTGTTACTTGTGCAGGGCCAACACCACGTCAACACCAAGGCCACGTCAGCAATAGCGATTTTTTGGCATCAACAGATTGGCGCCGTCCGTGGGAAACCACAATCACTCACTATAGCAAAACCGAAGAAGTATAAAAGAACTCATCTGTTGCGATGCCGCCGAGAAGCAATACGAGAAGGACCGACAAGGAAACCCCAACAGTGTGCTCTGCTCCCGTCCGGGGCAGCACCCGCAGCCAGCATTCTAGACCTAGATTCCCTGCAATCCCCGAGCATGCAACCCCCGGGTCGAGCAGACGACCCCCAGTCAGAGAGCAGGGTCCTCATCTCTCCGGGACCAACTCTCCTGATTATGAGGAAGCGGCCGCGCATCCTCATGCTACCCCTGTGACTCAAGCCCAGTTCTAATAACTCTTCCGGATGATAGTCGACTTGGCAGCCCAAGTCCGAGGCGGAGGTCAGCAACCTTCATTTTCTCCCCACCAAGCTCCCGAGCAAGCAAAGTCATCTAATAGAGATGATTCGACCTACAACCAGCCCCCTACCGAGCCCTCGCTGCGTTGCAGTCGGTTCAAGGAAAGCTCCTCCTCGAAGAGCAACTTCAACTTAGACAGACGGTTCGAAGAGATGGAAGAAAAAATAGACTTGGCCCTGAAACACAGAAGTCTCAGTATCTTGGATGAGCTTAGCATCCAAGATCCCCCGTTCACAGAAAATGTTCTCGAGACCCCATTCCCCCTTAACTTCATAATGCCACAGGTCAGAATGTACAACGGTTCAAGGGACCCTCTAAACCATTTGCAGCATTACAAGACGACCATGATGCTACACCGACATTCCGACCCTATCATGTGTCGTTCCTTCCCCTTGACTCTCGAGAAGGCCGCAAGTACTTGGTATTCGCATCTGAGGCCAAGGAGCATTAGCAATTTCAGAGAACTCAGTTATGTCTTTGCTTCGCACTTCCTCAGCAGCAAGGGACCAAAGAAGACCTTAGAGAGTTTGTTCAATATTATCCAACATCGTGGAGAGAGGCTTCGAGCCTACATATCCAGGTTCAACACAGCCGCCTGGGAAATCCCAAACCCCGACCTAAATGTCTAGATGATGGCGTTTAAGAATGGGCTGAGGTCCGAGATCTTCAGCTCCAAGCTCACCCGGCATCCACCCAAGAGCATGAACGAGGTTTTGGCCCGAGCAGAGAAGTATATGTTGGCAGAAGACGACCAGGCATTCAGAAGAGAAAGAGAAGGGGAAACAGAGAAGAAGAGAAAGGACATCGACCCACAGATAAAGGCGACTAAAAGACCTCACCAAGACAACAGGTACAAGCCCCACCCCCGGTTCGACGGTTTCACCCCCTTCAATGCATCTAGGACCAATGTCCTCATGCAGCTTCGAGACAAGTCAGTCCTCCAATGGCCGCCCAGGACGCCATACCTTGGCAGGGATCAAAGACAATGGTGCCGTTTCCACAAAAACTACGACCACGATACCGAAGAATGTCATGCTCTGAAGGAACAGATTGAAGCCCTTATTAGCCCGGGGTATTTGAAGGAGTTTACAAGGCCCCAGAGAAGAGAAGCGCCCGCTCAAGCAAGGAGAGACCCCGGGGGTCTCCATCTCCAAGACCGAGAGCGACGAGACCCTCGGCGAGTCTCCAGAGCCGAGCGAGAAGCGCCAGATCAAAAGAACCAAGAAGTGGCAACTACCACCCAGATCATCAAGACAAAATGTGGAGGCCCTGCTGCCGATGGAAGCTCGAGGCGAAGCAGTAAGGCGTACGCCAGAACCGTGGGCTTTGTCAACAGACCTCATAAGAGAAGAAAGTCGGGGCTAGTGATCTCCTTCACGGAAGACAACTTGGAAGATGTACAAACTCCTCATGATGATGCAGCAATGGGTCTCCTTCTTGGCCTTGGTGGGCAATCATGAAGTATGGCGTGTTTTGATTAGCAACGGAAGCTCGGCAGATATATTATTCTATGATGCCTTCCAGTGCATAGAGCTAAAGGATGAGCGTTTGGAGCCGGCCCCGGCCCCCCTCTACGATTTTGGTGGATCTCCAATCTTCGCCGAGGGAAGCATAGTCCTCCCTGTTACTGCAGGGACAGCGCCGAGGACATCCACTGTACAAACCACTTTCTTGGTAGTTAAGCAGCCTTCCTCTTACAACATGATCCTCGATTGATCCACCCTCAACAAACTAAAGGTCGTTGTCTCCACTTACCATCTGAAAGTTAAATTTCCTACGAATGAGGGAGTGGGAATGGTTAGAGGTGATCACAGAATTTCTCGATCCTGCTATCTGAATGCTATCAAAGGAGGGAAGAGGACCGAAGCCCTGCCCCTCGAGGTAGAAAACCTCAGGGATGAAATGAAGACCCCAAGGAGGTAACTAGTGGAGGAGTTGACTCCAGTACCCCTTGGGAGAGACCCCACCCGAACCGTCTAGATAGGATCAAACCTCTCCGAAAAGCATAGGGAAGAGCTCCTCTCCCTCCTCCAGAAGAACCGGGACTGATTTGCCTGGTTCGTACCAGACATGCCGGGGATCGATCCCCGAACCATTGAGCACCGCCTAAACGTAGACCCGAAGTACAAGCCAGTCATCCAGAAGAAAAGGACTTTCGCCCCAGAACGCCAGGTTGCCATCAACGCTGAGGTAGATAAACTGCTTAAGGCTGGCTTCATCCGAGAGGCGAAATACCCCGAGTGGGTGTCCAACGTAGTGATGGTCCGAAAAGCCAACGGCAAATGGCGGATCTGCATCGACTTTACCAACCTAAACAAAGCTTGTCCAAAGGATAGATTTCCCCTCCTGCGAGTCGATCAGCTGGTGGACGCCACTTCGGGGCATGAACTTCTCTCCTTTATGGACGCGTACTCCGACTACAATCAAATCTTCATGTATGGACCAGACCAGGACAAGACCGCCTTTGTCACCAATCAAGGGTTGTATTGCTATAAGGCTATGCCTTTCGGGCTCAAGAATGCTGGCGCGACCTATCAAAGGCTGGTAAACAAAATATTCAATGGGCAAATAGAGCGAAATATGGAGGTCTACATAGACGACATGTTGGTCAAAAGTATGGAAGCACGAAACCACAAGTCTGATCTAGAAGAAGCATTTGGGGTACTGCGCAAGCATAACATGAGATTGAATCCAACGAAGTGTGCATTCGGAGTAACAGGAGGAAAGTTCCTAGGGTTCATGGTCACCCAAAAGGGAATAGAAGTCAACGCAGAAAAGATAAAGTCCATTCTTGATATGGCCTCCCCTAAGTCCGTGAAAGAAGTACAACAGCTTATTAAGAGAGTCGCCGCCCTGAGTTGCTTCATGTCCAAATCTGCGGAAAGATGTCTGCCTTTCTTCAAGGCCATCAGGAAGGCAAAAGATTTTTCTTGGACAGAAAATTGCCAGGAAGTATTTGAAGGGTTAAAAAAGTATTTAAGCTCGCCCCCACTCCTAACCAAAACACTCCCAGGTGAAGAACTGTTCCTGTACTTATTAGCTGGACAAGGCACTGTGGCCTCTGTCCTGATCTGAGAAGAAGAAGGCATTCAGAGACCCATCTACTATGTCAGTAGGATCCTCCATGAAGCAAAAGTGAGGTATCCTCCCATTGAGAAGATAGCTTACGCCCTCGTTATAGATGCACGAAAACTCCGACCATATTTCTAGGCACATACAATCATCCTACTGGCTGACCAGCCTCTGAGGCAGGTCCTGCATAACCCAAATGTTTCCGAGAGAATGGTAAAATAAGCGGTCGAGTCAGGGGAATTCAATATCCTGTACCATCCACGGAAGGCAGTAAAGGGCCAAGCCTTGGCTGACTTCATTGTCGAGACTACCCTATCCACATATCCAAGCGAAGCAACGGAAACAAGGTTCGATGGACCACCTCCCAGTTGGACTCTCCATGTAGATGGATCTTCAAATACAATGGGAAGCAGAGCAAGACTCATCCTCCGCAGCCCCTACGGCTTCACGGTCTAGTAGGCCTTAAGGTTCAAATTTAAAACCTCCAACAATGAGGCAGAGTATGAAGCCCTACTGGCTAGCTTGAGATTGGTCAAAGCATTAGCTGTCAAGGTCCTAGATGTGTTCAGTGACTCCCAATTGGTAGTAAGTCAGGTAACAGGGGAATTTGAGGCCCGCGGAGAGAAGCTCGTCCGATATCTCCAAAAGGTAAAAGAGCTTACCGCAAAGTTCAAGACGTTCCGAATAACTCAAATTCCACGGGCCGAAAACACCAAGGCAAATGCTCTGGCCAGCTTGGCCTTGTCTCAGCACTTTGAGCCCACTCAGGTTGTCTACCTCGAGACCTTCTCAGCCCCAAGCATAGATGAAACCCCAGTCCTACCGATGACAAAGGAAGAAACATGGATGGATCCGATCCTTCGGTATTTGAGGAACGCTGAAGTACCCGAGCAAAAGGATGAAGCAAGGAGGCTAATCTCCTGCGTTTCCCGATACACGACCATAGAAAGACGATTATACAAGAGGGCTCTGACTACGCCCCACTTAAAGTGCCTCAACCCAATCGAAGCTGACTACGTCCTCAGAGAGGTCCACGAAGGAATATGTGGAAATCACCTGACGGCCCGAGCCTTGGCCTTCAAAGTCCTTCGGTAAGGGTATTATTGACCCAAGATGAAAGTAGATGCAATAGATTTAGTCAAGAAATGCAAGAACTGTCAACAATACTCTCCAGTGTCACACAAGCCTGCTAATTCACTCACCTCGATTACCAGTCCGCTCTCCTTTGCTATGTGGGGGATGGACATTCTTAGCCCGTTTACCGCAACAACCGGACAAAGAAGTATCTCATCGTGACCATCGATTACTTCACCAAGTGGGTCGAAGCAGAGCCACTAGCCAGCATCACGAATCATCAAACCCGAAATTTCGTCTGGAAATCGATCGTGTCGGTTTGGGATCCCTCGGGTGTTGATCATCGATAATGGAAAGCAATTCGATAGCTCCTGGTTTATAACATTCTGTGAAGACCTCCACATCGAGCATCGATTCTCGTCCGTCGGATACCCGCAGGCCAATGGTCATGCCGAAGTAACCAATAGAACACTTCTCCAAGGGATCAAGAAAAGACTCGACGAGGCGGATAAGCAATGGGTTGACCAGCTCCCTAATGTCCTCTGGGCCTATCGGATGACTGTACGAACGCCAATGGGAGAAACTCCATTCTTTATGACGTACGGTTCGGAAGCTGTCATCCCCCTCGAAATCGAAATACCATCGATACGCATGCAATTCTTTGAACCAAGTGACAATAAGGAAGGTTTGCGAATGAACATGGATATGGTTGACAAAGTCCGAGACAAAGCCCAAATCCGTTTAGCTGCGTACCAGCAAAAGACAGCCCGATATTACAACTCCTAAGTTCGAAACAAGAACTTCAAGTTCCACGACCTCGTCCTTCAGAAAAGCGAAGTGTCCCGTCCTCGGCACACAGGAAAGCTCATTCCGAATTGGGAAAGCCTATACAGAATCCAAAGAGTTTTCCGGATGGGCACTTTTGAGCTCGAGGAATTAGATGGCAAGCCAGTTCCTCGTACTTGGAACGCAGAAAACCTCCGCAAATTCTATCAGTAATGCATAATGTAAAAACAAGAGATAAAAAAACTCAAGTTTGAAGAAAAAATACGAAATTTTATTAAACTCAAAGTTCGAAGTACAAAATTAGGCGCTATCGGCCTTGGATACAAAAAATAAAAAGAAAGTCTATCCTAAGATGTCGGGACCTCCTGGGCCTCGCCCTTTGGGGCCTACTAAACACCGGCTGTGGCGGTGTCCTCTGCATCCCCTCCCGCAGCAGCAGCATCTGACTCCCCTAAGAGGGCCTCCAGGTCAAGGCCAGAAAAGTCGACCTCCGGGAAGAGGGACTTGGCCTTCCCCTTGGCTTCATTGAAGCCCGCCAGGAACTGAGCGCCTCCCTCCTCCAGCAGAGCTTCCTCCCTCTCTGCGGCTTGACGCCGGACCTCCTCCAACTCAGCTCGAATCAGGTCCCTCTCCTTCCTGAGGGCAACCTCGACCTTACACCGGTGATCCCTCTCAAAAATGGCGTCTTCCTTGGCCCTTTCAGCCGCCTTGAACGAGGAGGACAAGGCCCGGACTAAGTCCCGGGTCTCATCCAGCTTATGCTTAGTCTTGGCCAAACGCTCGGCCATATCAGCACTACGTCGAGCGAGGACCCCGGCAAGGACTCCGACCTGAAACAAGAAAAATGACCTTGTGAAAAACAATTGCTATAAAACTAACCAAAAAGTTAGAGCGAGGGAAGGAAAGCTATACCTGGGAAGCCACGACGTCCATGGCCGAGCAAAGGCCCTCAAAGGGCTTCCCCAAGAGCTCCAGTATATCACAGGGGGGAATCCCCATGATAAGATGCTCACGAGCGACTCGAGGGTGCCAAAACACCGAGTCGTCAACCTTCAGTGCCTACTTTGGCACAAAGGGAGCAGCAACCCCCGACCCCTCCCGGGAAGAGGATGGCCCTGGGGTAGGGATCGGTGCAGCAGGAACAACCTCTGCCTCTGAAACGGGAGGCCTCGGAGGGCTCTCCACAAGAATGGGCACCGGGGTTGAAGCTTGGGCCTTCTTCCTCTGCTCCTGGGCAGAGCTGCTTGCCTCCGCGGCCCTCTTCTTCTCTTGGGCCATGCGTCTGGCCCTCTGCCTCGCCTGGGCAGCCATCTCCATCTCTGCACAAAAGAAGGACATTAGTAACTTGGTAGCGAAAATCAAATTTCAATAAACTTAAAGACTAAAGGCTACCCTGCTCGAGGTTTGCCGGAAGGCTGGGAGGGCAGAGGCCGTGCCTGTGGAGTTCTTCATTATCTCCAAGCACCTCGATATCCAAGGGAGCGGCCAGCATAGCCTTCAGCGTCTCTTGCTCTCGATGCAGGAGGTGCAGCTTCTTGCATTTGCCAACACGGTCCAAGCTCCAACCGAGGGGAACACCTAAGCTCTCAGGACTCCTCACGAATAAGGACCCCTTCCACCTCTTTATGGAAGAGGACTTTTTTTTTAGCACGCTCTTCCGAGCCCTCGAGCTAACTATGACTTTGCCCAAGTCGAGCTATCTGGAGTGGGCTTTGAACACGTTGATGTTCATCACCCCACCCACCTCCTAGCACACGGTAATGAATGCCAGGATCAGCCGGATTGAGTTGGGCACCAGCTGACTCAACGCGATACCGAAGTATCTGAGCACCGAGTAGAAGAACGGGTGGAAACAGAGCCTAAGCCCTGCCTTCAAATGTTGTTCATAAATACACAGCTCGTAAGGCGGGCAGCTCGGAAGGGCATCGCATGCCCTCTCCCCACCCTCTGGTTCCCTCAGGTGATACTCAATGGGGATTTTATACTTTATCCTCATCCCCACGAGTTCAGTTTCCTCCACCACGCTCGAGATGGAGTTCGCCTCGAACATCCACTCCTCCCTCTCGGCCTTCATGTCGTCCTCCCTTATGCCCAAAAGCGCCTTATCAACATCCTCCCTGGGAGATTCTCCTTCCTCACTCCCTCCATCATCTCCCTCGGGAACATAAGGGTGCCCCCCCGAGAGACGACCTCCAGCGAGGAGACCCCATCACTAGAGGAAGCATCCATTGCTTCCTCCAACTCCCTCGAAAGATTTCTGCTAAACTCACTGTCGTCTGACATTGCACTCACCAGAAAGTGTTTAAAGGTGGCTTCTAAACTCCGAGCGCTCTCTAAATTTTTGTTAGCAAAGTATGCTCTCAAGATCTCTCAAAGTGCAAGTGAGAAGCAAAATGAGGACGGATCCTCTTATAGAGAGGTTGCGGCAACAGAAACGAGGAAGCATTAACTCAGCCCTCCAACTGAAAGGACGTGACCTTTGCAATCACCCAGGCACCGTTCCCTCTTCCCAAGATGCCAACTGTCATTAAAGCACGACCCTTACTATCCCCAATACACCGTCATCATAATTTATTGCGCCTGTAAAAAGGCCCCTGGGCTCAAAACAAAAGAGAGCCCATGAGCCCAAGATGAAGGAAGGCACGTGGAACCAAAGCAAAGAAACACATAGGAGGGCCCATAATCTAAATTTCTTCAAGTCCGAGCGTATGAGCTGCTTTGCATACGCTCGGCCAAATTTCTCCAAGTCCGAGTGAATGAGTTGCTTGTCATACACTCGGCCAAATTTCTCCAAGTCCGAGCGTATGAGCTGCTTGTCATACGCGCGGCCAGATTCCACCAAGTCCGAGCGTATGAGCTGCCTTGCATACACTCAGCCAAATTGCTCCAAGTCCGAGTGTATGAGCTGCTTGTCATACGCTCGGCCAAATTTCTCCAAGTCCGAGCGTATGAGCTGCTTTGCATACGCTCGATCAAATTTTTTCAAGTCCGAGTGTATGAGCTGCTTGTCATACGCTCGGCCAAATTTCTCCAAGTCCGAGTGTATGAGCTGCTTTGCATACGCTCGGCTTAAATTTCTCCAAGTCCGAGCGTATGAGCTACTTTGCATACGCTCGGCCTAAATTTCTCCAAGTCCGAGCGTATGAGCTGCTTTGCATACGCTCGGCCAAATTTCTCCAAGTCCGAGCGTATGAGCTGCTTTGCATACGCTCGGCCAAATTTCTCCAAGTCCGAGCGTATGAGCTGCTTTGCATATGCTCGGCCAAATTGCTCCAAGTCCTAGCGTATGAGCTGTTTGTCATACGCTCGGCCAAATTTCTTCAAGTCCGAGCGTATGAGCTGCTCTGCATACGCTCGGCCAAATTGCTCCAAATCCGAGCGTATGAGCCGTTTTACATACGCTCGACCAAAAATTCCCTAACCGAGGCTCCATTCTGTTTCTCAAAAAATCACAAGTATAAATGCTCAGCCACAACACATCACGTTTTACTTCCTCAAGGCACGCCTACCTGAGGAAGTGGGGGGCCTGTAATGTAACCCACAACACCCTGGTCCAGTAAGAAACCCACATGTAGACTCTGGTGTCACCTATAGAACGACGACACGTGTCAAGCCTCGTCAGAATCATAGGACACACGTGGGACTAGCCAAAAACGCCACCGCCACGTCAAAGTGTGATTAGCGGACCTAATCCCTCTGAAACACGCGACCACCCTAACACACTCAACGCCCTGATCACGCTATTAAGACTTGCCTCTGAATCTCGGAATTACGGGGGCAGACCCATGCCTTCCCCAAGTGAACGACCTCCACTCGGACAACTATAAATAAACTGAGGTATGGGAGTTCAACATTCATTCACACTTATCTATTTGCACTTGAGTTGCTTTAGAATTAACTCTTGGCCTCGGCCTCTCTTAAGCCCTCGTTCTAACTTAAGCGTCGGAGCACCCTCAGAGGTCTCCCCCTCCCCTCCTTCCGAGGGTTTTTAGTTCACCTCTGTTACTTGTGCAGGGCCAAGGCCACGTCAGCAGTAGTGATTTTCGGCATCAACACTCAGATATCAACATGTGATCATAAGATTGCTAACTGACCTTGTTGAAGAATTTGCACAAACAATGCTAGCATATCTAATCTATTTCCATGAAGAGGTATATACGATGCATCCTGAAAAAGAAGGAAGCTACACATTTCTAAATCTGAAGGAGTTCAAATTTCTGACCAAGCATCTCATTTATGTACAAGACAAATGTGATAGGTGTTTCCACTACCATTATCAGGATCTAATTTTTATAAACATACAAGTTGATCTTGCAGTCTGGAATAGAAGATAATCAATACAGTTCTGGAAAACTTGCACTAACATTATGCTTGCGGCATCCTGTCAACAACAAATAGTCCTCAAGATTTACAGGTCACTCTCTTTAAATCCACTTCAGAGACTGCTTTCTAGGAACTAAATTGGCCCTCCAGATTCATCTCCTATTATGTACTATTAAATCACGCATATGGGCATTAAAATTTGAAAAAACAATTCCATAAAAACACTGACCATACCATTTCAAGTTCTTGGGCCATCAATATACAAGGTCCACACCATGTTGCATAGAAATCAATAATGAGGGGCACGTTTCTCTCTCCCTTCACCAGATCCTGCACCTCCTGTGCAGACAACTTTTTCTGCCCACCCAAAACAAAAAACAGACGTTAAACTTCACAATTTAAAAGAAAAACAACACTAACAATAAAGTAATTATCCCACATAAAGTGAAAACTATGGTGCCCTTGTTTTGTGATTTCCTAACACATTTCATTATAAAATTGTAAAACCAATTGTTGGTAAAAGTCATATTTTTTTACCATCAAATTGAATTTACACCATAAACTGTAGAGTTTTACCATGAAAAGGCACTACCCCCAGTCCCCCACGTAATGGACAACCTGGGCATAATAAATTTTCCAAAATTTTCTCATTTTTTCCTAAAGTAACTTAGGAATCAGCGGAACAATTCGGTAAACAAACAACCCAGCAAAGCCAACAAATTTTCGTCAGAAAACACAAGGAAAAAAAATGAGACCAACAAGAACATGAACCTACAAGCAACCTTCGCGATAAATAACGGTCATTTCCAAATAAATAAAAAAATTCATGGGCATTTCCCAAAAATTTAGGAGAAAAAAAGGGTTGATGGGCAGTTTGGGGGAAGCATACCACAAGATAGTCTTCTCTGACATACTTTCCATGAGGGGGTCTGCAAAGCAACTTTCGCGGTTTTGTTGAAAGAGAAAAGGGTCTGCTCTTGGTGGTGGGTATAGTAGTTGTAGTAGAGAAGATTGATTTCTCTTGATGGGTTTTTGAGGAAGAGTAGAAGAGAGAAATGTGAAACGGTGAGGGATGGAGAGAGAAAATGGGTGATAGCGTGGTTAAGATATGAGAGGACGCGTGGGTTTGGAGGAGAGCCATCTTTCGAGTCTTTGAGAGAGGTTTTGCAAGGGCTTTTAGCGGCAAAATGAGAGGAATGTTGCAGATATCAACTAATCGGGGCCTGTTTGAGTACTTGAAATTTTTATCCATTAACAAGAAATTAGATTTCTCCTGCAGCAGACTAGAGTTCCAAAATTGGATTGGGTCGTCCGAGAATCAGCTGGGCCATTCTCCCCTTTTTGTTGTTTTTTTTATTGCAGTAGTGCTGTATCCACCAAAGATTTCGATCATAAACCCTTAAAATGTGCTTTTGTAATTGTTAGGAATCTTCATTAGTAATTTAAGTTTTTAACCAATTTACTTAAATGAAATCACTATAAAGAGTAGGAGAATAAGACATAATTCTGAGTGTTTGAATGAATGATCGAACATCTATGGTAAAAATAACTTTAATGTTTTTATTAACGGATTACATCTTAATTTTTATTTTTATTAGGTATTTCAATTTGGTAGTGTCAATATTGTAGCAATTTCAATTTTTTTTTTAATTTAATAAAAAACATACATACATATAAAGGAAAAAAAGAGATAAACACATAAATAGTGTTGTTGTTTGAAAAAAAAAATTACAAATGTATTACATATAAACATCATATGTTCAATCAATCAATAAAAAGTAAAAAAACAAACGCGGTAGAAAGCTTATAAATATAATAAACAGTAATAATAATACATATAAGGTTACCGCATCATAAAATAGTCATGTTTATAAATTCTCTATTGAGTTAAATGTACTGTGCTATCTTGAAGTTTAATGAAATTATATGTCAATTCCATTTACTTTATTTGACAAATACTTAGTTACCAAGAAATTTAATGAATTTATGTGTTAATCCATTTACGTTATCCAACAAATATTTCATTATGTTAAAATTTAGTTACATATTAACCCAACTATTTAATGAATTTATATGTTAATCCATTTACGTTATCCAACAAATATTTCATTATGTTAAAATTTAGTTACATATTAACCCAACTATTTAATGAATTTATATGTTAATCCATTTACGTTATCCAACAAATATTTCTATCATGTTGAAATTTAGTGATATTACATATTAACCCAACTAATACTGCAGCCCTTGACAGACAGACCCTATTGTCAACACTTCAACCCTTTTGATTGTTAAGCTGGTTGATGTAAGCATTTTCCATACCTAAATTATTTTTTACCATCTAAAACATTAAACAATATGTATATTCAATTTGATGTGTTAGAGTTGACAGGTGTCAGTACATTACTACATAAAATAATTAAACATCTTATTAATTAGGTGTTTAAAAAGGCAGATTATGGGTATGTCTAGAGGTGAAATTGGTAAAAAACGCTTCAAGGTATAAAATTTTGGACGTTTCTGCTACTGGATGTACGTTTTTTGGGTATGGCATTCACTTTTGACACCCCGGACATCCGGACATACACCCCATGAATTATTTTTTATTAAAAATCAACAAACTCAAACCGACGTCATTTTGACTGAAATTAAATCAATCTCATTTAACCAAAACGACGCCGTATTAATAAAGACCTTATCCATTTAGGTTTCTTTCCTAAAGCCACGTTTCTGTCTCACTCACTGGTACTCCAGCTTCTTACTCTAATTTATAGTACATGATTTCACTATACTTTTGGATGGTATGGTGTTAATCGGATAAAATAAATAGACAAACAAGTAATTTAACTAAACCTGAATATAATGCAATATATTTAATTTTTTCTATTAATATTTCAAGTTTGCGAATTGCAAATTTGCAACAGACGACAAACGCAAGACTAATGAAATGCATCATATAGTGCTCATCTGATTCCTCATCGTTGTCCTGTCTTCTTTTATCCGTCAACATAGGCTTTTAGATATATGCTTGGCTCCACCCACTGCTATAGATAATATATCAAGCGATCAGCGTATCTAATCCTATAGATTTGAATGATGGGGTTGTTAATACAATATCCATATATGTCCAAGATATACAACAGAGAATATACGTTGATCAACTTATGCTTTATATTCTAGATATCGCTTATAAAAATCGAGTGCTCTTTTGGAGAAAAGAAAAAGAAAAAGAAATGAAAGTGGAGCAGCGTCATGCCTAATTTGCTTCCTTAACTAGTAGAATAATGGCTGTTTAAAAAAAAAAAACCTAGTACAACAATGGGTGCCTGTGAGAAAGAGAACTACTTCAGAAATCCAACAAAAAAAACATCGGATGGTGCATCATAATCGGTGAATATCTTTAACCGTTTTGCTTAGCAAATGAAAAATATTATCAAACTCATTTTGATCATTTTTTATTATATTATTGAAACGACAATAACTCAAATTAAAACCGAAACTAAAACAATCTCACCATCACTCATTTCAGTTATTTTTTCAGACTGAACGAGAAGCTCATGCTAAGACACTCCATCCACTCTTATGAAGCTATAAGAGGAGCTCAAGTGGTATTAAAACACGCCCGACTCCATACTATTCTATATTTCTATGTTCTTCCCGCGTGCCTAACAGAGATTTGGAAAGGTATTCCTTTTTTTGGTTCGGTTAAGTGTGTTAGCCCACCCCTCTTATGTCTTGACCACACTATCACCCATTCTCTCTCTCCATCCCTCACCATTTCACATTTCAGTCTTCTACTCTTCTCAAAAACCCATCAAGAGAAACATTGGAAAGGTATTCTCAATCGTTTGGCAAAAGGCTCGGGGTGAGTACAACATGTACTCTGAATAAGTCTCTCGCCACCTTAGCTATGGCCTATGAGTAGGTGACTAGTCTCGACAGCCAAGCCATTAGCAACCTATTTTTCATTACATTAATTACATAAAACCAATAGCAACCTATTTTTCATTGAAATGAAATTTGCTACTAATTAAAGGCAGATGCTAATTATTCATTTCAGTCCAAAATGCAACTCTTAATTTGCACACACATTATAAGTTGATAACAAATTAAGTTTCTTCTGCTTAATTTACACCATCGAGTAAATATATATATGTGTGTGTTGTGTAAAGCATATTTTCGATGTGAAATCCTACGTTGCTTAAGAAATTAAGCAAAACGTTACATTAATGAGGTAGGGATTTTGTTTTTACCTACCATAAATTCTTATCTAATTAAGCCTATTACAGGATAAATCTCCCTCTCGCTTTATGATAATCTCCAATTTTTTTCATTGCCATACCACATTTTTAATTAATTATAATCAGCTTTAATTTCCAGCAATTAATCCTGATCAACTTCTTCCAATCCTCAAAGAAGAATCAATACCTTTACTGGTAGCTGCAAATAGTTTAGCAATCTCCAACTGGGTATTAGCAATGATCTCGGTTCTCTTGAGATCCATCTCTCCTCTCTTAGCCTCAGCTTCAATTCTCATTTTCTCAATCTCCCTCATTGTGTCCATTCTTGCTTGCTCTGACCTCACCACAACTTGTGCTAACCATCTGACGCTTCCGGCTATTTCCCATTCTTCCTTTTTTCGCCGCTTCTTTTTCTCCATTTTCATCTTCAACTTTTTTGACCTCGACTTCTCCTTGTCACTGTACAGCGCTGGTGTGCTGCTATCTGTGTCGATGCCAACCTTGTCAGATACATGGTTTGATAATTTTGTCCCCACTCCATCTTCCTGCTTCATTGACAGGGCCAATATTAGTGTGAAGATAAATTGATATAAACTGGTTATTTTATAAGAGTAGAGATTGTTAATGCAAGAACAAAATGATTAGAAATAAAACTACTTTCAATTGTAAAATAAAAACAGAGAGATAAGTGGTGTGATAATTTTGTCATTGGAAAAAGCTTTTCCTTCACATTAACAGTTTACGCTTCTTCTTCTTTTGATAATTTGAGATCAAAAAATTGAATTTGAGATTTTTTTGGGGGAAATTTAAGACCCTTTTCAAAGAAGAGAGGTGTGGTTACAATTGAGTTATGCCCAAGCCACAAAATATAGTTCCTTTCGTTTTTTTTTTCTGATAAGCAATATAATTACGGCTATTGTTATAGAAAGAGAAAGCAATAAACAAATAAAAATATTTAGAGATAAATGATTTGGGAACAAGGATTTTACACAAAAATCTCACTAAGACAATCAACTAGTAATTCTTATGACTACTTGACTTATCATAAGTTATTATTTGACTCTCTTGTTTGTATGAAATTCTTGTGTGATTACTTTGATATCGGCACTCAAATTTCTTGTTTCTGCAGCATTTTACTTCTTTTGGAATAAAATTCTTTGAATATATTTACCAAAGTGAAATGTGATTGTGCATTTTACGCTCTATATGGGATCATGATTTTTTTTAGTTCAATTCTCTCATGAATTGGTAGTATATTGAAGTCAATTTCATGAAAATTTCGCTATAATTAAAAGTTACTAATATGAAGCAGCCCATGTGAATTACCCGAGAAGATGAACTAATTAACTGACCTTAGCCACTCTATGATCAAAACCATTAGACCCGTGAGAATTCTGTGCAGTTACCATTTGCGGTGGATGAGCTGGAGGAGGCAGAGGCAGAGGCGGCGGTGGCGGTTGAAGAATCACCGGGGGTGGCTCCAATAACGTCATCAAGGAAGGAGGAGGTGGTGGTGTTGGTTGCTCTGTTGCCGGTGGTGGTGGTGGTTGCTCTGTTGTCGGTAGCGGCGGTGCGGCAGTTCCACGTAGCAAAAGATCGAGCCGTGGATACAAAGGCCAAGAGGATCCATCAGCAGTGGCAGATTCCGATCGGTATCTTTTCTTCATGGATTCGATTTTGTTCTTACACTGAGTCTGTGTTTTTGGTGATTTAGTACAATTTGCACGCGATGATACATAACGCGCAACGTCTTCCCAATCATGACCCTTGAGCTTGGCTCGATTTCGAAGCACCCATTTGCTTTCGTAGGCTTCAAGTAAGCTTGAAACCGCTCCTTCGCTCCATTCATCTCGTTTCAGTCTGTCTCCGCCACCACCACCAAGTTGTAATTTCCTCGGAGATTCTTCTAATTTGATGGGTGTGGTGCTGTTGTTTTGAGGGAGGAGAGATGGGTTTTCTTGGTTACTAATTTCTTTGTCCATCTCTCCCCATACTAAAACTTACTTTTACCCTTGTTTGACTGTTAACATGTATGTACACCCTCAATTAAGTTTAAGCACATAATGGTCTTGTAGTAGTGTGAGAGAAACTAGAAATGGGAAGAAATGGGATATTATCGCCAAACCCTTGCATTTTGATAAGTGTTTCAATGTCATCTTTAAGTTTTAAATCGATCAAATATATCCTTTAGTTAGAGTGTTTTTGATAACTTTTTAGATCAGCTATGAAAATGTATACACAAATCAACTCATGTATGTGACCATTGAAATTTATAAATATAAAAATATCTTCTTTTTTTTCTTTACTTTTTTATCTTTTTCACATTTTAACGGTAATTTAAGTTAAGCATGATTATCGCATGAATTAACCATAAATGTCACACTGAGTAAACTTATATATACTGTTTTAAATTTAGTTAAAAGCATTATCAGAAAGAGTTATTGAAAACACCTCCAAAATAAAAAGTTTTCTCTATTATTTTATTTTCTCATTCTTAACACACACCATTTATTTAGAGAGAAAAAAAATAAAAAAGAGACGAGGATATTTTTGTTTTTTATTTTTATATCTTAACGGACACATAAATTGATCATGATTACAATATAAAGTAAACGTAAACATTACATTTTATGTAAACATCTGTGTATCATTTTAAATTTAATAAAAAAATATAATCATAATGGATTAAAGAAAACACCTTTAAAACAAACCACTCCATTTGATCAATTATAAAACCTAGGAGAACAAACAATTATCAAAATGGAGGGGATTGAACGATAATATTCAGAAAAAAGATAGAAAAAACCACTAGCATTAGAGGAAAGGAAAGTGGCCAACCAATGAGAGAGAGAGAGAGAGGGAGGAGTTAATGGAGCAACCAAGGAAGTGGTCACTTCGTCAAATGAGTTAATGATAGTAGCCTCTTTTAACTTTCTTTTTAAGGGTGGTGTTATATGATTTGTGGGTATATATGTTTGTTTTTATTGTTATGGTTGGGGTATTTTGGCAGTTAGCGTTGATAGGAAGCCGACCAAGAATCCACTAGCATATATACTAGAGGAGGGGTGATAGTGGTGGTGGTGGTGGTGGTGGGTCAGTCACGTGGGTCTGTCACCCACTCCAGTTTTAACCATTTCACACTACCATCCCGTCTCTCAACGAAACCAAATGGCTTACGTGCTATGGTCACTGAACCAGGCCATATAGCTTAGCTACCCTTTTTGATCTCTTTGTGGTTTTCCCTTTTAGCTTTGCTTTTTGGCCTTTTTCTTGCCTTTTGACAAATTTTGGTGGAATTCATCACCACTAGAGTTTGTAAAGAGATTAGAGTAGTACAATAACCTCTTCAATCAATTGGCCACATTTCATTCTCATTGCCCATTGTTGGTAGCGAATCATATTTTGCCGCTTCAACAAGGTTGAAGGATTGCAAAGCATTTTTTTTCTTCTTGAAAAAGCTTTGTTTGTGGCCGTTTGATCTATGCTAATCCTTAAATGATATGGCACCAAAGAACTTCGATAACCTCACCAAAGCGGATGAGATGCTTTTTGTTTGGATTGAGGAGAATAAAAAGACACAAAGAGGAAGAATATATGTATCTTTTCACAAAATATGGTTAAGTACATGCACCTTTTTTTTCTTTTCATTCACTTCAATCCAAACATAATAATTATCCATTTGTGAAAAATGAATTTCACAAAATTTTATAAAATGATTTGGAAAAGCTAATAAATTATGACATTCATTTATAAATGAATATCAGGATTGAGTAAACATATATCAAATCCTACTAGAATTAATAAAATTTACAGTGAAATGAATTTTCTAGTATAATTTAATTAAAAATAATAAATAAATATGTGTATTACATGGCTAGTCAAATGAGGCTTATAATTGGATTTATTTATAGACCTAATTATGATGATAATTATGGACTTGTAAATCTTAGTTCCAAGAAACGGATTCTCAATATAGGTTCAATCCCCCTCTGTTGTTATTGTGCAAAAAAATAAACCTAAAAAAAGGTATTGCATGAATCTTCTTTTTTATTGTTACTTATATTCTACATGTATTATTTTCTCATTATTTTGTGCGAAGAAAGGTGGTATGGTGGAGTTTTATTGTTGAGTTGCAATGAAGAAATTATGCTCGGTTTGAGGCAACGCCAACCAAGTGAACAGCTACACCGGCATGAAGTCCTTGCTTAGCAAATTCCTTAAAGTTCAATCTCCCTCGAGCACAACAGTGTGAAACAGTGATAGCAACTGAGAATTTAAAAGCCCCTAGTCATGGCAAGTTCACAGTGAACCCTCCCCCATAATTGCTACCAGCAAAGACCTTCGGAATTCTCAACAGAACTCAATGCTGTCTCTTAGATATCATATAACTGAGGCTTTCTCAGACATATCAGAGAAAAAATTGACTGCTCAAAGTACAATATAGCCTTGGTGGGATTTTAGTTATTAAGCTGACAAATCAGAACTGAATGCCTCAATACCATACCCTAACACTAGAATTGAGGTGTTAAAATAATTTTAATCTATGTTTATCCCAATGCAGCTTAAAACTAAAATTGAAAGAAACCTTTAACTTCCAACTGACAGAGGCTTTAACTAAAATCAAACACGTTAAGCCGAAGTGTTATATAATCAATGGTAACATTCCCTAATTAATCCATATAAATGGCAGTATGCTGCTCAGAAAGAGAGGATCTAGAAAGCCGCACTAGCAGTAAAGCTTAAGACAGACTTTCGGCCTTGATTTTGTTTACATATCACAAAAATCATTAGATCTACTGGAAATTTTGATTATGAAATCCCTAGACCTATGCAGCCAACTTCAACCAAGTCTCCATGAATCTAAATTTTCAAGCACAAAACAGGGGGCCCTGCCTACCATTCAGTCAAATCCACTGAAATATCTTCACCAGGTTCTTACGTGTTAAGACAAGCTAGTGAAGGGCAAAGAAGGATCAAAGATAAACTTAAAGCGGAATTTCAGAGAGAGAGAGAGAGGTGTAATCTCAACCAGTAAAGTGTACATAAAGGCAGGAAAAAAGAAGTTGTTTCTACATACAACACTTATCAATGGCAACATATTCCTGCAAATAACAGATAGTCCTATTCCAACAAAGAGAAATAAGCCTCATCCACTTAAACATTAGTTGTAATTTAAGGAAGACCAAAGCTCTAGTTGTAAATTTTACAACTTGATTTGTCTTAGTTCAAATATCTCAAACTTGGTGAGAATTTAATATTCAGATAAAAGAAACTTGACCCAGGGAAAAATTCAGACCTCCATATAGAGAGAAACGTCCTTAGTTCAAAATGGCAACTGATGTCCCTTCATAACATCAAGTAGTGAAGAAACCTGAAGAGGCTAAAGACAATAGTTCTATAAAATTAACTCTACGCAGAGCCTATAGTAGCACCCCAAGCTGTTGTCCGAACCGCAAGATGACCACTTTAGATTAAGAATCTTTATTTCACTTTGGAATATTCCTTACAAACATGTAAATGAAAGAGGTAAATGAATGTAACAGTAAATGAATGTAAGAGTAATACTTAACCTTATGTTTGGAAGTTTGGAGGGTTTATAAATGAAAGGAAATGATACAACACAATTTACTATTTTGCCTTTAATAATAAAAGAAATGCTATAAGCATTAGGGACATGCATAAAGATGAGTAAAGTATTAAAAAAACAAAGCATATACACTTTCCCTCTAAATTTCTCCAAATTTGAGGGAATTTTAGAAGGTAAAAAAATGCGGATTTAAAGGGGAAGGAAGGACCCCTTCATTCTCTTTCACCTCATTAAAAAATTCCCAAACAAAGGATACAATTCCTTTCCCCTGATTTCCCTCGATCCAAAAAACAACTTTAGAAAAGAAGAATGTCACTACCATGAATCTAAATATACTGTGGAAAAAGAAAATCTATGACATTTCCCATGGATGTGATCTGAAATTAGATACCAAAATTGAATCTAAAAATAGGAAGAAAAAAAATAACTAGGATATTCCCATTGAGATTTCATTTTCTTCTCCAATCATATACTCATGTTAAAATATCAGTGACATGACTTATGCTTTAGTTTACACAAATAATGAATCAGAAAATCAAAAGCAACAATTCTATCAAACCTACAACAATAGCCTATCTAATATCCACAAACATGATCAATACATACAACAGAATCAGTACCATTAACATCAATTCACTCGGATTGATCAAGTAAAGAATCAAACCGTGAATCGCCGGTGCCACCAATCACAACCTTCAACAACTCCAGAGCCTTCCTTTTCCCTTTGGCGCTGCCATTCTCCGCAACATCGGCAATCCCTTCCATCACCCCTCCCTCCGCCGCCGCAATCTCCATCACGTCATTCCACGCCCTCTCCCCCCCGCTCCTCACCAAATTCAGCAGTGCCGACACCGCGTTTTCCTTTATCCTCCGGCTCGAACCAGTCCCCAAATCCAACAAATCTGCCAAAACCCTAACCCCTGAAACCTTCCTCAACGCCTCCTCGCTCTCCTCGCATCCCGCGATTTGCGCCACCACAGCGCTCGCGTCCTCCACTATTCCCATTCTTGAATCTTTCACTATTAGAGAAAACAGTGCGGTTACAGCTCCCAGGGAGATCATCGTTGATCTGTTTAAAGGGTAAAGCGCGATCCCGAACATTGCTTTTAGGGCATCCTTGATGGAGCGAGGAGGAGACGTCGGGGTCTTGATTATGTCCACCAGCGAGAAAACGATGTCGCGTTTGGATCCGATCATCTTCCGGTAGGCCTCATCGAAGATCAGTAGGCTGTGCAACGTGGCGGCGCATGATTGGACCGCCCCGGGAAAGGTCGTCGGGCTAGAGTTGTGGTGGCGGAGCGCGTGGGAGACCGCGTCGAGGAGGCCACGCGTCGACATGAGAGCATCCCGGGAGGAGATGGAGAGGTTGAGGAGGGTTGCGGCCGCGTTGTCTTGGGATTCGTGCGACGCCGAGTAGAGGGTCTCCGCTAGGTAAGGGATGGCGCCGGCTTCCGCGATCAGCGGTCGGCTCTCGGCGTCGTGCTTTGTGATGAGACGCAGCTCGGCTATGGCTTCCGCTCGGGTTTGCTCCGAGACTGAGCTCAGTTTCGCCACCAGTGACCGAGCCGTGCGGCGTTTTACTTCCATTTCAACTATCTCTCTGTAAGTTTTTCTCTCCCTATGATTTCAGTTTCTTTATCAGCTGGTTTTTTCAAGGATTCTTATCAGCTGGTTGGTTTTTAAGATAAGAGATAAGGCTGTACTATTAAATTACGAAAATGAAAGAGGAACCTGAAGGTCAGATATGGTAAGAGAGCATTGAGCGACGAAACTGCTGTAAAATAAGTACTGAAGTCCATAAAAAAAGTTATTTTATCCTTGCCAAAAATTATGAACAAGAGATGTAAAGAAAATACCTTTCCATTGAACAGCGACGGCCCATCTTATTAGAAAACGTCCTCATCATTGCGGCCAGTTTTTGACTTTTTTTTTTTTTCCTTCCTCTTACCAATTTTTTTATATAATGAAGATTTGACTTGTATTATACTCCATAACGCTTGTTCTCACTTAGAAATGGCATGTTTTTGCCCATGTTTTATGCATTTTATAAGTAAACGAGACAGACCTGTATTTTGTTTGCACCCACAAATTTGTAAACAATTCACTAGTCGCATTAAAAATTTCAAACATAAAACATTTTTATAGATAATAAAAAAATATTATGTGAGTAAAGATTAGAGATATGTTTAGCCTTATATAAGACTAGCCATTAGGTTGTTGTCATGACTCTATTTCGATGATGTTTAATAAAAAATTTAAGTTTATTTTAAATCATCACAGATTAATTTAAGTTTTATTTATCTTAATATTTAATTTATTAATTTATTGTCCACTTTAAGTAACTTTATAAAAATCTTAAACATCACTTATAAAGACCGCTAAGTAACATCTTAATTCAACATCCTTAATACAATCAATCAAACTTAATATATTTATTAATTATAATAATTTCATAAAATAAATTTATTATTTTATTAATCAAGTTACACCGATGTCAACGCATTACTAGCACAACTTTATAATAACATCAATAAATGATAAAAGTGGGAAACTCTAAATCATTGCTCCTTTGTTATTTCTTCACCTTCTGCCCCCCGTGTTCACCTATTTCGATTACCAACGGAACATACCAACGCTTTTTCGCTAAGCTGTCCAATAATTCAGACATGCGCCGGCCCACGTCTATACTTTCATTAAAGCAACCAAAACTATCTATTTGGGAAAAAACAAGAGAGACCAATCAAAGATACAACATACAACCCATTAGGGGTGGCAGTGGGCCGTACTGTGCTAATACGGCCCACAGTTCACATAATGCGGTCCATTGTGCTTTCGTAACGTGCCGTGTAATGTTTCTTGTTTTTTTGTGACGTATCATGTTTTTAAAAGCTTTAGCCTGACACAATCCAAGACTCGCATAGCTATTGGGCCGTGCCGGCCTATAGGCTTCATAAATATATATTGATTTTTTTTTTTTTGTTGAAAATAGTAAAAAATAATAATAATAAATATTGCATTGAATGCTAATAATTGTATTGAAAAACAATCATTTTATTGATAAAGTTAAATAGTACAAATAACTTATAAATTAAACAAAAACAACAATATAAACAAATAATTTTAAAATTACAACTTAAAAAAATATTCTAAATAAATAACTTACAAAAACAACATATAAAATAAATAAAGAATACGAAATTATTTGCAAATTGGTGAAATATAAAAAACAACTTAAAAGTTTTAAAAAATAAAAAGACATAAAATATTATCAATAATTATAAAAATTATTTTTTATAACCTTTTTGACATTTAAATAAAAAATAAATAAACTTATCCAATTCCTAGACAAACGAATTTAAAAATTGAACGATGAGCTGCCTCCAAGCTATGCAGCTAAGTTTCATTCGATGGATTAAAAAGAAGAATATTATATGATTTTATCTTAGTACTTTAGTTCAATGAATCAAATGCTATTATGTTAAAATCAAGCAATTATAACTTCAATATTTAAATTAAAAATTTACAAAAGACATTTTTTTTGTGTTTAAATATTTGTATAGATTTGATTTAATTTATATTAATGTGTGATTTTAGGTGAACTTGCTTAATTTATGAATTAGTAGATCACGTACCATTATATTAAGAATAGGTAATAATTTTCATTTTTTTTTCACCATCTTAAAATATCAAATTTATCATCATCTAATTCTTATTGACTCATTATTCTAGTAGTATAAAATTGTATGTAATTTTGAATTTATTAGATGCTATGGTTGTGTCTCGTGCAGTGCCTTTTTTTTTCGTGTCGTGAGGCTCAAAAGTTAGGCCCAGCACGACACGAAAAATAGTACCGTACCAAACACGACACGACCTGTGAAAGTGTGGGCCGTGTCGAGCAGTGTCAAATTTGTTTCGGATCATTTCGGCCTGCAGGCCGGCACGGGCCATTGCCACCCCCTACAACCCATTCTTCCTTTTAATTCAACTGAAAGCCTGCAAGTGTTTGGTCTCCTTTTAAGCCCGCATGGGCTGGCCCATTCTTGCTTTAGCAAAAACCCATATGACTAGCTGGCGGATTAGGATCCTCTGAAGTCAAAATTGTAGGGGTTGGTGCAATTCAAAGTTGTTGGGCCAAAATAGTTTTAAGGAGTCAAAATTCTATTAACAAAGACGAGTAATTTGGTAAATATATCAAATTAATGATTTAATTTTTCTCTCTTCTAAAGTTTTTTTAGGTTATATCACGATAATCGGAGCTTAAAAAAGTACACCCCAATTTCATTGGAAAGCTTTTGCCAAAACTTATAGAATGGAACCCAAAAATCCTGTCACCACTGTGACTTATTCACTCATGTATCACCGAGAGTAGAGGGAAAATCTTTCAAATATGGTAATACGTGGCACAATAGTCATTTGGTGGTAGTTTGTTCCTCTAACCTATTAACTTGGTTGAGTTAATCATTTACCCACTTGACCGACGTGTTATTTAGTGTTAGATGGGCTTAAAGATGCACATCCTACCAAGAATATCTCCATATTGATGGTAGCTAGAAATAAATTCCCCTAATAACGGCACCGTTTACCGCTTGGCCAGGATTTCTTGTTGAAGCTCCATCTTTATTCAGCTTCATGTAAGATGTGGTTGACATTTGATAGCAGCAGTTCTCTAGTACCCATCAAAATCAAGCAGCCTGCTATAGCGTTAGCCAGTTATAATCCCACCGCTCAGAATCAATAGTAAACAGTGTTTTAAGAGGCGAAGTGTTTTACCTCAATGAAGTGAAGCGTAAGCTTCGAGATATTGACGTATAAGATTTTTGAAACGTTGGGGTATTTTGAATAAAATAATATTAATTAAATTATAAAATATTAAAAAATTAAAATAATATAAATTAATTAATTTTTAATAAATTTTACTAACTTAAGACTAATAAATAAATATTTATCAAAATATTTTTACATAAATATCAAACAATTTGATGAAAATTTTAATCACATATAATATTAGACGTACATTATCGTTTGTTGCATATGTATCAATCAATTTGCACTATGGTCTTCAAACATAGTGGTTCCATTTGTAATGACATACAATTAAAATGTTGAAAATTTAAAATTCTGATTTGAAAGGCTGAAAATCCGGGTAAGTTTTTTGAATCTTTTGGGGCGTTTCGAAATTTTAATAAAATAATATTAATTAATTAATTAGAACAATAAAATAATTTTGATTTTAATTTTAATTAAAATTAATTTTTATTAAAGTTTAATACATTACTAACTCTCTATAGTGTGATAATTATAATTTTATAAATATTAATATATATTTATATATAAATTATATGAAGTATGATTTATATTTTTGTATTGTTGTAATTTGTAAGTGATTAATTAAATAGTTTGTAATTATTATTAATATAGTTAACATGTATTATATATTTATGAAGTGTAATAATGTCATAACAAAAGTGTTAGCTCAGTGGTTAAGATTTATGATGCTTTAGGTCATGTGTTCGAGCCTCAAGGGAGAAAACTAAGGGGTTTTATTATTAAAACGACCTCGTTTTGAGGTGCAGGAGCAAAAAAAAAAAATAGCATTGGGCGTACGCCCCAGGTCTGGGCGAACACCCAGCGACAGTCCGCCTCAGCTTTCAAGGCCCTGGGCTATTTTTGCCCATTTCACCCCTGAACACGCGCCCAAACCCAAAAAACCAATGCCCAACTACAGTCCACCCCAACTTTCAAGCCCCTGAACTTTTTTTGCCCATTTCGCCCCTGAGCACGCCCCAACCCATTTTTTAAAACACTATAGCAAATGATAGAAAAAAACTAGTACATTGACTATTTCCGAAAGCATATTACTATTTCATGCCTAAAGGAGCTAAAGCACATTGGGCCCATGTGGTTTGGAGTGGTAGCTGTACTTCCAATAATTCCTTCTTTCTTTGGCTTACTTTAAAAAAATAAACTGCTTATAAAAGATAATTTTTATTTGCTGAGATGAACAGATTGTGTCCCTTATGTAGGTATGTAGGGAGACTGAAGAATCAGTGAAGCATATTTTCTTCTCTTGTCAAATCAATTCATCAATTTGGAAAGAAATCAAAGAATGGTTGATAAGTAGAAAAAGTATGAATACTGTTAAAAGTCCAGTTAAGTGGATCCACAAAGAAATTAGAGAAAAAGGCCCTGGCCATTAACTAGCACTGTTCACAATATTTGACTAGCCAGAAATGCTAAACAATTTGAAGAACTTGTTGCTCGTCCCAGCAACATTATCAAGAAAATACAAATCTATGTGTATAAAATTGTATATGATAATTTTCTTGATTTTAGACAAAGCATATAAATGCTTATATCTCCTGCGAATATCCAATATATTTTGTATATAATTTTTTATCAACATATTTATTTTTACCGAGAAAAAAAACAGAAACAAGTAGTAATTATTATATTTATTCAACTGAAAATTCTTGACAGATAAAAGTGTTGAAAGCCTTGGAAGAATCCCGTGATATATTAGTACACAAGAACCAGAAAACCCGTGACAAATTCCAGTACACAAAAGCTAAAAATTGTGAAAACACCATCAAATTTATCTCACGCTAGCTCATTTCCCTTTTTTAACAGTTAGCAAACAAACTTTAAATACTAACACCACCTAGTACCCAAAAAGACACCTTACCCATCACAGATTCACAAGACATGCCTTACCTCTTTTTATTGTTTTTTTTCCTGGCGACCTAATTAATAGTACAACACAAATAAGACAGTAAATTGTCTAAAGGACCAAATTCATCAAATTTTTAGGTGCAGAGCTCACGGGCGACGCCAAGCCTGGAATTGGGGAGATCGAAGAGCAACCTGTGGTTCTGTTGTTGCATATTGGCAATGACATTTAAGACGGAGTTAACATTGTCAGGTGCTGCAGCGATAGCTAAACACGTGATGCTGCCTGCAGTGCTGTGGAGTAGAAGGTTGTCTTGTGGTAGCGTCACGTTCATCCCAGCGAACATCAACGTGATGGTCGGTGCTACGATCGGAACTGAGTAGCACGTGTCGAAACCACCTAGTGCTGTTACGTTTGCGTTTTTAACTCGTCTCCTGAACTCGTCGCGAACAGCGACGTAAGCTGGTTCCACTAGGCGAGTGAACACAGTACCTGAAAATTATTTTAAAAAAGAGAAAATAAATAAAAACCAAAAAATTTGTTCAAAACCGCATGATCGAAAAATTTTCAAGAACGCGAAATTTTTTTTTCGTTATTTTGACGGGAATGGAGACGAGAACTGGGATATAAGTTTAAATTTATAAAATTTTAATTTAAAATGATAATTTATATTTTAATTATAATTTATTAAATTTATATCTTATAAATATTATTTATATATTTTTTTAATAATATTTTATTTTTTAATGATCATAAGATTAATTTAAATTTTAACAAATAAAAAAGTTAAATTTTTGATATTACCCAATTTAAACTTTTAAATTTTTTTATGAACTATTAATTTAAAATAATTTAAATTTTATTTGTTTAATGACTTAAGTTTTGTGAAAGAAATTTTTTACGAAAATCTAATTTTCTATAAAAAAAAGTAAAAATAAAAAATAAAATAAAAATTCTTGGCCTGTCCCCGAAAACAGAGGGAGAATTTTTTTTCTCCCGAGTTTAGTGAGTACGGAGATGGGACCCGTTGCCATACCTACCCAAGCTTTTTGCATGTTCTCAAAGAATCACTCCCCTATAATGTTTCACTTTCACATGGCGTATGTGTAATGATAAATACAAAATTGTCCTATGGTATGACTCTACTTTTGTCCACTAAATGCTACGACTTGGACCTATCAAACTCATGGATACTTAAATTACCTAATTGTCCAAATTTATTAAAGAATTGCCAATCAAGTATTGCAGAAAACGACAGGAAGCTCAAAAATTCAAAAATAATTACCAGAATCAAAGATGGTCCCTGCGCCAGTGGTCGGATTGAAAGCCAAAGCAGCAGGTGGAATATCAACGATCTTCCTTCCAACCCTAATCGCAATCAAATTCACATAGTAAAGTGAAGATCTTCTTGGGTTCTTCAACAACGGCGTATACTTGATCCTTTTGGGCTGAGCTACAGGGCCAAGCCTCAAAGACCCAGAAAAATTAGGAGACCTAAAGCTAGGCAAACAATATGAGAATGTGGACTTGTAAAGGTTTTGGGTTTGCGACATGAGAGACAACGGGCCTCGGCCCAGGCCCAATAGTCCCTGAAGGGGAACCGAGCTGCCTGTGACCTTTTGTATGCAACCAAATGTGTAGGAAGGGATAGGATCAGTGGCTAGGCTTATTGCGTCTTGTGAGAGGTTTGCTGATAGGCTGGAGCTGCCGTAGGTCATGTTGAAAGCGCACGCGCTTCCACCGCATGTGGGGTTCGGTACCTGTAATTTCCCATGCCAATCGTAAGAGTATGTGGCGTATATCTAACCACGTGTTACTGTAGTTTTCTCCTTTTTAGCAAAAGTTCTCTCGTCTCTGTGAACTATGTAGCCCGTGAACTTTTTCGTCAGTCACGGAAACGTAGCAGAGCAGAGTACGGTAAAAAGTTTCGTTTCAGAAAATGCAAGTGAAAAAAAAAATCATATTATTAATTACCTGCTTGCATTGAGCTGCATGGCAATCAAGAGTCTTGAACGTAGTGGACTGAGCAGAGGCAAAAACAGTAGAGGAACAGCCAATACAGCCAGTACATGGAATCCATGCAGCATCATTGCTAGTATCCATAGCCATGAGCAAAGTTTGAGGTGGGGTACCGATTCTAGCCCTCACAATATAAGTTGGGCTCTGTATAATCTGCCGGCCCGAAGCTATGGGCACGACGGATTTTCGGGCCACAAGACTGGACAAGTACTGGAGCCTTGACTGATCCTTGGCCTGCATTTGGAGCACACTCTCTTCCCATGAGAGTGGCTTTGAGGGTCTAAAGGGTGAACATGGACTGTATACGTGGAACACTTTGAGGGTTGAGCCATGGTCTTGGCTGTCACATTTGGGGTTCAGCCCTAGAGCTAGGGAAAAGAAGAATAGGGCTAGTACAGAGAAGAAGAGGTGGGATTTCATGGTTAAGTATCTAAAGTGTTACTCTAAAGAGATTGATGATTTAGAGAGCTAGTGAGATGAGATATGGTATGGTGTCTATGTAAATATATATATAGGTGGAGAAATTGTAAGATAGAGATGTTTTCAGTTGAAAAAATAAAATTATAAGATAGATTGCTTCTACACATAATTGTAGGCCAAACCAATCAAAACATGCCACGTATATATAAATCAACTTTAATTATAATTTATCAGATTTAGTTAATCAACTTAAATATAAATGTGTTATTTTTTATTAGCTTGATCATTTACGATCATGATCGAACTGATTTACTTGTGATTGTTTGGTAGAATCCACGAAAGTGTTTTTATTTTCTATAAATAAAATTTAGGTTGAACATTTTAAAAGAAGGTTGTGAAATGTTTTTTATCTTTTAAAAACCGAATTAATATTAAAATTTATTTTTATTTTATCAAATATTAAACAATTTATAACATATGTTTTATAGTTTAATTTATTTTATTTATAAATTGTATTTATTTCTACTACATCTTAGGAATATCCGACATAAGTAAGGGACTCGGTGTTAGGGCCACCGCTTTCAAAACTTTCAGATTCTGCATATGAGTTGAGTTTAGTTTTTTGATTGACGGTCTAAGTTTAAGTCTATAAATAACTGTTATTCTACAATAAGATAAAAATCTTAATTAAACTCTAATTAAGATGTTTTAAATTGTTTATAAATATTTTTTATGTATCGAGTATATATTAAAAAAATAAAAAATTTATGAGATTAATAATAAAAAAAATTTAACAAAATATAATTTCATTTTAAAATAAATATAAATATATTTTATATATTTTTTTATTTATATTTTATGTGATTGGCCAAAATAAAAAGATGCATGCTTATTATTGCTTTGAGTGGGATGACATGTAGACTCATGCACTCTGCCATGAGTGAGTGAGTGGGTTTGGTAACAGACTGTATTCCATTTGCTTTTATAGGATGGGCCTCTCATGCCTCTGTCGTCCATTCTACCTAGAGATGGTATCTTCTTTTCTTTTTACCTTTTTTATTTATTTTTTTCAAAATTATATTATATGTCGCGTTGAGAGAGAAAGATTTGAAATGTGATTTCAAGAGATGCTTTTTTAGATAACACGTACAAATCACGCTTGAGTTCACAGTCTCTTTTATACAGTAATTGTTTTGTCTGGTAATGAGCTACTCATGACATGTAATAATAGCATGAAGGGGGTCTAATTGGCACTTTATGGGACAAACATTGGCTTTGATAACCTTGATTGCTGTAACACTTAAGAAGAATTAATAATGTAGTAGCTTATTAGCACACTTTCACATGGATTGTGGGGGGAGGAATTATAGGCACATTTGAGGGAGTTTAGCCCACAAATTCCGTAAATTGAAAATTTCACGAATGCAGTTAATTTAATGATAAAGTTATTTGTTATTGTATAGTATGTTAATCATTAAATTTTATTTGTATAAAAAATAAAAAAAAATGATAAAAAATGAAGGGTTATTTCCTGTAATGTATTTTTTTATAAAAAAAATTACAATCTTTTTTCACAAGTTAAATAGTTCATTAATACTTTTGAAAAGTAAATGTATTAATAATTATTATTACGTGCACTTATTTATTTTACTAAAAAATCTTATGAAATTTTATAGTTCACTAATCATTTCTTGAATCATGACTATGCCAAAGATTCATTGTCATCGATTTAATCCCTTAATTACTGAAGAGGAATCGAGAATTTTCATTTTGTATTCATTAATGTACAAATAAAAATATCATTTATCTATAATCTATAATCTCTCTTTATATATATATATATATATATATATATATATATATATATATATATATATATATATATATATATATATATAACCTGAATAAAGTGTAAAAGTTTTAATAGACAAAAATATCCTTATTTGAATAATATAATCGTGATTATATAATTATTGAACCGTATAATTGTAATTGTAATAGAATTTTGATTAATACAATCTTTTATTTTTTTTATTATTATAGGGACTACTATAATAACCATTTTTAGTTACTATGACAAAGATTCCTTGTCATAGATTTGATCTCTCAACTTTTGGAGAGGAATAAATAACTTTCATTTTATAATGTATCATAAGAACAAAAATAATATTAACGGTTCATGTAAATAATGTTTCTCTAGATAGTGTATGCAAACTTACCTTGAGTTTTGACTTAGACTTTTTGGTGTAGTTTTTTTTATGTTTTTTTTTGGGTTCAATTCTTTTAAAAGAAAAAGTAAAAAAAGAAAGCTTATCTTGAGTTTGACCCCCCCCCCCTCCAAAAAAAAAATTAATCACCTCTTTTTATAAACATGACTTGCTTAGAGAAAAAAAGAAAAAAAAAAGAAAAAGAATCATGATTCTCTCTTTCCCTTTCCATAAATAGAAACAAATTAAAGAAAAAGTAAAGGTCAAAAAGGTGGGCAATTAAGTTAATTAACTGTCCACTCTCACATGTTTTGCTATAATCATACAATGTAATGATTTTTAATTTAAAGTGAGATCTTGATGTAGTTATTTTGATTTTTTTTTTTAAGTAAACAAATAAATGGAAGCGGAAGGGAGAAAAAAAAAAAAGCAGATTAGCTTTATGGCCTTGGATTGTTTGTGGGCGTTATAGAGGGGTTTTGTTTCTATCTTCCAATTCATTACACAAAAAAACTATGGTGGCATAAAAACAAAATGTACATAGTGCAGTCGAGCTCGTCAACAACCATTTAATGAACTTTTTTGTCCATTTGTATTAGACATTGACATGATTCTCGTGGATTGCATGTGACACGGTCCGATTCATCCAGACCAAATGTAGCTCCTATGAAGATCAAGATAAATTATTAGTTAGATGGTTGAAATATTATTGATAATTTTAAAAATTTTATAAGTAATATTATTTTTTTAGATTTTATATTTATATTAATATTATCAGTAAAATTTTATAAAATTACTAATAAAATTTCGAACAGATTTAAAGCATTGGTTTCAGATATGGTTTTACCAATTCTTTTTGTAGAATTGTTGAGTTTGTTCCATTCATTTTATTGTGTTTTTTTGACAATAAATGTTAAATTAACGAAAAATGAATAATAATTTACTCTTATAAAAAATCTTTTGACAATGAATATTTTTCTTATATTAAGTTTGTTATGAAAACGGATTTATTTTTCGAATTTAACCCTATCCAAAAATTACTGAGTTTGTCACCAAATCATGTGAGCTCGTTGCGTGGCTCTCTGCCGACACTCATTCACATGCCTTCTATATGGTCTCAGTTCCATGATGTCCAATGACTTGTACTCCAAATTAGAATGTTCCCTATTCCTCCGTGTCGTGCACCAATCATATCCTTCCACACAAATCAATTGAAAATAGCTAGGCAGAAAGAGAGAAGTGAAAGGAAAGAAAGAGAGGAAGGAAAGGAAAAGGGAAGGACTGAAGGAGGATGGAAAAGAAGGGACGAGGAAGGAAAGACAGGAAGGAAAGAAAAGGCTGCTATTATGGGCACAACGGCAGAAACGGGGAAGGGCGTCGTAAGATAAGTTGGATTGGTGTGGGCTTTGCAAGATTTTGCATAAAATTAGGCTTTGGATTGCATTGTTAATTTTACTGATTGGATTTGGGTGTGCAATAGTGGACTTGGACTCTGTCTCTAACCCCTTGATTGAATGGACTGGAATGAAATAATATGAACGGATGAGCATAGGAACATTCATCTCCTTGTCGAGAAGATTCTTAAAATAAAAAAGGAAAAAGAATAGAGGATATGAATCACTTAATTTTCCAGTGAATCCTTGCTTTTTTTTTATAATTATTTTGTAAATTGAAATTATTTTAAGAGAAAGTATAACTTTTTTATAATATTTTAATCAACCAAACAAGTGTGCCTCTAATTTTCTTTTTTTTTAAAAGAAAAAAAAATTCTAAACACTTTCTAATTAAGAATATGTTTGGATGAGTAGAGAGTAAATAACATATAAGATAAGTGGTGGGGTATGTATTCTTACTCCAAAGTTGAGTCTTAATTATGCACCCTCCCTTGAAACATAGGATTCGGACGGTACACTTATCCATTCAAGTTTAGTAACTTTTTTTCTTACCAATTCTCCCATATTCTCTTGACCGGAACATCATATGATAATTTGATTTTAAAATTAAAATTTAAATATACTTAATTTGTATATTTAAAAAATGTTTTTTTATTTATATTTATAATTATATATTTATTTTAAATATAATTTAACAAGTATATATTTAAAAATATCATTAAATTTAAAACGATATATCAAAATATTCTAATTAAATAATTAAACCAAAACATTATTTATTTTAAAGTAAAAATTTATAACTTTGATCTGGACCCAAGTTAAAAGAACCCGAGAGAGAATGAGGAAATTTTTTAATTACAGATTCTTTTGTTTTGGCTAGGTTTCAAAGTAGAACAAAAATTACAGAGTTTGTCAGAAAATCACGTGAGCTCATTGCATGGCTCTCTGCCGACACTCACTCGCATGCTTTCAATATGGTCTCAGTCCCGTACTCTTCATTCCCCAATGTGTTGTACTCCAAATTACAGTGTATCCTCTTCCACCGTGTCGGCAACCAATCATATTCTTCCACACAAGTCAATGGAAAATAGCTAGGGAGAAAGAGAGAAGGGAAAGGAAAGAAAGAGAGGAAGGAAAGGAAAAAGCGAAGGACTGAAGGAGGATGGAAATGAAGGGATGAGGGAGGAAAGAAAGGCTGCTGTTGTGGGCACAATACCAGGACGGGCTTCGTAAGATAAGTTGGGTTAATGTGGGCTTTGCAAGATTTTGCATACATTTAGGTTTTGGATTGGATTGTTAATTTTACAGATTGGATTTGGGTGTGCAATAGTGGACTTGGACTCTATCTCTAACCCCTTGATTGAATGGAGAGGACTGAAATGATGGGAATTGATGAGAATAGGAAACATTCATCTCCTTCTCGAGAAGATTCTTAAAATAAAAAAAGAGTGGAGAATATGAATACCTTTATTTTCCGGTGAATCCTCACTTTTTTAATTTTTTTGCAAATTGAAAATATTTTACTCTAATTTTCTCTTATTTTTTCTTTCATTTTTTTTCTTTAAAGTTCTAAAAACTTTGGGTAAATTACATTAACTTAAGGTTAGTCCCGATCACACTCTCATCTAATTTTTAGAATATACACTTACTTATTTGTCATTAGTTTTCTTTTACATTTTCGTTAGTCAGTTGTTCAAAATCCAATCAAATCTTATGCCAACTTATCAAAACTTATTGAAAACCGAATTTACCCTTAATAATTTCGAAATCTAATTAAAGTTTGGATTATACTTTGGTAAAAGATTTGACTGAATTTTAAAATTATTAAAAATAAAGTTTGGTTTCCAATAAGTTTTGATAAGTTGACATAAGATTTGATTAGATTTTGAAATAAATAAATATATATTCTAAAAATTAGGTGAAATAAATGTAATTATAAATTAATATTAAATAAGTTAATATAATTTATCAAAAAACTTTTTAAATAAAAATAAATTTGAATGAGTAAAGAGTAAATAAAATATAAGATAAGTGGTGGGGTATGTATTAACCTCTTAAGTTGACTATTAATTATGCAACCTCCCTTCAAAAATAGGAATCGGAAGGTACACTTACCCTACAAATTTAGTACCCCTTAACTTTTTTTTCTTATCAATTATTATAAATTCAAAGAATTTTTAATTTCCTGGGAAAATAAATATTTTTTTCTTTCGAGAAAAAGAGAATGAATAAAATCATACATAACATAAAGGTAAAAGGTATGAAACTAAGCTTAAATGATTTGCATGTATTAATTTATTATTTCTTCTTTTCCTTTTTGTCTTTTTTATTTCTTTCTTCTCGCTTTTAACACTTTTTTAGGGAAATGAAACAACAACAAAAAAATATCATAGATCTTTTTTTTACGTTTTATTTTCTTTTAAGATGTTTTTTAATCCTAAATTAAGTAATTCTTATGCTGGCCGAGAAATTCTTCATTGTTTTGAAAACTCAAAAAAAAAAAAACCTTCTTTTAAAGAAAAATTCAATCCATGGGCCATACAGCCCAAAACATTCAAAATGGAAACCAAATTTGGTGTAATGACTTTTTGTTATCACTGATAAGGTAATTTCCAATGGGTGTGACATCATTAGAAAATAATCAGTTTCTATTAAATTAGATTTTTTAATCAGTTTATTTTTTATTTAGATCAAAGTGTATTTTAATTAGATCATGTCAAATTCTACTTTCGAGGTCACCAATCACCAAAAAATAGGATAAAAGTGCATTACCAATAGTTGGTAAGAGAGAGAATTCGATTAACATGAGCAAAACTTCTGGAGGGTATAATTTGACATTCAGGGCACCATTTTAGGAAATGATTCTTTTGATTTCATATAACTTTTGAAACTTTGTACGTGTTAAATTTTCAAAGGAAATGACATTTGTAACTATTTTAGTGAAAATGCACAAAATAAATGAGCTATAACATTTGAAAATTGCTAGTTTCTTCTAAAATTTGATTTTTCTTGATCATCTCATTTTTCACTAGAACCAAAACGTATTTCACTTAGATCATGTTAAATTTAAATTTCGAGATCATCAGCCATTAAAAAAAGAGAATAAAAGTGCATTACAAATTGTAGGAAAAACGGAAAGAATTTGATTAACACGAGCAAAACTTCTTGAGGGTATAATTTGGACTTGATGCTCCGTTTTGGGAAATGATCATTTTGGTTTTCATGTAACTTTTGAAACCTAATTCATGGCAAATTTTAAAAGGAAATGACTATCATAAATATTTTAGTGAAAATTAATAAAAATACATGAGCTATAACCTTAAAAAATGACCAGTTTCTTCCAAAATTTGATTTTTTTGACCATCCTATTTTTCACTTGGACCAAAGTGCATTTCACTTGGATCATGTTAAATTTAGCTTTCGAGGTTACTAGCCATAAAAAATAGGATAAAGGTGTTTTACAAGTTGTAAGAAAGAGGGAGAGAATTCGATTAATACGAGCAAAATTTCTGGAGAGTATAATTTGGTCTCCATGGTTCCGTTTTGGAAAATGATTGTTTTGGTTTTCATGTAACTTTTGAAACCTAGTTCGTAACAAATTTTCAAAGGAAGTGACCATAACTATTTTAACAAAAAATGTACAAAAAAATGTGAGCTATATAACCTTCGAAAATGGAAAGTTTCTTCTAAAATTCGTTTTTTCTTGACCATCTAATTTTTTACTTGAACCAAAACGTATTTCAATTAAATCATGTTAAATTAAACTTTAGAGGCCACCAGCCATAAAAAAAAATTGGATAAAAGTGCATTACAAATTGTAGCAAAGAGGGATATAATTCGATTAACACGAGCAAATTTTTTGTAGGGTATAATTTGGCTTTCAGGGCTCCGTTTTGGGAAATGATGTTTTTGGTTTTTATATAACTTTTGAAACCAAGTTCATAGCAAATTTTCAAAGGAAATGAACATCATAAGTATTTTAGTGAAAAATGCATAGAAAATGTGAACTATATAATCTTCGAAAATGACCAGTTTCTTCTTAAATTTGATTTTTCTTGATATTCCCATTTTTCACTTGAACCAAAGTATATTTCATTAAGATCATGTTCAATTCAACTTTCAAGGTCACTAGCTATATAAAAAAAGGATAAAAGTGCCTTACAAATTGTAGAAAAGGGGGAGAGAATTTGATTAGCACGAGCAAAATTTCTGGATGGTATAATTTAACCTTCAATGCTCTGTTCTGGGAAATGATCATTTTGGTTTTGATGTAACTTTTGGAAACCTAGTTCATGGAATATTTTCAAAGGAAATAACCATCATAAATATTTTAACGAAAATGCGTAAAAAGGGTGAGCTATACCTTCGAAAATGGCGAGTTTCTTCTAAAATTTTTGTACCAAAACAGATTTCACTAAGATCATGTTAAATTCCACATTCGAGGTTGCTAGCCATCGAAAGAAGAAAAAAAAGTTCATTACAAATTATAGGAAAGAGAGAGAATTCAATTAACATTAGAAAAAATTCTGGAGAGTATAATTTGGTCTTCAGGGCTCCGTTTTGGGAAATTATTTTTTTAGTTTTGATGTAACTTTTTGAAATATAGTTCGTTGTAAATTTTTAAAGGAAATGATCGTCGTAACTATTTTAGCGAAAATATACATAAAACGTGAGCGAAAAACCTTTGAAAATGGAAAGTTTCTTCCAAAATTTAATTTTTCTTGACCATCCAAATTTTCACTTGGAGCAAAGCGTATTTCACTTTGATCATGTTAGATTGAATTTTTAAGTCTGCCAGTTCTCAAAATATAGGATAAAAGTGCATTACAAATTGTAGGAAAGAGCTAGAGAATCTATTAACACAAGCAAAACTTTTGGAGCGTATAATTTGGCATTCAGAACTTCATTTTAGGAAATGATCCATTTGGTTTTGACGTAACTTTTTAAAACCTAGTTTGAGGCAACTTTTCGAAGGAAATGACCTTTGTAACTATTTTAGCGAAAACGTACACAAAATGTGAACTATATAACTTTTGAAAATGGCCAGTTTTTTCCAGAATTTTTTTTTCTAGATTATCCTATTTTTCACTTGGACCGAAGCGTATTTCACCTAGATTATGTTGAATTTCACTTTTGAAGTCACCAACCATATAAAAAATAGGATAAAAGTGCACTACAAATTGTAGGAAAAATGTAGAGAATTTGATTAACACGAGCAAACTTCTTGAGAGTATAATTTGTCCTTCAAAGCTCTGTTTTTGGAAATGATCATTTTGGCTTTCAAGGAAATTTTGGAACCTAGTTAATGGCAAATTTTCAAAGAAAATGACCATTGTAATTATTTTAGCGAAAACATACAAAAAAACGTGAACCTTTGAAAATGGTTGGTTTTTTCTAAAATTTTATTTTCTTGACAATCTCATTTTTTCACTTGGATAAAAGGGTATTTCAGTTAGATCATGTTAAATTACACTTTTGGGGTCACCGACCATAAAAAATAGGATAAAAGTGCATTACAAATTGTAGGAAAGATGAAGAGAATTCGATTAACACGAGCAAAACTTATGGAGGATATAATTTGACATTCATGACACCATTTTGGGTAATTATATGTTTGGTTTTGATGTAACTTTTTGAATCTTAGTTCGTGGAAAATTTTCAAAGAAAATGACTATCATAACTATTTTAGCGAAAACACACAAAAAAATGTGAGCTATATAAACTTCGAATATGGCTAGTTTCTTTCAAAATTTGTTTTTTTTTCTTTACAATCCAATTTTTTACTTGGACCAAAAATTATTTTACTTTGATTGTGATAAATTCTATTTTCAAGGTCATCAATCATAAAAATAGGAAAAAGGTACATCACAAATTGTAGGAAAGATGTATAGAATTCGATTAACACAAGCAAAACTTCTTGAGGGTATAATTTGGCCTTCATGGCCCTGTTTTGGGAAATGATCCATTTTGTTTTTATGTAACTTTTTGAAATATATTTTGTAGCCAATTTTCAAAGAAAATTATTATCATAACTATTTTAGCGAAAATGCACAAAAAATGTAAGCTACCTTCGAAAATGGCTAGTTTCTTCCAAAATTTGATTTTTCTTGATCATCCCATTTTTCACTTGAACCATAGGTTATTTAACTTAGTTCATGTTAAATTTCACTTTCAAGGTCACTAGCCATAAAAAAAAATAGGATAAAAGTGCATTACAAATTGTAGAAAAGAGGGAAAGAATTCGAATAACACGAGAAAAACTTCCGAATGGTATAATTTAACCTTCAGGGCTCCATTTTGGGAAATGATTTCTTTGGTTTTGATGTAAATTTATAAAACTTAGTTTGTGGCAAATTTTCAAAGGAAATGACCATCATAAATATTTTCGCGAAAACGTACAAAAAAACAAGAGCTATAACCTTTGAAAATGGCCATTTTCTTCCAAAATTTTATTTTCTTGACCATCCCATTTTTCAGTTGGACCAAAGAGTATTTTACTTAGATCATCTTAAATTCCTCTTTTGAGGTCACCAACCATAAAAAAAAATATGAAAAGATGCATTACAAATTATAGGTGAGAGAGAGAATTCGATTACCACGAGTAAACTTCTAGAGTGTTTAATTTAGCCTTCAAGGCTTTGTTTTGGAAAAATATTCTTTTGGTTTCGATGTAACTTTTTGAAGCCTACAATGTTACAAATTTTCAAATCAAATTATAGTCATAACTATTTTAGCGAAAATACGCAGAAAAATGTGAGCTATTACCTTCGAAAATGGCTAGTTTTTTTCCAAAATTTGATTTTTTTCACCATCTAATTTTTCATTTGCACCAAATCATATTTTACTTAGATCATGTTAAATTCCATTTTCGAGGTCTCGAGCCATCAAAAAAAGGATAAAAGTGCATTACAAATTGTAAGAAAGAGCTAGAGAATTCGATTAACACAGGCAAAACTTCTGGAAGGTATAATTTGACCTTCGGGGCTTCATTGTGAGAAATTATCATTGGATTTGATGTAACTTTTTGAAACATAGTTCATCGTAAATTTTCAAAGAAAATGACCATCACAACTATTTTAGCGAAAATGCACAAAAAACGCGAGTATAACCTTCGAAAATGGCTATTTTCTTCCAAAATATGATTTTTCTTAGCCACCCCATTTTTCACTTGGACCAAAGCATATTTTACTTAGATCATGTTAAATTCAATTTTCGAGGTCACTAGTTATTAAAAGATAGGATTAACGTGCATTAAAAATTGTAGGAAAGATGGAGAAAATTTGATTAACACGAGCAAAACCTCTCGAGAGTATAATTTAGCCTTAAGAGCTCAGTTTTGGGAAATTATCCTTTTGGTTTTTATGTAACTTTTTGAAACATGTTCGTTACAAATTTTCGAAGGAAATGACTGTCATAACTACTTCAATTAAAATACACAAAAATGTAAGCTATATAACCTTCGAAATTTTTCACCTTGACCAAAGCGTATTTCACTTAGATCATGTGAAATTCCATTTTCGAAGTAGCCAACCATAAAAAATAGGATAAAAGTGCATTTCAAATTTTAGGAAAGAGGAAGATAATTCAATTAACATAAGTAAAATTTCAAGGTATAATTTAGCCTTTAGGGCTTCATTTGGTTTTGATGTAACTTTTTGAAACCTAGTTCGTGACTAATTTTCAAAGGAAATGACCATCGTAACTATTTTAGTGAAAACGCATAAAAAACGTGAGCCATTATACCTTTAAAAATGGCTAGTTTCTTTTAAAATTTGAATTTTCATGACCATCCCATTTTCCAAATGGATAAAAGCGTATTTCACTTAGATCATGTTAAAGTACACTTTCTAGGTCATTAGCCATAAAAAAAAAAAAAAAAGAGGATAAAAGTGCATTACAAATTGTAGAAAAGAGGGAGAGAATTCGATTAACACGAGAAAAACTTACGGAGGGTACAATTTAACCTTCAGGGCTCCATTTTGGGAAATGATTTCTTTGGTTTTGAAATAACTTTATAAAACCTAGTTTGTGGTAAATTTTTCAAAGGAAATGGTCATCATAACTATTTTCACGAAAACACACAAAAAAAGTGAGCTATAACCTTCGAAAATGGTCATTTTCTTCCAAAATTTTATTTTTCTTGACCATTACATTTGAAAAAATGCATTAAAAATTATGGGTGAGAGGGAGAAAATTTGATTACCACGAGTAAAACTTCTGGAGTGTTTAATTTAGCATTCAGTGCTTTGTTTTGGAAAATTATTCTTTTGGTTTCGATGTAACTTTTTGAAGCCTACCTTGTAACAAATTTTCAAAAGAAATGACCATCATAACTATTTTAGCGAAAATATGCAGAAAAATGTGAGCTAATCTTCAAAAATGGATAGTTTTTTTCCAAAATTTGATCTTTTTTACCATCCAATTTTTCATTTACACCAAACTATATTTTACTTTGATCTTGTTAAATTCCATTTTTGAGAACTCGAGCCATAAAAAAAAAAGATAAAAGTGCACTACAAATTGTAAGAAAGAGCTAAAGAATTCGATTAACACGGACAAAGCTTCTGGAAGGTATGATTTGACCTTCGAGGCTTCATTTTGAGAAATTATCCTGTTGGATTTGATGTAAATTTTTGAAATCTAATTCGTTGTAAATTTTCAAAGAAAATGACAATCACAACTACTTTAGCGAAAATGCCCAAGAAACGTGAGTATAACCTTCAAAAATGGCCATTTTCTTCCAAAAAATTATTTTTCTTAGTGACCCATTTTTCACTTAGACCAAAGCATATATACTTAGATCATGTTAAATTCAAATTTTGAGGTCACTAGCTATTAAAAGATAGGATTAATGTGCATTAAAAATTGTAGAAAAGATGGAGAGAATTCGATTAACACGAGCAAAATTTCTCGAGGGTATAATTTAGCCTTAAGGGCTCAGTTTTGGGAAACTATCCTTTTGGCTTTGATGCAACTTTTTGAAACCTTGTTTGTTGCAAACTTTCAAAGGAAATGATCATCGTAACTACTTCAATGAAAATACACAAAAAAGTAAACTATATAACCTTCAAAAATTTTCACCTTGACCAAAGCGTATTTCACTTAGATCATGTGAAATTCCATTTTTGAAGTAGCCAACCATAAAAAATAGGATAAAAGTGCATTACAAATCGTAGGAAAAAGGAAGAGAATTCAATTAACACGCGCAAAACTATTTGGAATAGACCATCGAAACTATTTTAGCGAAAATTCACAAAAAAATGAGCAACCTTCGAAAATGGCCAATTTCTTCCAAAATTTTATTTTTGTTAATCGTCCCATTTTTTCACTTGAGAAAAAGCGTATTTCATTTAGATTATGTTAAATTCAACATTCAAGGTCACCAAACGTAAAAAAATACGATAAAAGTACATTACAAATTGTAGCAAAGAGGAAGAGAATTCGATTAACATAAGCAAAACTTTTTGAAGGTATAATTTGGCCCTCAAGGCTACGTTTTGGGAAACAATACTTTTTGTTTGCATGAAAATTTCCCCACCTAGTTCATTGCAAAGTTTTAAAGGAAATGACCAATGTAACTATTTTTACGAAAATGTACAAAAAAATGAGTTATTACCTTCGAAAATGGTCTGTTTCTTCCAAATTTTGATTTTTCTTGACCATCACATTTTTAAGTTGGACCAAAGCTTATTTCACTTAGTTTATTTTAAATTTCACTTTCGAGGTCACTAGCCATAAAAAAAGAGGATAAAAGTGCATTACATGTTGTGGTAAAGAGGGAGAAAATTCGATTAACATGAGTAAAACTTTTGGAGCGTATAATTTGGCATTCATGACTCCGATTTGAGAAATTATACATTTGGTTTTGATGTCACTTTTTGAAACCTAGATTGTGGCAAATTTTAAGAGGGAATGACCATCATAACTATTTTAGCGAAAATGCACAAAAAAACGTGAGCTATATAAACTTCGAATATTACTAGTTTCTTCCAAAATTTGTTTTTTTCTTGACAATCCAATTTATCACTTAGACCAAAGAGTGTTTCACATAGATCGTGCAAATTTTATTTTCGAGTTCGTCAACCATAAAAAATAGGAAAAAGGTGCATCACAAGTTGTTGGAAAGAGGGAGAGAATTATATTAACACGAGCAAAACTTCTGGAGGGTATAATTTGGCCTTCAGGGATCCATTTTGGAAAATGATACCTTTCATTTTCATGAAACTTTTGAAACCTAGTTCATGGAAAATTTTCAGAGAAAATGACCATCATAACTATTTTAGCGAAAATACACAAACGTGAGCTATAATCTTCGAAAATGGTCAGTTTTTTCCCAAATTTTGATTTTTCTTGACAATCTCATTTTTTTTACTTGGACTAAAGTGTATTTCACTTAGATCGTGTTAAATTTCACATTCAACATCACTAGTCTTCAAAAAAAAATGATAAAAGTGCTTTACAAATTGTAGAAAAAAGTAAGAGAATTCGATTAACACAAGCGAAACTTTTGGAGGGTATAATTTGGCCTTCTAGGCTCCGTTTTGGGAAATGATCCATTTGGTTTTCATGTAACTTTTGAAACCTAGTTCGGGGTAAATTTTTTAAAAAAATGACCATCGAAACTATTTTAGCGAAAACGCACAAAAAGTGAGCTATATACCTTTGAAAATGGCTAGTTTCTTCCAAAATTTTATTTTTCTTGACTATCCCATTTTTTTCACTTGATCAAAAGCGTGTTTCATTTAGATCATGTTAAATTTCACATTCAAGGTCACTAGCTATAAAAAATAGGATAAAAACATATTACAAATTTGTTGAAAGAGAGAGAATTCGATTAACATGAGCAAAACTTCTTGAGGGTATAATTTGACCTTCAGGGCTCCGTTTAGGGAAATGATGCTTTTTGTTTGCATGAAACTTTTTTAACCCAGTTCGTGGCAAATTTTCAAAGGAAATGGCTATTATAACTATTTTTTTTTTGCGAAATTGCACAAAAAATGAGCTATAACCTTAAAAAATAGTTAGTTTCTTCCAAAATTTGATTTTTCTAGATCGTCACATTTTTAACTTGGACAAAGCTTATTTCATTTAGATCTTTTTAAATTCCATTTTAGAGATCATCAGCCATAAAAATAGGATAAAATTTACAAGTTGTAGGAAAGAGTGAGAGAATTTGATTAACATGAGCAAAACTTCTGGATGGTATAATTTGATCTTCATGACTCCGTTTTGGGAAATTATACATTGGTTTTGATGTAACTTTATGAAACATAGATATTTGCAAATTTTCAAATGAAATGACCATCATAACTATTTTAGCGAAAACGCACAAAAAATATGAGCTATATAACCTTTGAATATGGCTAGTTTCTTCCAAAATTTGTTTTTTTCTTGACAATCCAATTTTTCACATGAACCAAAGAGTGTTCACTTAGATTGTGATAAATTCTATTTTCGAGGTCATTAGGTATAAAAAAATAGGAAAAAGGTGTATCACAAATTGTAGGAAAGAGGTATAGAATTCGATTAACACGAGTAAAACTTCTGGATGGTAAAATTTGGCCTTCAGGGTTCCATTTTGGAAAATGATCCGTTTGGTTTTGAAATAACTTTTGGAAACCTAATTCGTGGCAAATTTTTAAAGAAAATGATTCTCAAAACTATTTTAGCGAAAATGCACAAAAAATATGAGCTATATATACACCTTCGAAAATGGCCAGTTTCTTCCAAAATTTGATTTTTCTTGACCATCCCATTTTTCACTCAAATCATAGTATATTTCACTTAGATCATGTTAAATTTCACTTTCAAGGCCAGCAGCCATAAAAATAGGATAAAAATGCATTACAAATTGTAGAAAAGAGAAAGATAACTAGATTAACATGAGAAAAACTTTTAGAGGGTATAATTTAACTTTCAATGCTCCGTTTTGGGAAATGATTTGTTTGTTTTTGAGGTAACTTTTTAAAACCTATTTCGTGGTGAATTTTCATTGGAAATTACCATCATAACTACTTTCACGAAAACACACAAAGAACGTGTGCTATAAACCTTCAAAAAATGATCACTTTCTTCCAAAATTTTATTTTTCTTGACAATCCCATTTTTTAGTTGGACCAAAGAGTATTTAATTAGATTATCTTAAATTTCTCTTTTGAGGTCACCAACAATAAAAAAAAAGTATGAAAAAATGCATTACAAATAATAGGTAAGAAGAAGAGAATTCGATTACTACGAGCAAAACTTCTGGAGTGCTTAATTTAGCATTCGTGGATCTGTTTTGGAAAATTATCCTTTTTGGTTTAGATGTAACTTTTTGAAACCTAGCTTTTTACAAATTTTAAACGAAATGACCGTTGTAACTATTTTAGCGAAAATATGCAGAAAAATGTGAGCAATAAATAGCCTTAAAAAATGGCTAGTTTTTTTTTCTTCCAAAATTTGTTTCTTTTACCATCCAATTTTTCAATTGCACCAAACCTTATTTCACTTAGATCACGTTAAATTCGATTTTCGAGGTCGTGAGCCACCAAAAAATAGGAAAACGTGCATTACAAATTGTAAGAAAGAGCTAAAGAACTACATTAACATAAGCAAAACTTCTTGAAGGTATAATTTGGTCTTCACGGCTTCGTTTTGGGAAATTATCCTTTTTGATTTGATGTAACTTTTTGAAACCTAGTTCGTCACAAATTTTCAAAGGAAATTACCATCACAACTATTTTAGTGAAAATGCACAAAAAATGTGAGTTATAACCTTCGAAAATGACCACTTTCTTCCAAAATTTTATTTTTCTTGACAATCTCATTTTTTAGTTGGACCAAAGAGTATTTTAATTAGATCATCTTAAATTTCTCTTTTGAGGTCACCAACAATTAAAAAAATATGAAAAAATGCATTACAAATTATAGGTAAGAGGGAGAGAATTTGATTGCTACGAGTAAAACTTCTGGAGTGTTTAATTTAACCTTCAGGCCCCTGTTTTGGAAAATTATCCTTTTGGTTTCGATGTAACTTTTTCCAGCCTAGCTTTTTGCAAATTTTCAAACGAAATGACCGTCGTAACTATTTTGGTGAAAATACGCAAAAAAATTAGCAATAATCTTCGAAAATGGCCATTTTTTTTCTTCCAAAATTTTATTTTTTTTACCATCCAAATTTTTAATTGCACCAAACCGTATTTCACTTAGATCATGTTAAATTCCATTTTTGAGGTTGTGAGTCATCAAAAAATAGGATAAAAATGCATTACAAATTGTAGAAAAGAGCTAGAGAACTAGATTAACACGAGCAAAACTTCTTGAAAGTATAATTTTGCCTTCAGGGCTCCGTTTTGGGAAATGATCCCTTTGGTTTTGATGTAACTTTTTGAAGCCTAGTTCATGACCAATTTTCAAAGGAAATGACTATCGTAACTATTTTAGTGAAAACGCACAAAAAACGTGAGCTATATAACCTTTGAAAATGGCTAGTTTCTTTCAAAATTTGAATTTTCTTGACCATCCCATTTTTCAATTGGATAAAAGTGTATTTTACATATATCATGTTAAATTCAACTTTTGAGGTCCCTAGTTAGTAAAATATAGGATTAACTTGCATTAGAAATTGTATGAAAAATGAAGAGAATACGATTAACACGAGCAAAACTTCTTGAGGGTATAATTTTGCATTGAGAGCTCTGTTTTGGGAAATTATCCTTTTGGTTTTGATATAAATTTTTGAAACCTTGTTCGTTGCAAATTTTTAAAGAAAATTACCATCACAACTATTTTTGCGTAAATGCACAAAAAACGTGAGTTAACCTTCGAAAATGGTCATTTTTTTCCAAAATATTATTTTTCTTGACATCACATTTTTAAATTCGACCAAAACTTATTTCAGTTAGATCAATTTAAATTCCCTTTCGAGATCACCAACCATAAAAAGGGATAAAAGTGCATTATAAGTTATAGGAAAGAAGGAGAGAATTCGATTAACACGAGCAAAACTTCTTGAGGGTATAATTTGACCTTCATGACTCCGTTTTGGGAAATTATACGTTTAGTTTTGATGTAACTTTTGAAGCTTTGATCGTGGCAAATTTTCAAATGAAATAACCATCATAACTATTTTAGCGAAAACGCACAAAAAACGTGAGCTATATAAACTTCGAATATGGCTAGTTTATTCCAAAATTTGTTTTTTGTTGACAATCCAATTTTTCACTTTGACATAAGAGTATTTCATTTAGATCGTGAAAAAAATCTATTTTTGAGATCGTCAGCCATAAAAAATAGAAAAAAAGATGCATCACAAATTGTAAGAAAGAGGTATAGAATTCGATTAACATTAGCAAAACTTCTAGAGGGTATAATTTGGCCTTCACGACTCCGTTTTGAGAAAAGATCCATTTGGTTTTGATGTAAACTTTGGAAACCTAGTTCGTGGTAAATTTTCAAAGGAAATGATTCTCATAACTTTTTAGCAAAAATGCACAAAAAAAAAATATGAGCTTACCTTCGGAAATGGCCAATTTTTTCCAAAATTTGATTTTTCTTTACCATCCCATTTTTTACTTGAACCATAGCGTATTTCACTTAGATCATGTTAAATTTCACTTTCAAGGCCACCAGCCATAAAACATAGGATAAAAATGCATTAAAAATTGTAGAAAAGAGGAAGACAGCTCGATTAACACGAGAAAAATTTCTTGAGGGTATAATTTAAATTTTAGGGCTCTGTTTTGGGAAATGATTTGTTTGGTTTTGAAGTAACTTTTTAAAGCCTAGTTTGTGGCAAATTTTCAAAGAAATTACCATCAAAACTACTTTTGCGAAAATGCACAAAGAACATGTGCTATAACCTTCGAAAATGACCATTTTCTTCCAATTTTTTTTCTTGACCATCCCGTTTTTTAGTTGGTCCAAAGAGTATTTTGATTAGATCATCTTAAATTTCTCTTTTGGAGTCACCAGCCATTAATAAAATATGAAAAAAATGCATTACAAATTATAGGTAAGAGGAAGAGAATTTGATTTCTACGAGTAAAACTTCTTGAGTGTTTAATTTAGCCTTCAGGGCTCTGTTTTAGAAAATTATTCTTTTGGTTTAAATGTAACTTTTTAAAGCCTAGATTTTTACAAATTTTCAAACGAAATGACCGTCGTAACTATTTTAGCGAAAATACACAGAAAAACGTGAGCAATAACCTTAGAAAATAGCCAGTTTTTTTTTCCAAAATTTTATTTTTTACCATCTAATTTTTCAGTTGCACTAAACCATATTTCACTTAGATCATGTTAAATTCCATTTTCGAGGTCGTGAGTCATCAAAAAATAGGATAAAATGCATTACATATTGTAGGAAAGAGCTAGAGAACTCCATTAACACGAGCAAAACTTCTTGAATGTATAATTTTGCCTTTAAGGCTTCGTTTTTGGGAAATTATCCTTTTGGATTTGATGTAACTTTTTGAAACCTAGTTTGTCACAAATTTTCAAATGAAATGACCAACACAACTATTTTAGCGAAAATACACAAAAAACGTGAGTTCTAACCTCGAAAATGGCCATTTTATGCCAAAATATTATTTTTCTGGACCACCCCATTTTTCACTTAGGCCATAGTGTATTTTACTTAGATCATGTAAAATTCAACTTTTGAGGTCACCAAGTATTAAAAGATAGGGTTAACGTGCATTAGAAATTGTAGGAAAGATGAAGAGAATTCGCCTAACACGAGCAAAACTTCTTGAGGGTATAATTTTGCCTTGAGCGCTCTGTTTTCAAAAATTATCCTTTTGGTTTTGATGTAACTTTTTGAAACCTTGTTCGTTGCAATTTTTCAAAAGAAATTACTATCACAACTATTTTTGCGAAAATGCACAAAAAACGTGAGTCCTTCGAAAATGGCTATTTTCTACCAAAATATTATTTTTCTTGACCATCACCCTTTTAACTTAGACTAAAACTTATTTCACTTAGATCATTTTAAATTCCATTTTCTAGATCACCAGCGATAAAAAAAAATAGATAAAAGTGCATTATAAATTGTAAGAAAGAGGGAAATAATTCAATTAACATGAGTAAAACTTCTAGAGGGTATAATTTGACATTCAAGACTCTGTTTTGAGAAATTATACGTTTAGTTTTGATGTAACTTTTTGAAACATAGATTGTGGCAAATTTTCAAAGTAAATGACCATCGTAACTATTTTAGTGAAAACGCACAAAAAAACTTGGGCTATATAAACTTCGAATATGGCTAATTTCTTCCAAAATTTGTTTTTTTTCTTGACAATCCAATTTTTCACTTGGACCAAAGAGCATTTCATTTAGATCATGAAAAAATCTATTTTCGAGGTCGTAGGCCGTAAAAAATAGGAAAAATGTGCATAAAAAATTGTGGGAAAGAGGAATATAATTTTATTAACATGAGCAAAACTTTTGGAGGGTATAATTTGGCTTTCAGGGTTTGAGAAATGATCTGTTTGGTTTTATGTAACTTTTGGAAATCTAGTTCGTTGCAAATTTTCAAAGGAAATGAATCTCGTAACATTTTTAGCGAAAATGCACAGAAACATGAGTTATATTTTCACTTAAACCATAATGTATTTCACTTAGATCAGATTAAATTTCACTTTCGAGGCCACCAGCCATAAAAATAATAAGGTAAGTTCATTACAATTATATGTAAGTCACATTACATTTTTAATAAATATTTAATAAATAAATAAAATATTTAAATATACGATTTGCACATAATTTTTAAATACACGATACGAAATAATACAAAATGAAACATACCACATCAATAAATAAAAAAGAGATTTCTCCAACACTAATGTAAAACCAAGTATCATTCTTATATGTTTTCATGTAATTACCTTGCATTTAATTCCCATTAACATTCCTAACAAGTCCAATTATAAGAGTGGTACTTTGAAAATTGTTTTAACTCCAACTTGAAGAAAAAAAAAAATGATTTCAATATCAAAACAATTTTTTGATTTTAAATTGAATTTAACACATATCACAAACCGCGCCTTGTCTTACCAGTTACCAGTTGCCACCAGCTCAGCACGCACGTAATATAGGCTCTGCACGGCCCCTTTTTATATTCATGGAAAGTGGGTCAAATCTTATATTTTTATTCAATCAAGTATTTTTCCAATTATTTAACGGCGGCCAGATGCAGACCTTCTTCAATTTTTATACCAAGTCAAATTCAAATACCACAACCGCAACCGTTGACTGGCTGAGATCGACTACATAATTTGATTTCTCACCATCCGACGGACCACTTGTAGTTGCTCTTCACCTTTTAGATCATTGCGTAATGCTCCCGTTTTGCTATATTATGCTCCTCTATATCTATATATACTAAGCATAAAGAGCCAGAGAAAAATACTCCTAGTACAGATCAGAGAATACTTCCGCAAATAAAGAGAGAAAAAATGGAGGCAGTGATGGCAGCAAAACCAGCGATCAAAGTTGCGGCTCTTTGTGGATCTCTTCGTAAAGGTTCCTTCAATCGTGGCCTCATTCGTTCTGGTATGTATACTAATTACTAATCTTACGAGCATGTTGAGTTTTGATTGTGTGCGCGCGCGCGGGGTCGATGTTTGTAATATGATTAATTATATTGTAGCGATCCAGTTGAGTAAGGAGTCGATGAACGGCAGGATGCAAATAGAGTACGTAGACATATCATCACTACCAATGCTAAACACCGATCTTGAAGGCGCCGATGGAACTTTCCCCCAACCCATTCAAGCTTTCAGAAACAAAATTCTAGAAGCTGACGCCATCCTTTTCGCTTCACCCGAGTACAATTACTCTTTCACAGGTAGGGAGCGTTGCATGTATTCATATTCGTACATATCCTAAACTTATGGTTTAATTGCAAAATTCTCTGATTTAGTGATAGGAAACAATTTGTCTTCTGAATTTTTATAAAAAAATAATTTAACTTTTAATTTTGTCCATTTAAAACAATTCAATTCACGAGTCTGACTTTAATCAAATTTTGGTAAAAAATTATCCGAAAACTTAACATATTTTTTAACTTGTCACGTAATATGGTTAAGATTATCGAAAAATGATTAACAAATATATTAAGTTTTTTGATAATTTTTTGATCTAAATTAAACTAATGAATTAAATTGTTTTAAGATGGTAAAATTAAAAGTTAAATTGTTACTTAATTTTAAATTTAGAGAGAATTTTATATTTAAACCTAATTTTTTTGTATGTAGAAGGGCTGAATTTAAAACTCATATTACCTATGCCACTAGTATAAGTATATAGAATGATATCGATGGAGTGGACTTTAAAAACACGAATCTAATTAGGTAACCCATCAAAAGTATTGTTGATAGATTATTTTGGGTTGTTAATAGATTATTTTAATAGTAAAAACTTTGATAACAAAAAGTAAAAGAAAAATAAGAAAAGCAAATTAGAGATAGTGCTATTGGGGCCGGGCTCTTAAAGTATTATATTAAGTTATATTAAGTTCCGTTAAGAAAATTTATGAAATGTTAAAGTAGATACTTTTTAAATATAGTGATTAACAGAAAAAAATAAAAAATAAAAAGTTGATTTAAAAAATATTAAACTTATGTCAGAAAGCAGCTTTCACTATTTTATCAAAAAAATAAACAGTTTATTTGTCCTCTCTTATGGAATTTATTGTTTAGATTACAACATCATTTTGTTCCAATTTGTATTAAAATCATACTTTGCTGGATTTTAACCACATCTTGTATATATGATCAGTCCAAACCGATAAGATACATAGAAAAGAAATTCTGATTAGATCCCATGAATAGAAGAAATTAAATTAAATGATGGATGGTCCAATTGTTTCCCTTCTCATATAATAATTTCCAGCACCTCTGAAGAATGCAATTGATTGGGCGTCTAGACCACCAAATGTTTGGGCAGACAAAGTTGCTGCCATTGTGAGTGCCGGAGGAGGCTTTGGTGGGGGGCGATCACATTATCATCTTCGACAAGTTGGAGTTTTCCTTGACCTTCATTTCATTAATAAACCAGAGTTTTTCTTGAATGTATTCCAGCCTCCGGCAAAGTTTGACAACGAAGGCAACCTCATCGATACAGATTCGAAGCAGAGGTTGATGGAAGCTCTTGATGCCTTGTATGCATTCACTTTGCGACTCAAAACCAAGCCTTGAAACATGGGTCCAACTCTGATGTCTTGCTTATATTTAAGACATCAATAAAATTATCGTACTTTCAAGTAATTTGAGGTTTATATTTGATAATAAATTATTACATTTGATGATATAAAGTGATATATCAATAATATTATTGACAAATGTAACGATTTATTATCAAATTACTGATAAATATGATGATTTTATTGGTGTCTTTAATACATAATGCACTTAAAACTCTCTCTTATCTATCATTATATGTAACAATATTTGTTAAATCCTCCGTGTTTCTAAATTAAGTTCTAAATAAAAAAAGAAAATACTTCATAATTTAAGTACTACCTGCTGAGGTGGCTTTAATTATACTTCTTTGAACCTAATCTTATCCCTTTAATATAAAATCAACTTATAGTTTAATTTTATTTATGTTTCTTTTAATTTGTTTTGTTAGATTTTTTAATATTTGTAAACACTATAAAATGCATATATAATTTTATATGAAAATTTGGAAAAAGATGACATATTTTAAAATTTTGATATGTGATGATATTTATAATAAAACTAGTAAGGATGTAGTTATAATTTAATAATAAAAATAGAGTCTTATGTCTTTACATGCCAATGGCCAACTGCTAACATCAGATAATCGGAAGACAACTGGGGCATGTTTGAGAATAGTTTTTTATTTTCAGTTTTCAAAAATAAAAATTGAAAATAGTTTTTTGATTTCTTTTGAAGAAAACATGTTTGGATAACTGTAACTTGAAAATTGTTTCCAAAACAAAAAACAATGAAATGTTGTTTGGATAATATTATTTTGAAAACTGTTTTGATACACTTTGTAATTATTTTTAGTTTTGAGTTTAAATTTAAAATTTATATTAATTTTATTTTTCATACTTACTAAATATTTAAAAATAATTAATATTATTTTATTTTCAAAATTTTAATATTTTTTGTATACTATGGAGAAAGAATGAAACAGAGAAGTGAACACTGATTTTAGGGCTATTTTTCGAAAATTATGTCGGAAAACACTAGTTTGGAGTTTTTAGAAAACAATTTTTGAAAACTAATTTTTTGAAAATTGTTTTAGAAAATTACTTTTGAAAACTATTTGTCAAACATATAAAAGATTTTTTAAAAACTATTTTCAATTTTCAAAAACTCTATCCAAACATGTTCCTACTTATCTATGCAAAGCCGTGCTCCCTTCCAATTAGTTAGCCAACAAACATATCCCTAAGCAATTTTATAACGTTAAGTTATTCGTAAATTACAATTTTTAAAGGGTAGTGTTAATGCCAAAAGCCTTTTTTGTTACTGGTACAACAACCATATTTTTGTAATTCTTAATGAATTCTTTTACCTTTTCGTGATTAAAAGCTTATACAAGTAAATCTTTTATTTACTCAAAACACTTCCAATTTGATGTCTTTTACATTCTATATTAAGCCATTTTTTCAACTCTTTTGCTCTCCCAATTTTTTGTCTCAGTTTCCTCTTAATTTCTTTGCAACCAAACATATAAGCATTTTCTTTCATCTCAAGTTTTTTTCATTTATGGATAGAGAACGCGAGAAAAAGATCAATGAATATTATTTGTAAAACAGGCCATGTTAATCACAACTCTTTCATAAAACAGAAACCGCTTTAAAATTAAAACTTAAATTCAAATTGCAACAACTTTACAAATATAACCAAGAGGCATTGGCTACCTATTGCCTATCTGTTGGCTTTTGAGTTTTGAGGCATTGGCTTTAAAAGAGGCTTTGAAAACTGCTGCGTAAACAAGTTGTTGCTGCCAAAAATGTGCTGCTGAGTTGGAGACCGGTTCTTGGGGAACCTGCACAGGGAAGATGAGGTAAGCTAAAGAGTCACCGGAGGAGAGAGGAGGGATGCCTCCGGTGACTCTCTGATGCCTCTGTTAGTGCAAGTTTTTAGAAGAATGGGGATGGTGGAGCTTTTGGTATGTAAAATGTGATAGATATCCTCATTCTTCTAAAAACTTGCACTAACAGAGGCATCGGAGAGTCTCTAGAGGCATCCCCCCTATCTCTTATGGTGACTCTTTAGCTTACCTCGTCTTTCCTGTGCAGGTTCCCTAAGAACTGATCTCCAACTCAACAGCACGTTTTTGGCAGCAACAGATTGGCACCGTCTGTGGGAACCCCGATGTTGACCATACATGACAGCCTGTCTTCCCTTTACTGGGGGCTCTGTTGTGGCATGGTTCCAGGGGTGACTCGGATCCCACATCGTTGAGTAAAAAGAAAGACTGACATCCTTATAAGGGTAGGAGTTCTCACTCCCTCACGAGGCCTTTTAAACCCGTGTGAGCTTATCTATTGCTGTTTTTGTTTTCGAAAACTGTTGCGTCAACTTTGGTTAGGTTTCTTCTACTCTTTGTGAAATTCGAAGCAATGTTAGAGAGATTACAGATCTCCTTGGCCATCACCTTTTCCTCCTCTCTTTTTTTTATAGAAGATGGCTCTCATTCGAAGTTAATCGAGTTGCAGATCAGGTTGCTAAGAGAGCTAGAGCTCACCAATGTCCTTTTGACTAGATTTTGGTGAACCTGCTTGATCTTTCTATGCTTTTGTTAAAGGATGTCTCTTGGAGTTTGTATTTTCATTTTATTTTTTTATTGGAGGCTCGTTGCGCTAATCTATGGCTGATCATGAGTCGAGTCTAGCCGAGTATTTAGAAACTTGAACTCGGCTCACGGCCTTGATAAATTAATCAAATTTGAGTCGAACTTAAAACTTATACTTGTGCTTGGTTCGAGATCATTTTAGTGAAATCAGGAGTGTGATTCGAGCTCAAACTCAAGTCAAATCAAGTTCAACCTCGAGTTTGATGAGCACAAACATATAAATGAAATAAATTTTAAAAATTATTATATATTTAAAATACAAAAAAATTGAACAAATACGAGGTTTGACCTAGTTGTTAAGACTTGAGTGTGATCTCCAAGTCAAAGGGCTCATGGTCACTCTTAAACTACACGAGGAAGTAGCTTTTTATCATTACAATCATTAGTGAGTTGGTTTCGATTCCAAATTTTTTGTGTGACGAGAGGACAATTGACTTTACCAATTAAGTTAGTTGACACTCATAAATATTTTTATTTTATGATAAAAAAAGCTTGATTACATATCTCATCTTGTGATTTGGGTAAATTTTATTTTAAATCATGAGCACTTTTATGTGGTAAATTGAACCATGAGGTAATAAGGTTTTATCATTTAACAAATCAAACTCTATCCAGAATTGAATAGTTTACGATTAAAAAAACCTCTGACTAAGGTTACTCTCCCTAGCATATTATTGAGTTCGGATCAAAATCGATTTTTTTTAATATTGATTTGTCAATGGATGGAATCTCAATATACTTTTTTTCACTGAAAAAATATTTTTTTAGTTAATGTCACAATAATTACTTTTTTATTTTATAGAATAATTCATTATAATGTTAAAAAGTTATCGAACACTCCAATTAGCCCAAAAAAAAAGAGAATTCAACAAACACGTTTTGCTTATAACAAGGTTCAAAGTTTTCCAGACTCTAGTCTCTAGTCTCTAGTCTCTGCCGTATTTGCAGTCACAGACTCACAAGTCTCACAAACGTATAGGCTACTAAGATACCGTTTTGGGAAGCATAAAATGGCATCAATGAAGTTCACGGACTGTTCGTCGTACACGACGGCTCGCTTCGTGCCCTTTAGCCGTGATGGACTCCCCCATAACGGCGTCGTTTCCTTTCGCCGGTTTCTGTGTCCTTTTCGTGTGGGACCCATTAACCCTAGCTCTCTCAGGACGCTCTCCGTTCGCTCGTCTGCTTCTTCATCACCTGTCATCACTGGTATGTTCGTTCCTTAACCTCCATTTGCTTATTGAGAAAGCGCAAGGAAGAGGAAATTTGAACTTTTTAAGAATGAAAATACTCATTTGTCTCAGCTTGTTTCAAGTACTCTTATTATTCTTGACTTCTTATGTGTATTGAGAAAGGGAAAGAATAAAAACAAAGAATCCTAACTTTTTTATTTCGTGTTATGCCTTTCTGTTTTCCCAGTATCCAGACTGTGGATTTCGTATTTTTTAATTTATTGTTAATCATACAGTACTGTATTTACTTATTTGGTTTTATCATTTTTTATTGAGGCATTTTATCAAATATTTATCGTTATTTTTAGTTACTTATCAAAAATAATATAGGAGTTGTTGTTTTAAGTTAATTACCTACAGTGTTCTTTTGGAGGAAAAAAAATATATCTTGCGCTTTTGATTAGAATTATTTAAAAAATTGTTTTTACAAGAGATCAACTTTATTTTCACTAGTGATTGTAGTCGTGTTATTTTATGAACTTGGGATTGAGAATGCATATTGTCCCTTTACTTTTATCATTAGGTTGGATATTTTGTCTATATCAAAGGAAATGGGGATCAACGGGATATAAGGGTAACCTATATGAAGAATCTGATCCAATTGTTTGAATTTGATGCTTCTGAATTTACAATGGTCGAGGAACTTGACCGTTGTATGCTTGATTTATTGAAGGGTGTGTGATGTGATCCTCCACTGTCTTTGCCAATATGAATGATCATTATAGTCATTTGGAGGTTTTCATCTTGTGATATAGCTAATGGGTATGGGTTCAGTGGTCGGAGGTTAGACAAGGCTTTTGAAGAACTCAAGATGTTTGTCTCCCTGCTGTCTTAAATTAGATGTGTCAAGGCTTATTGCTTAATGAGATAGAAAGTATAGTTACTTTCAGCAGCTCATCATTTTATTTAGAATCAGCCTTGTCATTTCATGAACCATCTGGTTATTTTCTTTGTTGAAGTGTCTTACCTCATGAAATTTTCGTTTGAAGTTCGCAATTTTGAATTGCAAGAGGATTGTGCTTGTACATATACGATTTTGGATGGTATGTGGATAATGAATCGAAATTTTGATTCCAATGATTCATCAAATTTCCTCTACAGCTGCAATGAATGCTGAGGCCTCTGCTAAGGTAATTGATGGAAAATCCGTGGCAAAGAAAATTAGAGATGAGATAAAAGATGAAGTATCCAGGATGAAGGATGCAATTGGTGTTGTTCCTGGGTTAGCGGTTATTCTTGTTGGTGATAGGAAGGATTCTGCAACATATGTACGCAACAAGAAGAAAGCTTGTGAATCTGTGGGGATTAATTCTTTTGAAGTGCATTTATCAGAGGACTCCACAGAGCAAGAAGTGCTCAAATTTATCTCAGACTTCAATGATGATCCTTCAGTTCATGGCATCCTTGTGCAGTTGCCTCTACCTTCTGTATGCTTCTAAATTTGAATACCATTTTTATCTTTTGCAAATCATGCTAAATTTATAAGAGTAATAGTCAAGTTGTTTTTTTTATTGTGATGGTAACTACCTCATGAAACATTTAGAAAATTAGTGCATGTCTTTGGCGTTTATGCTGCACATGATACATACCTTTGACCCTTAGTGCATCTCATTGGCTTGCTTCCAGCATATGAATGAGCAAAGTATATTGAATGCTGTTAGCATCGAGAAAGATGTGGATGGCTTTCACCCACTAAACATTGGCCGCCTGGCAATGCGAGGCAGAGAACCCTTGTTTGTTCCTTGTACACCCAAAGGATGCATAGAGTTGTTACATAGATATGGTGTTGAAATCAAAGGAAAGAGGGCTGTTGTGATTGGCCGGAGCAATATTGTCGGAATGCCTGCTGCTCTGCTGCTGCAAGTAATATATTTTATCAGAATAGTGCCTTACTCTTCATAAGCTAGTTTAATAAGTTTGTGGTTTGTGGGTGGGTGTGTTTGTATTATTTAATCGTTTTTCATCATTTTAACATTATCGGATTTTCTGATTTTGGTAGAGAGAAGATGCAACCATCAGTATTGTCCATTCCAGAACCAAGAACCCTGAGGAGATTATAAGACAAGCTGATATCATAATCTCAGCTGTAGGGCAACCAAACATGCTCCGGGGAAGCTGGATAAAACCTGGTGCAGTTATCATTGATGTCGGAATAAATCCAGTAGAGGTGAGTGGACCTCTTTAGAAGTCTTTATTTTCCTCTTTACATTGTCTTACTTCATACTTGATCTTACTTTTCATGTCTTCTCTCTCATTTTGGGTTTGATCCTTCAATTTGTAAGTTGACAAATGAGATTAGTTATTGGATATCTGTTTAATTGTTTTGAAGGACTGAGGAGCACCATTTGGTTTGCAAAAGTCATGCCTTCTTTTCAGGTCATGTTCTGAGGTCTCTGACCAATATTTTGTTTGTGCATGGATTACAGGATGCAACAAGCCCCCGAGGATATCGGTTGGTTGGAGATGTTTGTTATGAGGAGGCCTGCAAGGTTGCTTCTGCTGTCACCCCAGTTCCTGGGGGAGTTGGACCAATGACTATAGCAATGCTTCTCTCCAATACTCTAAGCTCAGCAAAGAGGGTACACAACTTCCAGTGAGATCTTTTTTACCCCTGGGAGTGTCTCGTCCCTGCCGAACCATTATCGCTTGTTTGCAATTTCAAAAATCAAAATGAGAGATCTTCAGAAAACTTGGAGGGCTCTTGTTTTGCGGGAATTTTATACTATATTCACAGTGAGGTTTATGTAACTATAATTTTATGCTGTATAAGCCCTATGATTGTGGTAAATTGTTTGTTGATCATATATGAAGCCAAAATCTGGCCATCTAGCTACTGTCTTTTCTTGAATTAGTCTATAAACCTGTAAGCACCTTCTTTTATGTTATGCTAGCAATAAAATTTTAGTTTTTAATTAAGATTTTCATGAGTGCAAGATGGAGAGAAAGCCTCCTTCCAGTTATCTGGCCCGTTTCTAATACTTTTTTCTGAGTTTTTTTTAAAAATTTAATTAAGGAACGGTGAGTATGCTTCGCTAACACATTTCTAGCCATTGGAGGATTTTTTTTAGTTGGATTTCAAGCATATTTCATTCTTGGTTTTCGGGTTTAGATATTGATTCATATCAGATGTCATAAACTCATCTCGCCTTTCTGTGAGCTCTTTAATGCAGAGCTCTGCTCTATTCTCAACTATATTTGGTATTGTCAAATAAAAGAATGCAAGGGTACCTTGAAAATGTTTTTCATTTTTATTTTAAACATTTTCTTTAATAATTTAGATATTTTTAATATAATTTAAAAAAACATTTTTCTTTTTAATATAATATTAAAAAAAGTTGAAAAACAGAAAGGAAAAAAAATTATTTTCTAATTTTTTCATTATTATGTTGTAAAAAGAATAGTTGTTTTTCAAATGATGTTAAAAATATTTAAATTATTAAAAAATAAAAAAAAATTAAAACTAAACGGACCTAAGTAATCCCTTTTGTACAAAATTGTGCTTTGAATTTATGTTGGTCCTGGGGTTTGACACTTTGACCTTTGTATTCCAGACGTACTTCTGGAAGCTTGTGAATTGTATTCATAATAAGTGACTGTGAACTCATCAAGAGAACATACAGTTGATCTGGTCCATTTAACACCCAGAAGAAATCTACCAGACCCTGCTATCCCACTGAATGATGTGGCCTTAAAATCTGAATTACCAAATAACTGGGTCAACAAACCATGTTCTGACACACGGCACACCTACAAAATTGAGGAGGCAGTCGTAAGGTTCCAATGTTGTATTTGGTTTTGAAAAACGTTCTGTTTTCGTTTTCAAATTTCCGAGTGAAAACCGTTTTTTCACAACTTGTTTTCGTTTTCTAAATTTAGCTCATTTTCATTTTCAACTGTCAAACGTGTGAAAATGAGAAAACAAGAAACAGTATATTTTCTGAAAATAAACTCACCATTCCCAAAAGTAGAAGCTTCATTTTGTCTACACTGGGGTTCTGGCATTCATAGTGGATAGTCGAATTTCTTTAGCATGTCACCAAATGATTCAATTAACGTACAAGTAGTTAAGTAATGAGATTTACTTCTCCTATACATGAAAGGTCCATAGGCAAACCCCGCAAGTTTAGAGAAACATGCAAGTATCACTGCATCAAAAAGGATATTTCACCAGCTCAACCAACAATACCAAATGTTCTACTTAAGATTGACTGCTTCCATCTTCACACAAACCTTTAGTTGGAGGTGAAATGCAAAAGCTCTCACATCCACAGGAAAATTTGAATGTGGACTTTTCCCCCAGTTATTAATTAGAAATCTAAGAATCCACAATTACAATAATAGAGTTACAAATTCCCAACAGAAATCCGTGCTTCAAAATGGTCTATCCCAGTTCTGCTTTTCTTTTTCGTACTCCGAAGAATCGAAACCTGAAAGATAATATTTACTAGAAAGTTATACTTCAAATTTCATGACTCAAAACACAGCAAATAATAAAAATATCTTGATAAAATCTTGTAGATGATCCAACATTTAAGATATGTCTAGCAAGAGAGAAGTGGGAAGAAAGAAAAGGGAGAGAAAAAAGAAGTGATGGAATACACTTTTTCTCTTATTTAATAGGAGAGGAAAGAAAATGTCGGAGATTAATGTTTTTTCCTCACATTTTCAAATCATAATCCCTCCAAACTGGGAGGATTAGAGAGAAGAAAATATGGAGGACAAAAGGAGGATTGTAATTTTACAGTTTCTCCTTAAATTCATCAATGTAACAACATAAAGAGTAATATAGTTTTTTTTCCATTCTACGTGAGATGTGCCAGGCCCGAGCTGTGGTGCAATGCTTGGGCAACACGCAAGATCCCGAGTAACAAGCTACTGTAGAGAGACCTCCCCTTTAAAAAATTAATTTAAGATCATGTGTGTTAATGGCCCATGTATCAAATATTAAACTGATAAGAACAGACCGAGAAAGGTAGTAATATAGTAAAATGATATTATTCGCATTTTCTTTCCTTCTATTATTCCACTCTACCAAACAAGGGAAAAGATAAAAGCAATTGTAAGGAAAAGACATGTCTTCTCATTTTTCTATCCTTCTAGTTTTCTTTACTCTTCAAGTAAACACACCCTTTTAAAGTTACTAGGCATCATCTAACTCTTAACATGGTTGAAGATCAACAAAGTGATTAAGAGATCATCTACCATGTGTTATAGTATGCCTTGCCTTGCCAGATTGTGCTGTTGATGACAGACTATAATACAATTATCATTGTTGTCTTAATAATAATTTTGTATTTTTTACTATGATGTAAGACAAAACTGTGTTATAAGAGTGCCAACCAAAGGATGCACAACAAAATTAGTGATTGCATTAATTTGGATGCGTCAATTAAACGATTCGAGACCTGAATTATAAACAGAAAGAAAATAAGACACAATATACCCAGGTTGACCTCCTACCAGAAGTTTCACTATTATCAACATCACAAATCTCTCGTTACAATCTACGCTCAGTACATAGAAAGTATTTATAAGCAACTTAAGACGCTCTAATTAGGGTTTCCGCCCTACTACAAAACCACAGCTATTCATGAGTCCAAATCCAAACCATCAAGCAAAAAATTAGACCCAAAACATGTACAAAGCCTGAAATTTTCGAGGGCGCTGCCCACTCACCGAGGAGCGAGACCCGTGATCGTCAGGAGTTCTATAGATTTAAACTCGTGAAGTATGCACCAACTCTAACATCAAGGAAGTAAAATCAACACACTGCATCTCTCAAGTAATCGAATACAATATTTCACTTTAAAACTACTAGGAGAAGAGCTAGTAGGATTATGATGTGATAGTTTCATTTTTGACACAGAGTTCATTCTCTATCGAAGCTTAAAATTTTACTTCTGAAACATTAACACTGTCCATTATTATTCTATGATCTGTATACAGTCAGCTCAGCTTTAGAATGAAGAGTATTGTAATATTGATTGTCATACCTTGGGCTTTTCCATAGAACTTCCAAAATATCCTATACCAAAAGACAACGAAGAGTAAGCAGCTGCTATCTCTATTGCTTTCAGTTTCGATGCATTTCCTGGAACCTAAAACAATAATTAACCAAGTATAAGTTTCCCCCCCAAAAAAAAAAAACTAGCAAGATTTGGTTCTGAAGCTCTCACCATCACAGGAGCATCTGCTTGCACAAGTAAAATCCCAGCACTTTTATCAGTACCATTGCGACTGTTGTCTTGAGCAACAGAGCGTAGAATTTTCATGCAAGCAGACGCAGGACCAGCCTGTGAACTAAGCATGAAAACAAACTTGTCAGTCTCACATGCTGGGCTATATATGTATAACAAACATCTCATAACTGCAGCATTAGCAAATATAGCCAAATCTAGCAAATGTGTAAAATCTTAACCAAGCAGACGTATCCTGCGTTTGATCAAACGAACTAGATTAAGAAACTATGCCAATCAAATTGACTCAACTTTTGAAGGACTATATTATGATGGAAACTTAGCTTTCATAGGATAAATCACATTTAACTTTTGAGGTAATTTTTTTTTATAAGTAACTTTTGAGATAATTTTAAAGTATATGAGCTCAGTTACTTCTATGCTCGTACACCTATTTCAAACTTCATCAGTTAACCAGTCTTCTGAAAACAACTTGTACAAGCATAGAAGTTAGCCATTTCTTAGGCAGATTCAAATTTGACAACTCAATATAAGCTTTGAATTCCGATTAATCCAAAAAAGCCCACAACCTTCAATAAAGCTACCAGCACCACCATTTAAACTTCTACCATTGTGGCCATGACTTCCTCCAAAAGTAGCAGTTTCTTGTTTCTAGCATTTTATCCCGCACAATTTCTCAACATCTGTTGCATGATTGCATACCAAGTATTATCCAACTAGTACCTATGGCATCCTTTCATGTATTCATATCCCCTAACACAAACATGTTCTAGCTATAAAATTATCTCAGATGGATATTGGCCACTAGAATTACCCAGCTATGCTTATTTTGACAAGCATATATAGTAGTGAAATTTGGGGTCAACTTGGTCAAGCCCAAATTAAATAATGTTGGAAGTTTAAGATATTTAAGATTAAAGTTAGATGCAACAGGTTTATTATTATATAAAAGTTTCATTCCTGGAATAAATTCAGTCATTGACAAAAATTTGAAAGTTGATTATGAATATACAAACATGCTTATAAAAACAAGTATTGGTTCTACATGAGTAAAGGGACCCAGACTACAAAAATTACAGTCTCTTCCTATTTCTTCAAATCAGAAGACTACAAGCTATTAAAATTCTAACCAGAAAGCAATCATACATCGATAATGAGACACAGCACTCCCGAGCTGCAAATCCTTTCATCAAGTGCTCTCCTGCACCACTAACACAACAACCAGCCATAAATGGAGCCCCAAAAGGTCCTTTTGAGGAAGCCCAACAACCTGAACCATACATTGCTGCTAATCCCACACGCCCACTGACCTGTTACATTTTCAAGGAGAGAAACTTTATTTTTTTTAGTTAAATCCATACTGTTATTAAATAGGAGGGGGGCATAAATCAAAATGTTAAAAGTATATGAGCTTGATATACATTGTTGACCCATTTCTTATCAGCTTAAGCTTTTGGGATCAATAGTAGTTTACATGATATCAGAGCCAAAGGTCTTGTGTTCGAATCTTGATAACTCATGCTTGTCTTTGTTTATGATAAATACTTGGTTTGGTTTAGGTCTCCGTCTCGGGCTTCACTTGCTAGGCCCATATCGTATCCGGGGCTATGCACATGAGGGGGAGTGTTAAAAGTATATGAGCTCGATATACATTGTGGACTCATTTCCTATCAGCTTAAACTTTTGGGATCAATGGTAGTTTACACCCCTCATATGAGCTAGTTCCAAAAAAAGGATATGTAAATATAGAGAGAGCCTCCTGTTAGGGTCTAAGGAGGCCAAAAATAGAGAAACTTTATTTTAACCATGGGGAAATGGCCCCTCCAGAACTGTAAATTTTAAGAAATAATTATTACCTTAAGTGCAATACCACCACTTGAGGCACCAGATGCTATGTGTCCTTCAGTGTCAACACAAATAACTCCGACAGTGTCCATGATGTTGTCCTCTTCCAGAGCACTTGGTAGAGATGATGGACCACCCCCATTTCCCTTCACAGGACCACAAGTTTCAGCTTCTAGTTCTGAAATACAAAGACGAATTTAATTCATTCGTAAAATCATATTTAATAAAGCCTCCTGAAATGCATACTATGCATCTTCAAGAATAATAAAGGGGAAAGAAACAGTGAAACATCAGTGAAGCCGAAAAAGGTTATTGACAAAATCTAATCATGTAATGGAGAAATTAAGCGCCACATAATTACATACTCTACCAAATGACAAACATAAATAATACTCAATGCTAAGCAACATCATGGATGCAGAGTGAGACCATAAGAAGAAAGTCATGACATAAGGCGATACAGATCTCCATACGCAGAGTAATTGATTTCGTGATCCATGAATTGAAATTCTAGAAATATTTAAAACACTTCTTAGGTACACAGTGAGACAACAGATGCAAAGTTCAGAATATCATATGCAAAATGCAAAGATGGATGGATTAATTTCACAATCTGGGAGAAACAGATAGATAGATAAGTTCAGCACTGAATATATTAATGGTTTTGAAATGGAAGTTGTTGACTCCCTTTGATATGTAAAAGCAATGGAATACCTGATATAGTCGCAGTCTCTTTTGTATCACCAAAATGTCCTTCAACAGAAGCAGAAGTATCTGTCTTAGCCTTGGCATCAACAAGCATTGTTTTGTACTTCATCCATTGGGTTCTTGCCCTATCTGTCACTAGCCACTGATTTAAAACATGCAGAACTTTAACTGACCCATCCCAACATACAAGAAAGTTTTCTAGATAAAAGATTATTTCCGAGAAATCTTATATTTAACAATAAGATAATATATACAGGAATATAGAACTCTTTCTGATAACAATATCATTGCATGAAAACTAACAGCACCTGATTAGCCTCTTTTATAGTTGCTGGCAAAGCAATACCTTTAGACTTCGACCATAAGCACGCACCTTCACCAACCAAGAACCTGGGTACACATTGCAATACTTGAGTTAAAAAAAGTGATAGAAAACATGAAATTATGACTGCTCATAAAAGAAGTTAACAAAAGCAATTATAATTAGGTATTGAATTTTTTCCAGTAACATAGTAAGAAGCTAATGAAAAACCTACTATAAACAAAAATTAGAAGTGACTGTATTCATTTTATACTTTTCTTTTTGAACCAAAAGAAAAATAAAAAGATTCCATAACCCAAAGATTCTATGTAGGCATCCAGAAATTAAATAAAAACATATTTATTAAAAAATTCCCATAACTTTTGCCAAATTCCAAAACTGTTCTGCATCAATGACTTGGCATTGGCGTGGATACAGTATAGTCCGCCTTAAAAGAATTAAAAAAATATGAGGAATACACATTACACAAAGTCAACGCACCCAGTTAAGACATTTAGTAGGTAGGTTACAACAATGCTGACTTCAATTCTATACATAATACTAGCACATATTGAAAGAATTAGGCATGCACCACGTTGAAATGGCAGTATGAATTTCACATGCCATAAGAATGAGAAGTATATTATCATAAGAAACAGGTTTTGGAAGTGAATAACAAAAGAACTTCATAAAAGCCATGCAAGTCAAAAGCACTTCTTCATCATAAAGGATATCACTTGGAACTGGGTTTAGCTATGAAAAGCACCTAGCAAATTTAGGGAGGAAGACATAAGTCATATATGACCTTATTAAATAAAGTTGGTACTTCAGCATGATAAGCAACTTCCCTGTTTAGGCTGCTGCATAATAAAAATCTTAATCCTACACGTCAAAAGTTGGCATACAGAAAAAAAATAAAGGTAGTAAAACAAAGATATTTCGATTTAAAGAAAAATAAAGAGAAGAGAATGCTAGAAAAAGTGAGGTTTAGTCGTCCAAACAGTTTTAAAAGAGGCAAGGCATAGTAATTATTACATGGGAGGTATTCGACCTAACAGCGATGACTCCATCATTTGCTCCTTGACCAAGGCAGCAGCAATCTTGATGGCATTTTGGACACCTGGTCTACAAGTAATGGAATGGATACTCAGTAAATTCATGGAAAGCATAGAGTATAAATGAAAATGCAAGCTATAAACAATTGCTGGTAACATAATTTTTTGGGCTAACTCGATCAGTACAAACTCCTAATCCTGCCTCCTAAGTACCTGGTACTGCTCCAACAGCTCCAAAGACTCCAGAATCACCATCCATGAGACTGGCATCACATTCCACATGACCATCTTCTGTCAAATTGGAGCCTCGACCAGCATTTGTGCTCGGATCATTCTTTAATAATATAAAGTTGCATTAGAATGGGAGAAAAAAAGTATCCTTCTAATGAAATACCAGTAATGCAACTATTTCCTCGTTCTGCATTCCTCTTTTGTTATACCATTACTTTACATATTTTTGTACGAAATTAGAATTATGAAAGCTTTCCATTACCCTCCACAAAGTAATTTGTCACAGTAGCAGAAACTTCATTCTGACATGGATTCAGACTTCTCCAAAATTTTGAAGTGCTCCACAAAACAGTTTAACTTTCCATTGAGATCAGGATCTCTCAATATCCAAGTAAAACCTAATTTTTTTAGAGTATCAATTTCCCTTCCAGAGATACGCGGTCAAATGACTCAAATCAAACCTCACAGACCAAGCTGCAATCTCACACTTGATAGCGCATCTTCCAAAAACATGATAACTTCGGCACCATATAATTTAGAAATAGATATTAACATACACAAGCACGCACTCAAAACGGAAGTATATAATACCTCTAAGACTTGAATGGCAGCTGTAACGGCATCTATACATCCACCAGGACCCTAAATTTAACGAACAAAAAACACATGTATCAAAGATAAGAAACTTGTGGAGGAATTGAATTTTACTACTAACATTAATCAGATTTAACAGAGAAAAATCTAATCACGCAATCGTGTGATTAGGCTTAACAAGCTTTTCAACTCCACCACAACGATCATCATCAGAAAATAGCAATTAAAATCAGAGCAAACTTGAAAGGCTAATAATGCCATATAACTTCACCAAAATTTTCCTACCATTTTTCCTTTCTCAGAAGCCACAGAAAGAGAAAATATAAATTGATTAGAGACTGTAAGAAGAACGACTTATCAAAAGGAATAATAAGAAGAAGAAGGACCTTGCCAAGAATGGCAGCAGCAGCGAGGCAAGCGCGTTTCATGGCGGACCTAAGAGCTTTCTCGTTGCACGGCGCATGATATCCGGCGCCTACGTGAACTGCAACGAAGAATCTAGGGCTTTCATCACCTGCCTCGCTAGCCATCGACGAGTACCGTGAGCCGTGAGATGATATGAGTCGGACAGTTTAGTGTGCAAGTTAAAGCAAAATGCGTAAACTTCAAAACTTCACGTTTCACGGGGAGTTCAGTGGTGCCTTGCCTAACATTTCAAACACTGCCGTGCAATGCTCCGTGGTTATGTAAATCTGTTTTTTTAGGGTTTTTTTTTTTTTTTTTAAAGGATCGGTTTTTGAATTCTCCTTTTAACTTCTTTTTTAACATCCAAACAAAATAAAATAAAAATGTCGACTTTACATTCTTTTATTTTTATTTTCATTTCATTTTTCTTCTGTTTTTCACCTTTTTTTTTATTTTTTTTCAAAATCCAAACACAAATATGTTATAATGGTAAACTTGATACATGTTTTTTATATTAATAATTTTTGGATTCTTCATAGTGTCAAGCTTTTAATATTGTTACTTGTTTTATGGTAAATTATTACTCAAGATATACATGAATTTTAAATTCTTGATATTTAATTGTATTAATAATTCTTTATAAAAAAATTATTGTGATATTTTATTTTCGTGATAATGGAATTTAATCATGTCACACGGTTTAGAATTTTGTTTAATTAATTTAACAATAAATGACTTGAACTTTAAATTCTTGATATTTAATTTTATTGCAATAATTTAAAGAAAAAAATAAAAAAAAATCATAAATTGAAAGTTTTATTCTTGTTTTAACTCTTTAACTAACATGACTTGGGTTTTGATTGTTGCAGTGACTCAGTAAAGCAAGGGTCAACGAGTCGGTGAAGGGCATACAAATAGAATACATAGACGCATCTCAGCTGCCGATGTTAAATACAGACCTTGAGGTCAAAGGAAGTATTTATTAATTGAACGATACATTACATGAATTTTGGTTTAGTGTTGGAAATGAATACGTGTTTGATTGACGAACTCGTTTATATTTTATAATTTTTCGTATTTTTTTGTAATTTAGAGTGTCTAAATATCATATTTTTACGGAATTGTGTGTCCAACCAGAGTATAATAAAATAAATTGACAAGTTTATGTAACATAATTAAACTTTTCATCAGAAAATTCTAAAAGTTGATAGTTTCCCTTCGTTTATCCGGAGTACAATTACTCTGTCACTAATACCTTTTTCCTTCATTTTTCTATGATGTTCTGTTACTCAATATAATTTATTAAACATATATATATATATGAGAATAATAAAAACAAAATGCAGTTTCCTAAGGTTGAGAATTCGAGCCTCTCTCACCCCCTTAGAACCTTCTTAAAAAATTTCTATTGAAAAATAGAAGATATTGAGAACTTTTCATTGAGAAAAAAAGCCCCCTTTTGTTTATTTTGCTGCTCCGTATATTATATGATTACACTCTTTAATTTGTTTCCTTCATTGATTAATTATAGCAAGCTTAATGCACCTGGTCAATGTAGAGCCCAAGGACAAGGACGTTCTTGTAGCTTTGCGTGCATTTACAATGCGACTCCAAGGCAAGTGCTAAAACAAGGGAATTGGCTTATTGTTAGCGTCGGTGACGATTGTCGTGATTGACAATTAGCAGCCCGTCTTACACGCGAGCTCTCCATATATGGTGTTACTCGCCATGAGCTGTCCTGCGCAATACTAATCATCACGTCCCTAAAGCTCGCATGCCTCAATAAAAGAAAAGCAATACTAATCATCGCATGCAAATAGAATAAATAGATACATTTCAGCTGGTCAATGTTAAACATGGATCTTGGGGTTAAAGGAAGTATTTACTCATCAAATGTTATGTTACATGGACTTAAATATGAGTGTTGAACATGAATTCGTGTTTGACTAGTGAATTTGTTTGTGTTTTTGTAAATTTTTTTTTTTTAACGTAGAATGTCTCAATATCATACTCAGACTGTATGTTCAACACAAATATGATAAAATAAAGTGAAAAGTCTATATAACACAACAGAACTTTTCATCATAAGATTCTAGAAACTAATAGTTTCCCCTTACTTATCTGGAGTATAATTACTCTGTCACTGGTACCCTTCTCCTTTCGTTTTCCTATGATGTTCTGGTAAGCCATAGCTATACTTTACAAACTAATATATATGAAAATAATAAAAAAGAAACAACAGGGGTGGTGACGCAGTTGGCTAGCGCGTAGGTCTCATAGCGTCTGAGTTATCCTGAGGTTGAGAGTTCAAGCCTCTCTCACCCCATTAAGAACATTTTTAAAATTTTCATAATCATGTTGGTGAAGGGCGTGCAAATAGAATACATAGACACGTTTCAGCTCCCAATGTTAATCACAGATATTGGGGTCAAAATAAGTACCTACTCACCAAATGTTATGTTACATGGATTTAGGTATAGGCGTTGAACACGAGTATGTATTTAATTAGTGAATTCGTTTGTTCTTTTATAATTTTTCGTATATTTTTCTTTAACTTAAAGTGTTTAAGTGTCATACTCTTACGAGATTGTGTGTCCAACACAGATATGATAGAATAAAGTGAAAAGTCCATGTAACATAATCGAACTTTTCATCAGAAGATTCTAAAAGTTGATAGTTTCCCCATGCTTATTCGGAGTACAATTACTTTGTCATTGGTACACTTCTTCATTTTCCTATGATGTTTTGGGAAGGCATTGCTATAATTTAAGGAACTTCTATATAGGAAAATAATAGAACAGAAACAACAAAGGGGTGGTGGCGCAGTTGGCTAGCGCGTAGGTCTCATAGCTTCTGAGTTATCCTGAGGTCGAGAGTTCGAGCCTCTCTCACCCCATTAAGAACATTTTTAAAATTTTCACCAGGAAAAATAGAAGATATCGAGAACTCTTCATGGGGAAAAAAAAGCCCCTTTTTGTTTAAGTGTTGTGCGTTATGTTTCTCTTGGCCTGTGAATCTGTGATGTGCTAAGATAATGTTCCATTTTCTCCATGTTTGCTTTTCTTAGAAGGTAACGTTGTATAATGTTTCTTTTTTTTTTTTTTCTGTTTTCTTCTGATGTAGTTAAGAAATGTTTCTTCTATTTGTTCATTTGTTGGTGGTAATTGATCAAGTTTAGAAGGCAACGTGGGGCCATTAAGTTGTTAATAAGGCTTTACCATGGCCCAGATTGGACCAATGCGTTTTGCCTTAAAATTGGCTTGTGCTTACTTTAGGCCCAACTTATATGAGGGTACTGTTAAGAAGTTATTCATACCCTCTAAAGGTCTAATTTTATAATAGCTTTGGCCTTTTGTGTTGCTTAATCCTTATTTCATAATTCAAAAAGAGAAAAAAAGAAAAGAAAAGAGAGAGAATAAATTAATTTAATACGAACATTTAGCTCTATTTTCCTTTTGCTTACTTAGATTTGGCTTCAGTCGTGCATTTTTTGCATTTTTTAAGGAAAATTGCAATACGAAGTCGCGAATTATAGATTTTTTTAAAGAAAAATTACGATACAAGTGAGAGCATTGTGTTTATAGTAATTCAACTGTTAAAATTTAAAAATATTTTATATTAATGATAGTTACAATTTTTTGCTTACTTATTTGAACGATAAATTTTTTTTTTATTTATTTTAATAAAAATGGTTCATAGATGTTATCATAATCCCAAACACAACAATCTCAAACTTGTAAAGTTGTGAGTCGAATGATTTTCTATCGCTAGATCATCAGTTCAATGATATGTGCTATGAAAGTTAGAGTGCGTTTAATATTGCGATAGAGTGATAAAATTTGTTTTTTTCACCGTGAAAATTTAAACTTTGTGTTTGGTAAAACTTAATTGTTAATTGTGTTAGCAAAAGTGTAATACAAAACGTGGGTTTCTTAAAGTTACTCTTAGTGATGCAGATTATTCGGATTTTAGCTCTAGAATCCACATACACAAATTTTAGGTATAAAAACAACCACAACAATTTAATATGGTTCAGAAACTTTTTTGTCTACGTCCAACAACAAACTCACAACTTTATTAATCTTTTATCACAATTTTAAAAAGAGTTAAGATTTTAAACTCTCATTACATCGTAACCCAAAAGCCTCGATACACCAAAAACTAAACTCTAATTGTAAGTGCTGACAACTTAAAACACAAAAAACTTTCATCTTAACTCTAATAGTAAACTCTTCTGATTTATAATATATATTGGAATCATGAGTGTGTCTCAAACTTTCTTTAGGACCCCCTTAACATAGAGAATATTTTTCTTATACTATTAGAAAAAGAACAACAATATATGAAACAATTACTACTATTAGAATAAACAACATCTCATATAAAACTACTAATTCTCCTATTAGAAAAAGCAATTATGAAATAGAAAATCATTTTTTTCAAACCAATTAGAAATATTCTTTGTAAGAATTTAAAACAAAATCTCAACACTGACAAACTATATTTTGAAATGTAAAGAAAAAATTAATGACTATTAAAAATATTCAAAAATATCATTTTACTTTATGAAATCATTCTTTCTAATTATAGAAACACTGTAATTATTATGTATGTTTTAGATATTTTATATAAATGCAATACTTTCATAGCTAATTTTCATATGTAATTTATCACACAATATATTAGATTGTCTCATAATACTTTTGAAACTGATACAACAATCTCAAATTCACTCTTAAATCCCCAAAGATACCAGCATATGCCACAAAAGATATCTCATTAGGGTATTTGTTGATTAAAGCAGATTGCCCGAGCTTCACAAATCAATATTCTACTTAGAAAATTGAAAACCGATTACTACAATCAAAATCAAATTACAACCCTTTTCAGTTAAATCCGATGCTTTGGTTAAGAAGGGTTGCAATTTATTTTAACTGCAAGAACTATAGTTTAATTGTTAATGCACTTTTCAGCGCAAAAAAGGATAATCAAATTTCAGCTGGTGAAGCTATATATAGGCTTTGAATTCATGTTACCTCTTTTGCCTCCAAATACTGAATTCTGACTGAAAGTTAGATGAGACAAAAAGACCATTTCTTTCTGACATCATCCACCCAATTAGGAGACCATCCCTTAAACATGGTACACATCGATCAAACATAGGAACAACATAAAAAATGATACAAAATGTGACTCCCCATCACTAACGATTGCCTACATTTATCTGGACAACACGCCCCCACGTGCATTTTCCTTTGCCTATCATATATACCAAATTAATGGAGGTTTTGAGTAATTATTGATTTGATAGATTTAAAATTAATATTTTAAATTTATTAAAAATTTATATTTTTTTTATTAATAACATTATTTTTAAGTTTTACATTTATATTGATGTTATCAGTGAAATTTTTTTTTAAAAATTATCAATAATTAAAGTTTTAAACGAATTTAAAACATTAATTTTAGATTTGGTCTATACAAATTTTTTTGAAAAGAATCTTATTGACGGTGTTGATATTTTAATTTTATATTTATTAATAACACATAAAAATTTCATTGATAACACAAAATAACTTAAAAATAAACATACCAACTGTTGTTTCTTACTCTTTAATCAAATTAACAAGGACCTAAAACTATACTATGGACAGAATATTTAAGACTCAACAATAAGCTCTATACATGTGATGGTGATTTTTGTGGACCTTCTTGTTGACATGTGGATTATATTCAACCATCAAATTATGCGTGACAACTAGCTATTGGCAGATTAGTTGTATGAAAAATGGTCGCTCTATGGGTGGTATTCCATGTTATATGTGCAATAATTGTAGGATAGGCTAGCTAGCTATGTGAGAATGACTGTCAAATAATTGAACTTAATTTTCTTTGATTTTTGCCTCTTCTTTGGGTGTGAAATTGAAATCCATTAATATATCTTTCATTTTTTTTGAATTCAACCAATAAACTTGAAGCCAATGATATTGATATTTTCTTTCTTAGTTTTGAGAGTTTATGGATTGATTTTTATTTTTTATAAATAAAAGTCAGACGAAATATACATAAAATGGTGTTAGAAAATAATCAAAAATAAAAAGAAATTTTCCGAAAACGAATTTGTTTTCACAATTGTTTTACTAAACATAAAATTATTTTTAGCTTCACGTTTGTTTTTTCAAAAATTATTTTGAAAACTATTTTATCAGTTATAAATCGAAACTACAACTAAACCAATTGAAACCGAAGTATCTTATATTAAATATTTAATAAAAATTACTTTTGTTTGAGTTTGGTTTCTTTTCAATGATATATAGTATAGAATTTCTCTCCGCTGCCTTTGCTGTTGAAGAATTGCAAAAATTTTCGAGTTAAAACTAATGCTTTAGATCTATTTGAAACTCAATTGATAATTTTAAAAAATTTCATTGATAACGTTAGTACAGATATGAAATCCAAAAAATCAAATTATTAGTGAATTTTTTTAAAATTAATAATAGAGTTTCAAACATGAACTATTCGAGACCTGTCAATCACACGAATCATAAACAAAAATAAAATAAGACACAGTATACCTAGGTTCACCCCAGAATATGCAAGAAGTTTCACTATTATCAACCTCACAAATCTTTCGTTACTATGTACGCTCAGTACATATAAAGTATTTATAAGTAATTTAAGACGTCTTAATTAGGGTTTTCACCTGCTCCAAAACCACGGTTATTCATAGACCCAAACCCAAACTGTCAAACAAAAAACCAGACCCAAAATATGTAAAGAGCTTGAAATTTTTAGGGATGTTGCCCCCTAACCTTCGCTCGCTCATCGAAGAGTGAGACTCCGCGATCATCAAGATTTTTACAGATCTAAACCTGTAAAGTATGCATCAACTTTAACAAAAACAAATCTAAAATATGGATTTTAGACTCTATTTTACTAAGAATTGATCAACCCTGGACCACAAAGTCTTAATTACCATCCCTTCTCCCAGGTATTGCCCAACAATGTTAGAAGGCAAGCCAATATATATATATCTTTCCAGTTGCAAGGAATCCTAAAACAAATTGAACTTGGGTAATAAAAAAGAGAAGGAAATCTATAGCAAAACTAATAAATAACAACTGAGATTTGCCCTTTTTGTATTGTAACTTATCAATCATCATGTCGCATTCATTTTCTCGTCTCGTCAGAAAAGAGACAATTGTCACCTCCTTGATACCAAATTCATACGCTGTGTGTGGTCCCTACAGATTTAGGATTTAAATTTATGACCTTGTGACCTTGTCCAAATGAAAGCAGGCTGCACGTGCAATTAGTTAATGCCCATTTAAGATCCATCGTCTTGGCTTTTCCACTTGCGACATTTTTATCTTATAATGTTCTCACCTTTCTCCCATGTCCTTTTTGTTTTTTCTGTCGTACGCCTTCTTTGTTAGGCAATTTTCTCTTGTATCTTTATTTTTAAATGGTGAACTTTTGAACTTTATGCAGACAATGAAACACTAAGGAATCGATAATGCTAGCTCTTCCTTTAGATTGTCGGAAAATCTTTGCTAGCTTTACTGAAATCAAGATATCATTTTGTTATCGAGAAGTAAATAAAGTGGCAGATTACTTAGTTAATTTTGATGTTGTTAACGAATGTTTAAATTTGGTCTTAACTCAACTATTTTGTTCTTTAAAAAGTTTATCGAGGCAAACATTGCTCGTATTCTCTTATTAAATAAAAATATATGATTAGATCAAATTTAAAATATTAATTTAAAATTATTTTAAAATTTTATTAATAATTTTGAGTAATTATATTAATATCGTCAGTATAAATATATATCTAAAAAATAATATTATCAGTAAGGTTTTCTTTAATTACTAATAAAGTTTCAAATTGATCTAAAATATTTGTTTGGTTTTAGACCTAATCTAACTAAAAAATCATATCCTATCAAAACATGTAAAAGCAAATTTGTCGCGGTTGCATATTATAAATAAATTTGGAGAATTTTTGGTGTGCCAAAAAAAATATTTTTTAGAGTTTTTTATGCCCTTTTTTCTGCTTACCGTGGTCTTTGAATCACCTAGAATTTCAACAAAGCTAAATTAGAAAAAGAGAAGTGTACATTACAAACTCAAAACATGTAATTATATTTTACTTTTTTTATTGCAATAATGATAACTAAAATCAAACTCAAGATATTAATACCACAAAAAGAGAAGTGTAACAACATGTTAAATCTTGAGATGTTTTGTATTTTGAGTCTATTCGGTTCGAAATATTTTAGAGTGATTTTGAAAGAAAACAAAAGTAAGATTTAGTTCACGAAATAAAGAATTTGACGAATTTTTTTGACTTTTTTTTGTAATCTATTATATAAAGACATTTAAAAGATAGACTGTTTTGACGGATTTTTACACTATTCATTTTTTATAGTGAGTTTCTGTTAACATGATTTTTAAATATTGCACCATTTAATTTTTTTTAACAAAACAGTCATTAGATTAATTTATGCATCTTTTCATTTACTAATATTGCAAAATTTTAAAATATTACCATCCCTCACCGAACAAAATGCATTGTAGTGGCTTGGTATAAATTACAATTACATATTTTTATATTGAAGTAGTCATGAACCCTAACTATGACTAATCTAAATTGGTCAAAAGGGTCTCATAATAATCACTTGTCAAGAATCGCATATTAATGGATTAGAATAACTACTCTTCACATGATTTTATGAAACATTTTGATCAATCTGAATTAACTATAGTTGAAATTTAATGATGCAATTGTATATTTTTAATATATGAGAATACAAATGTAGTTTGCATTGAGCTATAGGAATACTTTTTTTTTTATATAAAAAAATCCCTTAATTTTTTAACACTAGAGAAGCAAAGAAAGGGAACAAAACTTAACATCAAATCCCCCCTCCAAAAAAGGAAAGAAAATACAAGAAAAATAAATATATGTTTACACCGAATAGAAAAAAAAATATATTTTTAAAAAATAAAATGAGATATTTTCATTCAATCTCATATTTCATACAAAAAGATAGCATAAAAAGCATCATATTTAATTAATTTGTAAACGTTATTTCAATTTATCGTCATTTTATCTTTCGGTTAAACATCACTGGTTCTCATAATTTGTCTCTTCAATTAAATTGGTCTTCAAGATTTCGATTATGATAAATTAATAAGTTTTTAACTATTAATTTTGTTCAATTAAGTCTTCTCGTTAAATCTATTTATCTCCGTTAATGTTATTGTCAGGTATAATAGAATAATTTAGCCAAATGTCACACAAGAGGTGAAAGTTCTCTACATTTAGGTTTGTTACATAAGTTTATCATCATGCAAAGCTTTTTAGTATTACTTTACAAGAGTTTTATGTCTTTTATATTAATTGTACTATTTTGCAGTTTCAATCTGTCACTAACGAAATTAAAAATTAAATCATTTAACCATGTACTAAATTATTTTATCATACGTTACAATAATACTAATAAAATCAAGAGACTTGATAAGATGTTTTAATCCAATAAATTTGATAGCGGGGATAACTTATTTGTCGCAAATGAAATTATTAGAACCAATTCAACCGATAGGGCAATAGCCCACACTTTTAGGGATGACAACATATAGGTTACTTGTGGAATTTTACATATCCATAATCGTATCAGTTTAGTTACTTTGCTAACCGAATCCAAAACTGTTAAAAACCATGAAATACTATTCATAACCACGAAAACCCATTTATTTCTATCAATACCTGCTTAAACATATACATTTCAAATCAGTTAACTGTGGAAAAATCGCGAATTGTTATTTTTATTTACCTTAGAATTGCAATGGATAGGTTACTAACAAGATTTTACATATTCATAATCGTATCAGTTTAATTATTCTGCTATCTGATTTCAAATTCGAAATTGTTAAAAACTATGAAATACTATTCGTAACAACGAAAAACCCATTTATTTCTATCTATATCCGCTTAAACGGATACGGTTCGAGTCTATTAACCGTGGAAAACCTGCGAATTGTCATTCCTACATATTTTCCTATTAACATGGTGGAAACACGATTCTCTCCATTTAAGAATTGAAATAGATGTCAAATTCATGTTGAGATTGAATATCTCTAATAAATTTGAATTTGAATATTTTCTATTTAATGATGTGACATTCAATCTCACATTAAATTTGACTTCAATTTAATTTTTAAATGAAGAGTATTGTGATCCACCATAGTGCACTAAATAAACATTAAAATTATGTGAAAAAAGAAGGACAAGGTTGCAAAATTGTCGTTGCAAGAAACTGTTTAGATCAAACCGTAATTTTTCAAAAGCTAATTGGAAAATCTAAAATTAGTGCTAGCTGGAGTGTTTGATCTGATTAAGACACTAAAATTGGCAATGAGTCATTACCGCAACTGCTCTTCTCCCTCCAATTGTTTGGCTTTGTAGTCTTTTTAGGAGCCAAATCCGATCCATATCCGGAATCAAACAAAATGTATTGTTGAATCTCCACTAAACAAAGAAAAACAAAAAAAAAATCCAGAAACAAAGAAAAAGCCCGTCATTAGTACCGACACGCCTTTTTTTGCTTTCCCCTTCAATGTAACAGCTCCATAATTTCTTTTTTCATTTCCTTTTTTTATCAAAATTTGAAAATATCCATTTCAAAAAACCAACACAGAATCATAGAAAAATCTCATGCAAATAATAAAAACAGATCCATTTTATGATTACGGGGTTTTTGCAGAAGTAACTTTCCTCTTCTTGACAATAACCCATTTGAAAACATAAAGAGAGAGAGACAGGTAGATATAGGAAAACAAGGAATCATTGTCAGGGAGAGAGATAGAGAAAGGGACAATATTTTGAGATGGGGATTGATGAGAGAAGAAGAATAGGCAAAAAAGAAGGAATGTAAGATATTCAAAGGTTTCTGCATAGGAGAGGATGATAAAAAAGAACACAGGCATTGCAAAGGCCTGGGAATCGACCAGAGGGAGATCACAACCAACGAAGAAGAGAGCCAATAGCATCTCCACCCCAATGTCTGTGGCACATGCCGATGACGCTGATGAGCATGCCCCTGATGACGTCTACCATGCAGAGTTGGTCCTCCCCAGTGGTGATTTCTACACAGGCCAGTGGTGTGACAAACTCCCTCATGGCCATGGCAAGTTCCTCTGGACTGATGGCTGCATGTATGTTGGTGAATGGCACCAAGGCAAAACCATGGGGAACGGTAGGTTTTGCTGGCCCTCTGGTGCCACATATGAAGGCGATTTCAAGAATGGATACATGGATGGAATGGGGACTTACACAGGTTCCTCAGGGAAAACCTACAGAGGCTGTTGGGTCATGAATTTGAAACATGGTCATGGTACAAAACGCTATGCCAATGGGGATTATTATGAAGGAGAATGGCGCAAGGGATTGCAGGATGGTCATGGGAGGTACCAATGGAAACAGGGGAATCACTACATTGGTCAATGGAAAAATGGGATGATGAATGGAAATGGGACAATGTTTTGGAGCAATGGGAATAGATATGATGGGTTTTGGGAGGATGGTTTGCCTAAAGGGAATGGAACTTTTAGGTGGGCAGATGGGAGTTTTTATGTGGGTGTTTGGTCTAAAGATCCCAAGGAGCAGAATGGGACTTATTACCCTTCTGGTTCGCCAACCGAGAATTCGGATTGGGATCCTCAACAGGTGTTTTCTGTGGATTTGAATGGCTGTGAGATATCACCGGGGGAGAAAATTTCAGTTTTGCCATCACAGAAGATGCCTAATTGGTTTGCCAAAAACGATGGCCGGCCCAGGAGGATGTCTGTTGATGCGAGGGTGAGTAATTACAGCTGGGAATCTGATGCAGATGTTTGTGTTGGTGGTGGTGATGTGGATTTGATGAATGGGGATGAAGGCTTGGGGAATCCCCAGCTTGAAGATTCAGATAAGAGGATGGGTAGATTGCAGCCGTTGAGAATACAGCCCGTGAAAAGGCAGGGGGTGACGATTTCGAAAGGGCATAAGAATTACGAACTAATGCTTAATTTGCAGTTGGGGATCAGGTATTTGTAATTTTGATGAAATGTTGGTTTTACTCTGTTTGTCTCTCAGTTTTTATGCTTTGGTTTCAGCTTATTGGCCTGAAAATGGTTTATGTTTCTTTGATGTTGTCAACTCTAGTTATTTATTAAAATGCTTAGGTGAAATGAATTGAAGGTATATACATAATCTACCCCTTCAAACTGAATCTCTTTGCATTTAATATATTGAATATAAAGCATTTTTGGTTTTGATGATGAAATTATGGATGTTTAAGATGTTTTATGCCATTTCTCTGTTTCAAAAGATCAATATTAGGTTTCGTCTCCTCCATGTTCGAGTTACCAGTTGATAAATGCTGTTTTTTTTTTATTAAATGGTTGTTAACTCCAATTCTTTTTTTGTTAAAATGCTTATGTGAAATGAATTGACGGCATATATAGCTTGTTCTCCCTCGAAAGGAATCTGCCCTTGTTTTATATTATCAAATATACAGCAATTTTGCTTTTGATAATGTGCTACAGTTTTTTTTTTGATAATAATGTACTATAGCTTAAAAATACGTTGTAGCTATACTTTAGATAAATGAGATGAAATTATGAATCCTTTAGATGTTTTATGCCAGTCATTGTTAACGGTCTTTGTGGCAAAGAATTTCTAAGAATGATTACTTCATCATAAGATTCTGCTTAGAATTTCTGGTCTTCCTTGCAACTGATTGTTGGTGCCATTGCACACTGCACAGACATTCTGTTGGAAGACCTGCTCCAGCTACATCACTTGATTTGAAGGCTTCCGCTTTTGATCCCAGGGAGAAAGTATGGACTAAATTTCCATCGGAAGGATCCAAGCACACTCCACCTCACCAATCTTGTGAGTTCAAATGGAAGGACTACTGCCCAGTGGTTTTCAGGTCTGGGCTTGAACCATGTATTTATTTACAACGGATGTTTCTGGTCTAGTAGAAAACTTCAAATGTACTGTCTCATTCCATGAGTTTGGAATTCTGGCAAAGTTGATTCTGGTGATGCGAATGATTCCTGCATATATTGTGTTGGGACATCAACACTAAAAAGGATAATGATATTATTCTCCCAGTCATTGGATACACACAACTCACACACACAGCAATGACTTAAAATTGGCAATTAGTTATAAAAAAGCAGATGAATTGAATGGACGTTGTTCGTCTCACATAATGAATTGTTTAAGAAAAGCAATATTATAAGATTAAGATGCATGTGCAGCATTATCAAAGTATCAATTGATATGGATAGAGCCTAACAGTTCATAATTTTTTTCCCAGGACTCTCAGGAAACTGTTCAACGTGGATGCAGCTGATTACATGCTATCAATATGTGGAAATGATGCACTTCGGGAACTGTCATCCCCTGGGAAAAGTGGAAGCTTTTTTTACTTAACCAATGATGACCGTTACATGATCAAAACTATGAAGAAGGCAGAAGTAAAAGTAAGTGTTCAATGAGATTTACATTCCACCGCAGTTTCATTTAGATGCATATTGCAAGCATGGTAGCAACTTTCTTCAAACCTGAGAACTTCTCAGACTATACCTAAACTTTTTCTTAGATGGCCAGATTTTGTACTTCACGATTTAGCCCTTCAAAATTATCAAGTTCTGCTAACAATTCCTTAATTACTTATGAAGTCTCGAGATAATGATGAAATAAGTTGTCTCTTCTTATTTTAAACTTGCACTGCATTTTTGGCGTAAATTTACATTTTCCACTTGGCCAACGCTAATACAGGTCCTCATAAGGATGCTTCCAGCCTACTACAGTCATGTTCGAGCCTTTGAGAACACTCTAGTTACAAAGTTTTATGGTCTTCATTGTGTGAAATTAACTGGGCCAGCACAAAAGAAGGTAGCACCAAGGGTATAAAGCATTAATTATCAATATAAATTTCATCCAGCTTATTAACTTTAATCAATTCTATCTATTTTTTTACTCATTTGGGATTTATAAGCCAGGTTCGTTTTGTCATAATGGGGAATCTATTCTGTTCTGAGTATGCAATTCATAGGCGGTTTGACTTAAAAGGATCTTCCCATGGTCGAACAACTGCTAAACCTGAGTCTGAAATTGATCCAAATACAACCCTCAAAGACCTTGATCTCAATTTTATATTTCGGTTGCAGAAAGCTTGGTTCCAAGAGTTTTGCAGGTAAAATTTTTAAGTTACCTTTTTTCTTTCTTCTTTTACTTTCTTAATTTCTTTTCCTTTTTTCTTTTGGTGGTTGCTGGGGAGGGGAGGTAGTTCCTAAGTTTGTGAAATGTTGACTTACGTGTAGGCTAAGAGAAAAAAAGGAGAGAGAAATCGAAAAAAAATTAACTGTTGCATTTGATTAGCTTTAAGTGATACTTCCTGTAAGATTGTGTCAAAGATTGAAGCTTGATTCTAAAAGCATGTTTGATTCTCAGTCTTATTTACTTATAAATGCCCTAAACTTTGAAACTCTAATATTTTATTAGTTTGCTGTCTAAAGTACTTGCAGTGCAAGCACACTTTTGGATTGTCAAAAGCAATAACTGACCCTGAAACTCCTGGTCATATATCCTTTAGAACGACTTGTAACCTTGTTTACGGCCAAGGGCATTTTATGCTCAATATTCTTGTAACTACTGTTGAATTAATTGACAGATAAATGCTTATGTTGTCTACGGTTTTACTTGTTCAAGAGTACCGTGTGTTACTGTAGAAGCTACATTGTGTGTTCTCTTCCTCGTCCTGAAAATTTATTGCTTCATTTATTTATATATGGAATCAATTTAGTTTACAAGTTTAATTTGGAAACATTGTTTTGATTCTCAAACTTGGTTTTGCGCCAAGATATGATAAGCCTACAAATTCTGAGTAAATTGTTTTGAGACAATGAATATAAGCTCCAAAAATTGAAATGCATGAATATTTTCAAAGTCAACACCAATACTAACAATAGTGCAGAGTTGCCAAGCAGAAATTGGAAAATAAAACATGTAGTAGTTTATGTTCACTACAAAGTAAAAAATGAAATAGAAAATTCAGTGATTCACAGATAAACAGTAATGGTGCAATAACTTAGGTATCTGTATAAACCTAAGTTGTGGTTGGAAGTAATGGTGTCATTTCAAGTATAGACCTTTGGCATTTGTATGGCGATATTATTGCCTGCATACAGAATGTGCTTTGGGTTGAATGATAAATGTGGAACTCATTTGTAAATAATGTTTTATTATAGCTCTGGCATCTGTATTGTTGTTTCTCTTTGTAACATGAAGTGTCCCTTGATGCAGGCAAGTGGACAGGGATTGTGACTTTCTTGAACAAGAGAGAATTATGGACTACAGCCTCTTAGTTGGTGTTCATTTTCGAGAAGCTTCATACAGGGATTCGATGACGCCTCCTTGTACTTCCGGAGATCGCACGCCTACTGGTTATTTATTTATACTCTTCCTGTTTTCCTGAATTTGATAGCAATCCTTGCCAAACAGATGATAATATGTTGCAATTTATCTGACAGGAAGTGGAGATCCAGATGTCCCTCGACTTTCTAGAGCGGAAATAGACCAGATTCTTTTAGACCCCAGCAGGTAAAATGAATCCTTGATCATTGAGGCAAAGTTCCTTCCATTCTCCAGAAAAATCCCAATGAATCCAATTTTGTTGTGCACATTTCACTAATTTGGGAATTATTCCAATTTAGTATGTGTTACAAGGAGTTACCAAGTTTCTCAAAATCTCCCTTCCGATGTGGCGTTCCTACTTCTGGGTCAAAAACATTTGTTCCTTCTTTTGTTTATGTTTCAGATTTTTTCAACTTATGGCCATTTCTTTGCATCATTGCTGCCTCCTTCTTTCATAATGATATTGAAATGATTAATCCCTTGCAATGAGCTAGTCTTTAGAACTGAAACTTGTGAATTCTGAGATTGTCCCAAGGCTTATATGATTCACTCCATACTAAATAGTTATTTATAAGGAGTAAAAAATATAAAGTACTATGTGTATGCTTTTGTCATTTTCTTCTTTTATTGCTGCATTATGCAGGTGGGCTTCCATTAGATTAGGTATTAACATGCCAGCAAGGGTTGAAAGGACAGTGAGAAGAAGTGATTGTGAAACTCAGTTGGTTGGAGAATCAACAGGGGAATTGTGTGATGTCATTCTATATTTTGGAGTAATAGACATCCTACAAGACTATGATATCAGCAAGAAGCTTGAGCATGCGTACAAATCAATGCAATATGACCCAACTTCAATCTCTGCTGTTGATCCGAAGCAATACTCAAAACGCTTCCGTGATTTCATTTTCAGAGTTTTTGTAGACGACATTTGAAAGTTATACAGTGACCTCAAAACTTCAACTTGCAACTGCTGGCAATCCATGTACAATCGGCCCTCAGCGTGAGATGATAGAAATTTAACAGCAAAAAGTTACCCTTTTGGCCACTGATCTGCCCATGGACAATGATATGCAGCTGCCAAGGATACAATACATACGATTTTGTGACTCGACACTGCATTCTCCCTCCATCATCTGTCACTGTTAATTTACAGTCAGCTCTATGATACGTTTGTTATACTGAAGAAAAAAAGGTAAATGTCGTAACCAGAGTTACTCAAAGCCTGCTTCAAATGTAAATGAATTAACCAAGACATGCAAAGGAATTGATTCTTTTTGTACCTAGGATTTTTTTTTCTTGTCCCAGAAGGTAAGAGTCACTGGGTTCAACATTAAATAATAATGTACAGAAGGTGATCAAAAGGAAGCTAACTCTTTAGTTATCTTATGTTAAATGAGATTCTTCTATCAAAGATGAATCATTTTCCTTTTTCTCTTTGTATGTAATATTTATACAGAATTGTGCAAACTATGAAATGTTTTGTTCAGGTGGTAGTGAAGTAACAAACGTTTAAAACAACACTCGAAGATTAAATGAGTCTATAAATGACTTAAAATTGTTTTTCTAGTAAGATTTAAAATTGCTTTAGTAAGGTATAACTTGGTACAACTTGTAAGAAGAATGATAGGTCTGAATATTCTCATTTTATCAAATTTTGATAGTTGTATTTAATTCATGATTGTTTTTATTCTAAAAATGTATTCAACCATCTTATTTGGAAGATTAAAACTTATGTGATATATGTAATGTACTAACTTTGAAAAAAAAAATGATGTTAGGGTTGGTGTAGGTAAACATATTAAGTCTTGATTGGTTTACATATCCTATTTGCAACAAATCTTCTTTTACAACAAGTAAGAGGAATTAACTTGGTACAACTTGTAAGAAATGATGAGTCTGAATATTGTCATCTTTTCAAATTTTAAAAGTTGTATTTAATTTATGATTGTTATTGTAAAAGTGTATTCAATTATCTTATTCGAAACAAAAAGGCTTATATGACGTGTGTAATAGGTTTAATATGCAATTTAAAATTTTAGCCGGCTTAGTGTCTTAGGTGGCATGATGTGGATTTTAATGCAAAGATTGACACTAGAATATGACATTCTTGACCCAATTGAAAGATTTTGAATTCGATCCAGTATGGCAAACTCTTTGGACAAGACTTCCACAAACTATTATTTAATGTTAAAAAAACACATTGTTTAGGCGATTGAGTGTGAGCTTTTGTTCAACTTTTACCTAATGTATAATAACCCTTTGGTCATTGGATACCCAGTTAAATTTTACTGACTAAGATGGGATGCAAAGGAACAAATATGCAATGGCAAACCAACCAAAGCTTATAATAAAAAAAACATTTACCTGTGTCCTCAGCATCTGAAGAGTTTTCTTCTTCACTTTCTACCAATGCATCACCATTCTCCTCTCCTAATCCATCATCAGATGGCTCTAGAATCGCAGCAACCCGCTTCTTGATGGACTTTTTCATTCCAGGAAGTGATACCAAATCAGCAGCCCGTACCATACGTGTTTTGCTTCCTTCTTTATATGCTTTTGTCAGAGCTGCTTTCACAGCAGGTGGAATGCCTTCCAAAGGGTTTCCATGCCCCTAATTCAAAAAATTCCAATTAATTATTTTTTAGAGTGTGAGGGTGGTGATTATCCATATTGTATATTAAGTTGACAGTGGTACCTGAAATTTAGATAATTCAACAATAGTATCAAAGTCCTCCTGGCTTATAGAGTAAGCATTCATGAACTCAACAACCTCGTTAACGGCTTCATTCTGGTCATTATATCACACAGAACAGATGAGAATTTAAGTAAACTTTCGTAAAATCCTGTCCTGAGATCGTCAAAGGTAAGAGGCACCTGAAGACACTAGGTCTTTATACCATCCAAGGCCTGAGGCATTAAGCAACACAAAGACAAGCGACAGTGAAATAACAGAAAGCTTCATCACCACATCAAAAAAGTGAGAGATAGAGAGGTGTTGAAAAAAGAGAAAGATGAGAATTAAAAATTTGACTATTGGTACACCACAGAAAGTACAGCTGCAAACGGAAGTGAGAAAGCAGATCAGAGAAGAAAGAAAGGGAAGAGGAAGAAAAGGGGACCCTAGAAGAAACAGAGGTGACTAAGATCTGATCCGACCTGATTAACCAAAAACATATTAAAATAAATTGACCCGAATCCGAGACACTCAAAAATACCTGTGCTCAAAACAACCCGGACCAGACGACCCGAAACCCAAAACACCCCGACTCAAAACCCGAATTAACCTGATTTTTTTTAATTAAACTGATGGCGGTAAGTGAAAATTTTTATCTCATATATACTTATAACTATAAATAAAATGGAAGTAAAATGAGTATTAAATTTGAAATTTACTCGTACGAAACACGATACTAATATATTATAACTCTATAAGTTGTTTTACTTATTTTACAGTTTGATTATCAATTTCTATACTTTGAAATACACTACACAAACAATAGTCCAATAAAATTCACTTACACTATGGGAATTCAAAGGAAAAAAAAAATTAGAAGGGTCGATACTTGATAACTTACAAGGATACAATGGGATAAACACCAAAATGGAAAGAAAAAAAAATGAGCTTCACTCATTACTTGTTCAATGAGGTGTTTGAGTTCATTCTTGCTACTTTGAAATTTATATCTATTTATGGCCAAATATCCCTTGTATGATTGAATCACTTCAATTTAAGAAATGAAATTTGGATTTTCAAGACCTCGTAAAGAGGGAGAATAATGATAATATACACATCTTAACTTTGACTAGTTCTATGTAGACAATAAAAATAAACTATTGACAAAATTTAAGGAATAAAATATTGATGATAAATCTTTAGGTACTATACTACTATAACTATTACAAAAGTTCTTTCTCTCTATTCAACCCTTCAATCGGGTTAATCGGGTCGGGGTCGAGGTCAGATCAGATTTTGCCACCTTTAATTCTGACTGTCTTCTTCATCTAGAAAGGGTTTGGGGTAAAGGGCGACCCTAAAAGAAATAGAGGTTCTACTGTGTCTTCTTCATCCATGGTTCAACGAGGCTCAAGTTCCAGTTTTGTTGGCTGAGAAGCAAAAGAGAGTACCTAAGAATGTCGTGCCTCTGGTCTAAAGGCATATTTTGGGCACCATAACTCCCCTCACCAACTAGAGGGTCCCAACTTGCCTTCAGCTACACTGACTTGTTATACACATTCACCATGAAAAAGAAAAAAAAAAGGTAAAAAAAAATTCCAACCTTAGGCAGCACCCGAAGTGGGTCCCTAAAAGAAACAGAGGTTCTACTGTGTCTTCTTCATCCATGGTTCAACGAGGCTCAAGTTCCAGTTTTGTTGGCTGAGAAGCAAAAGAGAGTACCTAAGAATGTCGTGCCTCTGGTCTAAAGGCATATTTTGGGCACCATAACTCCCCTCACCAACTAGAGGGTCCCAACTTGCCTTCAGCTACACTGACTTGTTATACACATTCACCATGAAAAAGAAAAAAAAAAAGGTAAAAAAAATTCCAACCTTAGGCAGCACCCGAAGTGGGTCAGTCAATCGTTTAAGAAGAAGTATAAGATGTTCAAGTCAAAGAGTGCCACTGTACCATTGTTAATACAAGAATGATAGGCAAACTATAAGGGAGAAAGAAAGAAAAATGAAAAAGCGTATGAATTTCAAATAATTAACAGTAAATATTTCAAATTGACAATAAGAGAAGTAAAAGACCATATTCCCCTCAAAGTAGAAATTTTTTTTTTATAAATTTGTGGTCCCATGCATGCACGTATATATGAAGCGGACATTAATGCATAAACGAACTCACCGTATTGTTTGTTTATCCTCTTTCCCCTCCCATTTTGCAAGGGATCATCACAATATTTTAGAAATGTTAATAGCAAATGCAGACAATCATAGAACAAATGACGTAACAGATTATAGTAGCCAACTTCGGATAATTAGAGAGGAGTGGAAGGAGGAGGAGGAGAGAGGAGAGGAAAGAGAAGATAGTAGAGGAAGGAGGAGGAGGAGGAGAAGGGAGGCGTGGGGTCGGAGAGGAGGAGAGGGGAGGGGAGGAGAGAGAAGGTGGCCGAGGGAGGTGGGGAGGTGGCTATTGTAGGGAAGAAGAAGAAAGAGGGAGCGGTAAAATGGTCTTTGAAGAAACAAATTAATCCCACAGACTTGGGATTGATTTTGTCTTGGGAACTCGGATAGATTTTCAATGATTGGGACTAAATTAGTCCCAACTTAATCCCAGATGAACAGTTAGTCCTTCTCATATTTACTGGTATCCCTATATCTCCCTTGAAACCATGATCCGGATCCTACATTCCGATTCGTGGTGCATTCACACACCGGATCCCTAAAATTGGCGATCCAAATTTTCTTAAGATTTTGGCTAAATTTAAACATAAAATAAAATTCTAGATAGAAGAAAGAATTTAAGAGAATATTCATACCTTCCTGGACTAGACTCATAACAATCAGAAGTTATGATATGGAAACTACAAGTTACCTTCCTGGACTAGATTCATGTGAAGCAAGAACATGGATATGCAAATCCTCCAAAAGCCTCAAATTTTTTCCCATTGTTGAATTCTTTCCCAGCCATCCGCCAAATCTATTAAAATTCCATTCTCCCTGCACACAAAAACCCTCTTTGTCAAAGGATAAATCTGAATTGAAATGGGACAACCTCACCAAATTATAAATGTTAGGCAGTAATATGAAGATAAATCAGAAGTTATGATATGGAAACTGCAAGTTACCTTCCTGGACTAGATTCACGTGAAGCAAGACCATGGATATGCAAATCCTCCAAAAGCCTCGATTTTTTTCCCATTGTTGAATTCTTTCCCAGCCATCCACCAAATCTATTAAAATTCCATTCTCCCTGCAGACAAAAACCATCTTCTGTCAAAGGATAAATCTGAATTGAAATGGGATAACCTCACCAAATTATAAATGTTAGGCAGTAATATGAAGATAAAACGCTCTCTGATAGGTAGAAAGGAAAAATGGGAGGAAAGAAGAGAGAGAGAAGGGAAGATTAGGACAAGAAATTTAATACAAGTTAGACAATGAGGCACAAAAACCAATAAATGCATCAACTCACAGGAGTAAATGATTCAAGTTAAAGGCATCAAAATAGCACAAATCCATCAATGATGTGAGTAGATGGTGACAAAAAGCAAAATTGTCTAGGATTTTATGGTAAATATTAATCAGCTATATAATGATATAAAAGCATGTGGGAATCAGTCATCACTCCACATAGTTAAAAAAATGGCTTTCATAACCGGAGTATGAAGAGTCCCTTATTGAAGGCCTCTTCAGGTAATTGAAACGCCATAATTCCATAACAGAGAAAAATTATCATGCACCAGTGTAAGTATCGATTAGCAAAGCACACGTGTTTGATCTGATTAATTTCAATTCCAACTTAAAAATCTATCAATATTAGAATGCATATGACAAAATATAGGCCAAGAGGAAGCCAATATTACACAGACCTAATCTTTAATAGTAAACAAATATATCTTACGTTGCTCATAATCCCTTCCTAGGACAACCATTACTGTTCAAGCGTCTCTCTTTGTCCAGGCAACAATGCAGCGCTGGTTAAAACAATACAAATTAAATGATCAGATTTATAAGCCATGTGGAGCTTTCAAAACAAACTTAGAAGATTGAAGGTGAATGAATTGCTAACTAATTATATTTCTTATAACTTGCCTGAAGATAAACACACGCATATATTCAATTTCTAAGATAATAAAGCACATGAAAAAAGGAATGCTCAGAGATTTCTTTGCCAAATTCAGGAAGAAAAAAAAATAAAGTTTAGTACTTCAGTCCACCCCCTAACACAAACATCACCCAGAAAAAAAACACAGAAACACATGCATACAAACCATGCATCTCTAACAAAAAGTCCTAACTTTTAGAAAGAGCCTAAAATCTTTTCAATGGACAAGGTATGGAATTCATTCTCTTTAAGCTGATTTAAGGATACATACAGCATAATACAGGATGCAACAGAGCCAGACAGAGAGCTGCCACTGTCGATATTTCCAAATCTGCACATTGATTATATCTCCATCTCCAATAGACTCAGTGGCATGGGCAAGCAAGCCCATATGCTTTATCCCACTCTCATGTTTACTGATTGTACTTGGCCTATAATTAATATAATTTTCCTGTCATGTAATAACAAAAATAAAGTCACATCTAGCATACTTGATAGATAATTGTTTGAAGTTCATCAAACGTTGTATCACAACAGGTATAAGCATTCAATGTATGAACAATGCACTACATTCTGTAAACTAAAATAAACAAAAGAAAAAAATACTCACATGCATAATGGGTACAAAAACCAGGCACACACACGAGAACACGCACATGCATAAACAAACAGAGACAGGAATAGAGACAAAAACAGACAGGCAGAGAAATGACATGGAAACTGAACTAAGCAGCTGTGTTAGAGTTCAGTATGCAACTTTGTTCTTAATCGCGTTCACTATTCTACCACTTGAATCCCTGAATTCCACCTTCAATTTAAACAGTCCATTGTCGAGGTTTCCAAAGAATTAGTTTGAATAAATCATATCGAAAGACAAATAGTTTTCCATGAATGGAATCTTTGGATAGACTTTTGCACTTCTGTACTTTAAAAGCAATTACTACTTATTTCAATTTTATTAGTGATAACACGGTTCAACAAATCTAAAACAATCAACCCAGCACCTTATTGACACAACATGCTAAACACTTAATATGGGAGTATAAAATAATTTTTAACTCATGTCAAAATAAGTTAGAATCCATCTAAAAGCTCTAATTCTAGTGGCTACAGGGACTGAAATTATAATCATGCAGGGGTGTACAGAATATAAACAACTTCTTTTTTTTTATAAGTAAAAGTGTATATAAAAGACAAGCACCAAGGGGTGTACAGAATTAACTGCACGAAAGTAAATCCACTAAATCAATAAGATCTACTTTGTCAGCAAAAAATCTCTCCTTAAACGAAAAACTAAAGGTGTTGAACCATTTATCCCTAATCACTTCTAAAGGCCTTTCTTCGCCATCAAATCAGGTATAAACGTTACCTGCAGCATAACATAAATGAGCAAGAAAATAATTTTTTTTATAGTCTCTTTCAAAAAGCATCAAAACCACACAAAAGCAATAATCTTCTTAGGCCACCCCAGGATGCGAGTTGATCCAAATAATTACTCCATGTTTATAGAATAAAATAACTGTGCATAACAGAAGAATTAGTCGAGATGTTAAATTATGTATACCCTTGTTAATAAAAGAAAAGGTTTATCCTCTTTTTAGCAAGAAAATAATATTAAAAAGTATATATATTTGCATTTCAAAATTAACAGATATGGTTAGCCTACAATGTTAAATTTTGTGATTAAAAACCATATACTATGATGTAAGCACATATACCAGTAAGAACCATATACAATATATATATATGTGTGTGTGTGTGGGGGGGGGGGGGGGGGGTTGTGGGTGTGTGTGTGCGTGTGTGTGTCTAGAGATATAGAGCTTAAATTACGTGAGCAAAAATGCCTGCAAAGATATAGTACAACAAATATTTTATGATTAAATTACATGACCTTGAGTTGAATTAACAGCCTCAACTATTATGGTTCAGCATCCGATGGTATGTCAATATAAGAATATTGTACAAGGAGTATTTTTTTGATAATAGCACCAAAAGGGTGCAACTCAAAGCCAATGGCTATTTACAAAAGAAAAAATCCACAAAAACTAAGATATCAACACAATTTACAAAGAAATTCGCTTTAAGCCAAAAATTTAAGATATTGAGCCAATTGTCCCTAATATTTCCAGTAGTTTTTTCCACTCTATCAAAAGCTCTCTGGTTCATTTCTTTCCAAACTAACCAAAAAAAATAGAATACAAGATCAATAAATAGGCTTTCTTAACCTCCCTAGATGCCCTTAACCCACTCCAAGCCCAAAATTCATCAACACGAAGCCCGCCATCACCCATGAAATCCTCAAGATTCTATAAGCCATCTCCCACAAGCTTCTAACTAATGAGCATTCCACCAAAAGATGATATACGGACCCAGCACACTCTTTGCAAATATAGCATCTATTAAAAATTATTTTCCCCTTCTTTTCAAGTTATCAAGAGTTAGAATTTTCTCCCAAGCTTCCCACACAAAAAAGAAAAAATAACTTTCTTGGGAGTATTTTAAGAGAAGACAATACGGCAAGCAAACAAACAACATGAAATAGAAACATTGCAGAGATGTAAGCACAATGATGAAGTCATACTTATCAATAGCTGTGAAAGGTGAGATATCTTCATCCTTTGCACTGCTAAGAAGACACTGCCTTATATCATCATACTTAATGACTGACATGGACAGGCTCATATATTGTAGCTGATTTAGCGCCCTGCCCATATCTCCATTCACTCTTTCAGCAAGTTCCTCAAGAGCAATCTGATAGAAATAAAAAATAAAGAGATAGCAAACAAATGATGAGATTGGTTAGTACACAACATTCACCAAAAGAAACATCATAACAACAATATGAGGCTCCATGAAAGAGCATGTACAAGTAATTGAATAGATTAATGGAGAACTATATCTTAAAAGCATGAAAATAAATTTTACCAACAAACATCATCACCAGGACCTTTGAATTTTTATTTTTATTTGCTTTCAATTTCTTTAAAGCCTAGTATGCTCTGGGAAAACATAACAGATGGATAAAATCCACGAAAAACTAAAAAGAAATGCATGAAGACTTTAGAGAGCAAAAAGTGTGAAGGACATCATTTTGCACTTTCTTTTACGTAAAATATGTTGTAATGCATAGGACTGATATGAGGTTTTCAGTACCCAAAATACTAACCTTTTTACTGTCATTTTGATTAAGATTCCCATTCATTATAGATTTTAGTTTTTTTATTCTTAAAACCAACGCACGCCTCGAACCCCCATCCACTTAGTCGGCAAGGAAATGTCTTTACCAACACTCCAAAGCAAGCGGGACCCTTTATCCGCTTAGTGTGTAGGGAAACGTCCTTACCAACACTCCAAAGCAAGCAGGACCTTTTTCTTAATAATTATTGCATTCTAGTAATCTTTTGAAGCCTTAAAATGAAACGTAAGTGTTTATACTAAAACATTATTATGGAACACCATAACCCTGAGGTAACAAAAAAAAATGAATCTTTAAAGGATCATTTACCTCATTAACTTGAAGGCCTTCTGCATTTGCAACTTGCATTAACCTCTTAGCCATCTGTGATGTGCCAAATTTGGCATTAGTAACACCATGTTCTTTTCTAGACCAAAAGAAAATAATAAAAATAAAAAGGGAAACAGACCTCCATATTCTGCACTGATTGACAAGACCCCAGAATAACAAAGCACAACTGACAGATGCAAATCCTAATTACTATCACAAACATTGACATATATTTAGGTAATAATTCATTAGAAAATGCCAAGAGGGAGCACCACCTAAGCAAACAAGTATACAAGAAAGCACCAAAAACAGAAGGAATGTGTTGAAGTTTTTCAATTAAACTAGCCATAAATTAACTACAATTTTCAGTTTCCTCTCAAAAACTGCTGATTCCTGACACGACTCTCTGCTTACAGGAACAAGTTGCAAAAACTCATTTTTGATTATCAACATAATCAGGATTATGTAACCATAATAAATGATAAACTGCCATTACTGAGAAAAAAATATCCCTTTTGAACATTAAACAAAACTACCTCCTCATATTATGGAACTAAAACCTCTCAAAAACTGCAAATTCCTGACATGACTCCTGCTTACAGGACCAAGTTGCAAAAACTCATTTTTTACGATCAACATATTCAGGATTATGTAACCATAATAAATGATAAACTGCCATTACTGAAAAAAAATACCCCTTTTGAACATTAAACAAAACTACCTCATCATGTGATGAACCCAAAACCTAAACTCCTACCTAATAGTGAAGTCAAGAAGGATGACAACTAGATACTATGTGCTTCATTTTATGGGAAAATAAGCTTGATGATACAAAATTACAAACCACTAAGCCTATCCTTGAACAAATAAATTTTGATTCACCAGCTCAAGACCCCAGAAGATCAAAAACAACTTCTCAGTCCCAAAAAGAAATTTTCTTAGATTTTGTGGATTTACTATCATGTAGATAGTTTTTGTATATGGGTTGCACTCCTTTGGTGTGCATTATTTATACAACATTCACTTACCAAAAAAAAAAATCTAACAAAAGGAAACTCCCTCAAAAATTATTTACTATATTGATAAAAATGAAGCAGTAACCCGAGTAGTACTTCAGTAAATGTTCACATAAGGGCGCTTTCAAAGAGATTCTTCTGAACAAATCAGTTACAACGCTAATCAAATATATAATAAAATATTCAATTTTTTTCAATTCAAATAAATAGCAAACTTTAAGAGAGGCTCCACATTCATCCCACACCTAGGTACCCATATTAAACCTAAAGTAGTACCTGTCAACCTCATACACTAAAATTTATACCTTACTACAAGTAAAACCGTGTGTGGAAGGAAATAACTGTTCAATTGTAACTACGTTGAAGAGACAGGTTCAATTATGATTAGAATAAGTACAAGGAGAAAAATGATAGGAATTAACAACTATACTAATCTAAAATAAAATAAACCTGCTGTTTTGTAGGTTTCCGGAAACTGAGCATCAAGCAGTAGTTCCACTTAAAAGCACTGCTTTTTTTGCACCAGGATTACTTTCTTTTTTGCCCTTTCCTTTATTTCCAATGTCAAGAAACTGCTCGTTCCAATGTGCCAACCAATTATGAAGCTGGGTAACCTGTACATAATTAAATGAAGGAATTATCACTGTAGTGCTTCAGATTAAATACATGTAAGGGAAAGTTTTCAACAGCAACAGCAACTGTTAAGAACAATGATAAACATACCAGTGATTGATTCCCAACAATCTCACTCGGAAACTTTGGCCCATATTTTTCTGTCCATTGCAGTGAAGAATGCTGGACAGTTTGCTTTTTCTGCTTCGCAGGGGAGGAATGTGAAGTCAAACTTTTACTTGATGCATTTGTTGCAACAGATTTGCCTAAGGAATGATCATATTCACCAATAATTGTCAGAAAATCTCAGAAGAATGACGCAACTAACTAAACAAGAGAAGCAAGAACAAGCTTAGTATGTTTAGGTTGTAGTCAAAAGAATCTAAGTCCAAAAAATAAGGGCAAAACAATGTTCTCACAACCTTAAACAGCTTCTGGAATATGCCACATTACATACACTTATTTATATCTTTATCATGCATTTCACCTCAAGGAGTTATCTTATGCTTGATAAGCAAACAAGTACAGAACTTTAAAAGACAATACATGCCATCAATGGCTGGGTTCCATAGCCTCAACATGATATAAAAGCAGTAAGATGTACCGACATATTTGACAACTAGAGAATGCCATCTAGAACAAAACTGAGATTTAAGAGCCAACGGGAGGACTCTTGGGCACCAAAATGAAGCCAGAAAAGAAACCAAATAGTCAGCTGTATGTATATACATACACAAATAACTCTAATATAGTCAACCCGGAAAAAGAACACAGATAAGAACGCAAATTAAAATCCAAGCTAAAAGAAGATACATGAATTAAATGTCTAAGCAATACAATAAAAGCACATAATAGTTATTTGTGTCATACTTTTCGCTTCTACTTTCTGAAGACCCTTCTTTGGCAAAGATGCAGCAACTTTTTCCACAAATTTGTTTGATACTTCTTTTGCAGGCGCTTTTGCAGGCTTTGTTGCACGGATCATATCGAACAGTCCATCCTCCGTCAGAAAAGCAGTGCTACACAGAGAAATCAACACTATGAATAAACAAAAGTAACGAGGGAACAAGGAACTCAAATTTTATGAGAGACCGAGTGTTGATCAGAGATAACAGACCCAAGCTCCTTGGCTTTGACGGATTTCCGTCCCTCAATATCTTCATCGCATAAAATAAAATTCTGCATATATACAATGTTAATCACACGCCAATACTGCAACACCTATCCAAGCAAATATAAGATAGAAGTATGAGATGACCGTTTTCTTGCTCACGAGTCAGTAACACGGCCCCTATGGCGTTTAATCAAATCTTCTGCTTCTTCTCTTTCCAAACTGTAAGGTCAAAGTTCAATGGGCAGCAACAAGCTAAAAAAATTAATTAGAAAGAAACAATACTAGGGGCACAAACAGCAAATGAAGTCATATAAGATGAAACGAAGCACCTGTCAAGTGTTCCACTAATTACAAAAGTTAAACCAGCTAAGCAATCAGGAGCACCTTCAGGGACTTCCTGAAACAAAGAGAGTCAGCATTACCACTGACAGGTGAAAGCAATTAAGTCATTTAGCTGACTACGTCAGACTTTTACCTTTTCGCCTTCATGTGGAGGCTCTTTCCTTTCTCCAAAATTCGCAAACCCACCCGTCCACCACCTCTGCCTCTTCCACCAGCTGGTGCCCCTGATGCACCCCTACCACCATGACCCCTTCCACCAGACTGGAGAGAAGATTCTGTATCTTTAACATCATCTTCATCACTTTGATCAATATCTACATTTTTCTTTGCAACTCCCCTGCCTGATCCACTCTTCAATTTCTTACCGGGAGGAGTATCATTGGAGTTCTTCTTTGAATTGGGCAAGACAAAGTCGTCACCATCATCCTCAACTTTGTTTAGTCTTTTCAAAGATAGTGGTTTCAGTGATTCAAGCGAATCATTTTGATTTTTCTCTTGGCTGGAATTTCCTCAACTCCTTTTTCATCTTTTGGCTGTTGCTTATTAGTGGCAAAATACTTGCAAGTTTTCCTTCTGCCAGAACTTTCTTGCCCACCATCCACCTTGGGTTGATCGAAATGATAAAAATAAATAAGTAAATATTACCTTACCCCAGTACCTTCATAATAAATTGTATGTTTGTAAGTGCTAATGTCTTTGCATACACATACAGATAAAGAGAAACCGAACAATATGCTCATTCATGGCTCTTCTAACATCATTTAGAGCAACTGCTAATAAACTTGTGCATGCAGCTGGACCAACCTCAAGGCACACAATCTTGTTGATATTCAATAACTTTGGTGTTGCATCCACATCCACTAAACAGTCATTCAACAAGAATGCTCATTTTCGTTGGAGTTCTTTAAAAATTTAAAATTTGAAATAAAATTGCTTTAATTTATCCAACTGATGAAAAACTTATAAGTTTATACCTTAAACCCAAATACAAAGCTATATTTATACCTTATCCAAGCAAACAAAGAATAAAAAACATGAACACGTATAACACACAGACATCCTGACAGCAAAAAATTAAAAACTCACAGGCTCAAACTTGCTCGATGCAGGCTCCAAAGTTTTTGCTGCAGTCTCTGAGGCATTGCCATTTCCCTTGCTATGGGCCTTCATAAACCACTTTCTAATATCTGACTGTAATCCAAACAGATGTCAAAGTAACAGATTAAAAAAAATAAACAAATAAACCCTAATTATCCACTTAGCTGTTCTAAAGAAAAGATTTTTGTGTATTAAGTAAAATATATATGCTAAAGGGCACGGAGGGGTACCAACCATGTACAAATCTGATTTACAAGACAAAAATTGATTGAACTCTATAAGCTCTTCATTTGCAAAATACTATCCATTAAACCAACAATTTAGTGTATAATTCCATCTATCCTTGATCAAGGCAAGGGGCTTTCCTCTCCAGTAAAAGCTCTCATTTTTCTCGTTCAACACTATCCAAAAACTAGAGAGAGGAATTAACTAAATAGATATCCAGAAGATATCTTTATCCATGGAAAAAACAAAGATATCCAGAAATTGCTCCACTAGAGAAAAATCACTGCACCAATGTCATGCCAAAATCTCGCATTTACTCTATTTCCTATCTCGAACCTCACCTTAGGATAGAATTTACCCTATGCTTTCTTAATCCTTTTCCACACACCCACACCATAAGGCTCTCTACCCTTCTTGGACATCCAAGCATTATGCTCCACACCATATTTAGCCTCAATCCCCTTTCTCCACACGTGATCTTTTTGAACCATAAACCTCTATACCCATTTAGCACAAGAGCTTTGTTGAAGTAAGTGAGTAATTTTAATCTGAATACCCCTTCCTCAATAAGTTGTTTGAACCCCCCCCCCCCCTCTCCTTCTCTCTCTCTTTTTTATGGGAATGGGAAAGAGGGCCATAAAGAAGATTGGGAGGCTGGATCGAATGCTTTTTAAAAGCATCAATCTCCCTTCTTTTGGAGAGATCATGCTTCTTCAATCCAGTTAACTTTTTCTCAAACATATCTACAATTTTGGTTCCAAACTCTTTGCTCCTTGAATGTAGCACCCAAAGGTGTCCAAGGTAAAGTCATAGGGAGAGGTTACACCCCAACAAACTTGCCGAAAAATTTCCAATCAATTTCCTCACCGAGTGGGATCAACTTGTCTATTTCACAAGTTTACCTTGAGACTGGACACCACCCACCCTCCACAAAAGATAATGGTGTAATCAGTAAAGAGATGATTAGAGACCACCACATCAGTTCCTTCCCTACGCACCTTGTTACCTCTCAAGAGCCCCTCTCCCATTGCTTTGAACAACATCTTGCTAAGAACCTCCATCACCAAAATGATGATAGAAGATCTCCTTCCCAAAGTCCCATTGATGCTCGGAGAAAGCTGGAAGGGCCTTCAGTGATCAAGATAGAGAAAGAACCTTTGGGCACCCCCCCACACCCAAAAAAAGCCTATCAAACTTTAGACAATTTGCAAAGAAGAGGGAGAGTGTTTTTTTAATAGATGCTTCATTTGTAAGGAAAGGACCAAGCTCATATCTCATCTTTTGTTGGAGTGCTCGTTGGCTAGAAGTCATTGGGAGACGATCTACTATGTTGTGGGTATCTCTTGGGTGGTTGCCAGCTATGTGAAATATGAACTTTGGGCTTGGAATGTGTTGTGCCTTAAAAGAGTTGAAAAGGCTCGTTCTTGAATTCCCTTTTCATTTTTTTGGCTTTTGTGTAATGAAAGAAATAGGAGTGCTTTTGACAATAAAGAAAGGTCCTTACAAGCAATTTGGGATATCTGGTTCAATATTATAAGATTTTGGCTTAGAGTTTAAGGTGAAAGATTTTTATAAAATCCTTTGTGATAAAGCTTCTTCAATTGGTATCCATAACTACCACTCGAAAGCTATTTGGTACTCAAGATCTCCGAAGAAAGTTAACTTTTTTGTTTGGGAAGCATCGTGGGGGAAGATTATAACTCTTGACAATTTACAAAGGAGCGATAAAATGATTGTAAATAGGAACATTGTGCCAAGTCCGTCTTTCAAGTGCTCTTTAGCGAGAAGTTTGTGAGAGATGAGTTATAGGATTATGGGAATCTTTTCGGTGTTTGCGGGTTCCGTGTTGAATGAGATTCGGGCTTGTAATGGTTTAAAAGCTCCCAAGGAGGTTAAGAAAGCTTTAAGTTTAATTCCACATTATATTTTTTGGATGGTGTGAAAAAAAATGAACCGAAGGGCCTCTGATGGTGTGGAGAGTCCTCTTGAGATTATTAGAGATAGTTGGTTTAACATTCTCAATTTTTGGGTTAGAGGGAACTTCTTTGTAAATAGTGAGGACCTTATAGGTTTTGTGGATTTCCTTCCTTGTAATTAGTTGTTGGCTTTTTGGTGCAATGTGGTACTTTTCTAATAAAAAAAATTATTTATCAAAAAAAAAGATTTTGGCTTAGGGGTAAACTTTTTTGTAAATGAGGAAGACCTTTTAGAGTTTGAGTTTCTTTCTTGTAGATAATGCACCCCCTTGGTGCTTTTCTAGTATACCTTTTACTTATAAAAAAAAGACCTATCATTTGCCAAGTTCCTACATGGCTTTGCTTCTAAACGTATTTTTCTTTTATGTTCTCTCGACTTTCCAAGAAACAAATTAAAAAGCATAAAAAAAACACCATTTAGACAAACCCTAACCCTTTAATCTTATAATCAGAAACAGAATATTTAAGATTTGCTATCATTTCATTTCTTAAAATACCACCTCTATTTCCTGTGAACCAAGCAAAAAAAATTAAGGAAAAGAAAGCCAAACCATGTCTGATCTTCAAGATATACGAACTTAAATCGTTTCAGTTATTTCAGCTTTTACACACAAGCAGCACAAAAAATATAAACTAGTAAGTTACGTAGTTTAATCACATAACAATGTGTTTAAAATTATCAGTCATAATTTAAGCATCATGAGGCATGCAAAGCCAGCAACAATAACCAAAACAAGAAATTTGACCAAAAGAGAAAACATGGAAATTAGATAAAGAAAAGGACTTAAATTAGGGTTTTTCAGTTCCAGTTTTCAACATAGTACTAGTTCACAAATTGGGAAAGAAAAGTAAAAGGAATAATGTTTTTTTGTTCATAGGCTAGTTACAAAATTGCAACTACCCAAGACAATTCAAGTTTCAGGTTTCGAGCCAAATAGAAACAAAATCGAGTAAGTAGTTTTGAGTCACAAAAACAGCTCTCTTTGGATTGACAACTGGGAGAGAGAGAGAGAGAGAGAGAGAGAGAGAGAGAGGAGGGACAGAGATTCACAGAGGCTTTTTTATCCATATTTTCTGTTTTTATGTTCCCTGAAAACTAGACGATTGAGTTTTGTTATGCAGCAATAAGGTTGCGCCAATCCAAAAGGAATGACAAACCAAGTTGTGCTGCTAATTTAGACAACAATAAGCACAAGTTCAAAAATCCATGAAAGGAAATATATCGACAATTATCAACTGTAATTTTTTTCGCCTTTTCTAAAATTTATTGCACCTAATATCACCTTTCTTTAGCTTTTGTCTTGTAATTTACAGTACAATATTAAAATTTACAGCTATAATTAAGGGCAAAAGATTTAAAAAAAATACAAAGCATCAATTATCCTTTTCTTCTTACTGCACTCTACTTCGAATTCTGGTGGGGGTTTGTAGTCATTTTAATAGGGAGCATCCATTACCTCACTCAAACTTACAATCTACCAACCAATTCTTGACAAACAATAAAGCAGTCAATGATGAGAGTTTTGTATTTTGTAAACTTTTCATTAGTAACATCCATTAACTCACTCAAACTTACATCCCAACAACTGAATCCATAACAAACAATAATGCAATCGGTGGTTTAATTGGGGGAAAATCAACATTAAAGAAAATAACAGTAAATATTTGATTAATAAAACCAGTTCAGATGTTTCATTGAACATCTTGCACAAATACCCACTTAATCAAATTCAACATAAATGAGAAGTAAAGGAAAGAAACTTTAAGTCCCAGCACAGTGATTTTGTTAGAAAAGCGGTAGCACCTTAACATGTTTTTTTTATATGAGCAGCTCAACACTTTGTTAGAGAAAAAGGAAACGAGCTTTGTCAAGGTCTATATGAGGTCTTAGACAAATTCATCTCCACTTTCTCAGCATCCAAACAAAAGATGGAGATGCTAAGAGAGAGAGAGAGAAGGAAATGGGTTAAATCAATGGACTACATGAAGCTGGGTTTTAAATTCACAAAATTCATGGGTTAATTGAATAGTTGAAATCCATACTTCTTTGGCTTAAAAGGACTCCAAACTTTGACTTCTTCATATACCCAATCTAACATATATTACTAGAACTTTATGAACACAGACACAACAGGGGAAGGGAAGGCCAAGAACCTTATAAGACTCACAACCCATGCTGCACTCCAAAAGCCCAGCCTAGACTACCTTTGGAGGCACAAAAGGCTGATTATATAGGAGGCCCAAACTCCATCACTAGGTAATGTGATAAATGCAACATGCATTTTTTAATCAACAACAATTAATAACATACACACACAACAGGAGAGGAGAAGGACAAGAATCTTTCTTTTATTGTTGAAACACGCACACACAACTCAAACCTGAGACTTTTAGGACCGAGGGCCGAGGACCAAGGGCCTCAGCCTTAACTATTGAGGTAAGGTTTCCTTGGCGAGAAAGGCCAAGAATCATATAAGACTCACAACCCACTCTACACTTCCAATTTCTAACGCCTATACTAGGTGACTTTGGAGGCGCAAGCTGCCTATAGGAGAGGCTGAAACGCCATAGCAAGGCGACGTGGGATAAATGTAACTTGCATTTTTTTTAATCATTGACAATCAATAACACACAAAAATAGGGGGAGAGGGGAGGGGAGAGAAAGGCCAACAACCATATAAGACTTGCAAGCCACACAACACTCCAAACACTACATGAACTGGAAGCAGCAAAAGCTCAGCAAACCAAATCCATTTTACCAAATTTGCTGCTGAACAAATAGCCATATCACATAAATGAGAAACTAAAACAATAAAAACCAACCACACAATAAAGGAATAAAAAACCAAATATAGATGGCCAATCCCTAAGAGAAAACTATCCCTTTCAACTTAAATCCAATTAGAAAGACAGAAAAAAAAAATCACAGTGCCAATTGGAATGGATAATATGTCATGGTAGCCCAAGAGCTCAGGTTTCGCTTTCTACAACAAGATATATCACCTTTGTGGACATTTCTCCAAACATAAACTAGAAAGGGAAAAGATTAAATGCACACATTCAATATGACAAAATTTGATTCTAAACAAATCATAGAACGCATAAACCTCTGTTATTAAGTAACTGGTATCTCTCAAGCCTAAAGGAAAAAAAATGCGAAACAAGCTTGATATTTGTTCCCATCAAACATTAAAATCAATTAAATTGATGATTTTGCTACAATACATTATTTGTTAATTATCGAAAAGGGGCACTGCAATTCTTTGATGGGCTAACTACAATTAATTCCAAGAACAATGAATCTGGAAAATAATCAAGCATCTTGATTTCCCCAAAAACCTAAAAATGCAAAAATGTGAGAGAAATGGAATCGTTGGTGCCACGTGGCCGCTAGGTTAGTGATGGAATCGAAAGATTTCTTGAAACTGAGATAAATAGAGATGAAAGTGAACCTGAGAGAAAAAAAATAGAGGAAAGAAATATAAATTGAGAAAGAGAGAGCCGGGGGTACGGCTCTTACCTGAGAGTTCAGAGTGAAAAACGGGTGAGTTGAGAGTTGAGAGTGGTAAGTTGAAAGGGTACGGCTACAATACACTATTTGTTAATTATCGAAAAAGCGCACTGCAATTCATTGATGGGGCTAACTACAATTAATTCCATGAACAATGAATCTTTAAAATAATCAGGCATCTTGATTTCCCCAAAAACCTCAAAATGCAAAAATGTAAGAGAAACGGTTAACTATAGGACGGTGGCAATAGGAGATAGACTTCTTGCGGTCAGGAGGCGGAGCAATCGGTGGTCCCACGTGGCCTGTAGGTTAGTGATGGAATCGAAAGATTTCTTGAAACTGAGATAAATAGAGATGAAAGTAAACCTGGGAGAAAAAAAATAGAGAAAATAAACATACATTCACAGAGAGAAAGCCGTGGTGAGTTTCTTAACTGGTGAGTTGAGAAACTAAACATACATTATTTGTTTGACTGGCTAACTACAATTAATTCCATGAACAACGAATCTTGAAAAGAATCCAGCATCTTGATTTCCCAAAAAACCTAAAAATGCAAAAATGTAAGAGAAAGTGCTAACCTTAGAAGGTGATTGGGACGGTGGCGATAGGAGATAGACTTCTTGCGGCCAGGAGGCGGAGCAATCGGTGGTTCCACGTGGCCGGTAGGTTGAATGAGAGTGATGCAATCGAAAGGTTTCTTGAAACTGAAATAAATAGAGATGAAAGTGAACCTGAAAGCAAAAAAAAATAGAGGAAAGAAATATAAATTCAGAGAGAGAGATAACCGGGGAGGGGGGAGGGGGGAGGGGGCAGGGGGTACGGCTCTTTTCTGAGAGTTCGGAGTAAACACGAGTGGAAAATGGAGGGAAGCTGGAAAAGGGTTTTTTTAAAGGGAGGAAAGGGTAGTAAAATTGGGTGATTTACTGGTTAGCAGGTTTTGTTTGGTTAGTAAAGTAAAAGGGCAAAAAAAAAAAATACCGCTTTAGTTTGACTCTAGTCTTGACGTCTTTCCTATATTTTCAATTAAGGTCAATTTCACAATGCAATGCAATCTTTCTGTCGGAGATATTTTGACTTTTGAGTGTATCGGATATGCATCAATTGTCCGTAATATAAATTTTTTTTTTAATTAAAGGTAAAGATGTATTTTATGTAATATATGGTTGAATTACCCAAAAAAAAATTATTATTTTTGTAAAATTGAAAATACTGCAAAAATGAATATTTTTTACACACCCAAAAATGGATATTTTGATAGAGAGCTCCAAGAATTTTGTAAGATTAGGAATCGTGTTATATTTGATAATCGGCTTATGACTGTTGGTTCTCTAAGCAAAATTTAAGCTAGAGTAAAAAGACAATGAAAAATACGATGATGTAAAAATTGTTTCATAATTTTTTTCTTTTAACAATAACCCGATCGTTTGATTCTTTTAAAGTAATTTATACCATTCCTTATTTGTTTATTTAGAGGTTGTTTGTTTCAAGAGATAAAAGTGAAAAAAATTTATTTTAATCTCACGTAAACATGCATGAGTTTAAGCGATTTACTGTTTACAAAAGATAAGATGGGACAAGATTAATTCTGATCTTAAAAATTGTCTCACCTACCATCTCGGACAAAAATAATCTTATTTATGTGAGACTCAAATATTTTTTTATCTCCCAAGATTACAATACCTTTTTATCTTCTTTTCATCTCATTTTTCCATCTTTTTTGTCGTCTTCTTCATATTTACATTTTCTCGGCAAACAAACAAAAAAAAAGAAAAAAAAATCTGTATAAGAAAAAGAATATGAGAAAAATAATTTAAGAGCAAGAAGAAGAAACGTAATAAAAAAATCAAATCAAATCTGCATTTTCTCGGGAAACAAATAGAAAAAGAGAAAGAAGAAGAGAAGAAAAAAAAATAGATATACACAAGAAAATCTACAAAACAAGAAGAAAAAGAAAGAGGTTAAAAGAAGAAGAGAAAAAAAAATACCATGGTTTTGGAGATTTTTTTTGTTCTTGTGATTTCATCATAGAAAATAAGAAGAAGAGAAAATAAAACTGGAGATCTAGAGATTTCTTTAGTTTTGCCTTTTTAAATGAAAGGATATCATGGAAAGGATTTTTTTTTTAGAAAATGCATGGAAAAGAAAAAATGGGGAGGAAAAAAAAATATCTAGGAAAATTTGATTCCACACAAGTGCAAAAATATTATAGTCTTTATAATTTTTACCATACTTTGGTTTCAATTCAAAAATACCATAAACCAAGCATGTATTACCTTTTTAGTTCATTTTAAACTTATCTCATATTAATCATATCATATCCCATGATAATTCTGTTTGTGAATCAAATAGACTTTTAAACTATAAAAAATGAACAAATAACTCAACTTAAGGTAAAATCAAGACGAATAAGGAAATAAATTTAGATTTAAACCACGATAGAAGTATTTGTCATTTTTTTAAACCATGAATAATTTTTATCTTTTCAAGATTTTAGTAATCATCGTAAACACGAGGATGTGATTATCTTTCTTACAAAAGTTGAGAAGAAGTTGGTTCAAAAAGAATAATTGGGATGAAGTTGTATTTATAAGGGTGCTTCTCCCCTCCAATATAATCTTCTTGAGGTTTTCCCTGTTACATTTTTAGATGAGTGACATATAATAAATTTTATTTAAATTTTCGGGATTAACTTTTGTATTTTACTAAACCGTGAAAGTTTAACTCACGGAATATCTTTCTCTTCTTTTACTCCCAAAAGAAAATAATTAACTACTATTACTCTTATTTTTAGACTAATCTTCTCCTTGTCTTTTCGAAGACATTTGGTAAAATTGGAACGATACAGTAGATTAACATACTAGAGAGGAGTTATAATTTTGTATTTATATTTTACAAAATCAAAGTAGTCATAAAATTCATTAACATGGAGAATTTTATTACAATCTGTAATCAATATACAAAAACGCATGCTATCTCATTTGGCTCTTAATCTACCATTAATTTATTGGGTGCCAAAGGCTGTACCTCGAAGAAATCCTCAGTCCTTATAGGCTCCGGTGGATTCACGATTAGAGAAGAAGAGTCCCTTTTCCTTCCACTATCACTGCTTACCAAATGCAATTTTGAAACACAGGGGAACAGATTTTTCTCATCAACCCCATGATCATAGAGAAATCCCTTGAAGACATGACCACTTATATTTACTGTAGCCTGATACCCAATCTCAGCCTCACCGTCACTAATTGCAGTTAGTCTGACGCACCTGAACACTGCTGGTGCTTGAACTTCTCCCGGTAATGACTCTTTAAAGCTTGCATCTATAATTCAACAAAAACAAAACCCAATTCAATTTATCTGTTGATATCACATTAATAACCACTAGATATGAAACAAATACTACCAATGAGGGTAAACTGAAGGATGGATATTGCGGTAAGAATCAAACAAACCCAACAGAGAATTGTTAAAAACACTCTGTAAACAATGAAATTAGTGGAATGCTCTACTATTCAATTAAACAACTGAACTGATTATATATATAGCCTTACAAGAATAACATAAAAGAAAAAAACTGCAGCCCACATTTTACATGCCTACTAACATGGTAAGTGACTAGGAAGCACACAATTAATACTAAAGAATAGGTTTTATTCAAACCACTAAGTAATAGAACCTAAAGACTCAATCAAAACTAACAATTAACAATTTCAACAAGAATTTGATCACTAGATTCCATTGCTTCTTATATATCCAACAAACCCAAGTCATTAAATTTGGCCATCAATTTAGTTGGTTTACTACTTTGGACTGAAGCATTAGTTATAGTAATAAACAGAGTATGGAAAAGACAAATGGAGAACACAAAGGAAAATGAAACATAGGAATTATGAGACTTAAATCTTTCTCTAATTAAGATTTAATTCAACAAACCCAATTCATATTGGTATTCAATTTTACTTTTCCAAAGAAAATTAAAGATAAACTGGAAATACAGACCCTGGTGACTAGAGCCAGTGTCAAAGCTGAAAGAGGTATTAACAGCATTGGAAGTAGAAGCATTAGATGTTGAAACCCCAACTCTTGTCCTTTTACCACCACAAGAAGAAGACCCAGAAGCAGCCTGCTTCTCCCTTCGCTTAGCCGCCGGCACCCACGTGCTCTTCATGTGAGTAGGACAGTCATATCCTCGACTCTTGCAACAGCTCCTGCACCTTCCATATCCACATTCCTTCTTTGCCCTGTTTCTACAGTCCCTACAAATCTTGAAACAACTCTCAAGATGATCATGGTCTTCAATACTTAAAAGCACATCTTTCTTTCTTTGTTCTCCTTCTTGGCTCTTATTATTCAAATTCCAATGAATCGAATCATAATTGTTATTGAAGTTGTTGTAGTCTTGATTAGATGAGAGATTGGGTTGCGGTGCTATGAGGAGGACGTTGTGGAGGCCTAACATGTTGTTGGTGGTATGGTACTCATTTGGGATTAGTGTGGTGTTGATGTTGTGGTGGTGGGTGGTGGTGGCTAGTGGTGGTGGAGGAGAAGGCCGTGTCTTGGTGGGTGGCGGTGGTGGTGGGTGTGGAGAGAAGGTGTTGATTTGGGTGGCCGCAATTGATGATTTTGGATTGAGGTAAATCTGAGCTACATTAGTTTTAAGTTTGAAGAAGAATGTATCTGTCAATCTGAGGTGGTTATGATCTTATATTGAGAGAGAGATTTTTCCTGCGGCTTGCTAGTGTCTTTGGTGATCAGGTTGCGAGGAATAATCTACTGTCTGACTGCTAAACATTTTAAGTAGGATTTAAAATAAAGTCTCAAACTATGTCATATAAAGATATTTCACCTTGTAATGTTTAAGATGTATTTTTGAGGGTTCTTTCCAATAATTTAGGTCATACAATACCGATAACTTAAAAGTCACGTAAGTTACACATGTGTTGTATTTTTCACATATTAACAAATAACGATTTTTAAGTTATTATCAAATTATTCGAAATTCACGACTCATTCTTTAAGATGTGATCTCTTTAATTACTTTCATTTTAAATGAATTATGGATTTAGATGTAATTTAGAGGATATTAACTGTTACTAATGCTCAAATCTCTAAGATTAGATGAGAAACATAACTTACTTGGAAGTCACGTTACTTTAAGTTATACTGTTTGGTAAAATTTTTAAAATAATTTTTGCTTTTGAAAAACAAAAGTTGATTATTTGAGAAAAATAAGCTTAAAAACAGTTTTAAGAAAACTGAATTTATGTTCCTTTTTTATCAAACAACTAACAATTTTTGAGTCTATCACTATTTTACTAAAAATTGTTTTAAAAACAATTTGGACAGTTAAGCTAAGGTACAATACTTGAAGTGCACAAAAAATTACCATATATTCAGGGTTGGAGTTTAACCCTTTAGAAAGAATGTAACAAAAGATTTAAATACCTTGGAAATAAGTCTGAACACAAATCATGAGAAACAAGAAAATAAAAATGGCAATTATGGGATGTATTTTGTTTTCGCATAAAAAAATAAAAAATAAAAAATAATGTAATGTATCATAAATTTCGATATCATAAAATTTGTTTCGTAATAACTCTTACGTAATTTAAAAAATTTATTAATAATTATGAAAAAAATTAAATAATAATTAATTAAAAATTTTAAAAATTAAAATTACTAATAAATATTTTCATCATTACTGATAAATATTTTCTGTTATAACTCTCCCAACGTCGAATACGTCACCACTCACATGTCATTTACGCACGCTTTTTCTTCTACATCCGACTATCGGTTGCGTATTGATAATGGTTGAAACAAGCTTCTAGGCCAAAGGGTTATAGGTTAGCTAGGTAGTGAGACATATCATATCATTAGGCTCCTTTTAAGGTCTATCATCACTATCAGAGACCCCGGCGTGCACGAGGAGGGTTAGGGACTAGCGGTTAGGGGCTATTGCCTAGAGACCTACAAGCCTAGGGCAACGGCTAGGCACCTATGTCAGTTTATCCCTTCTTCAGCCACAAAAAATTCTTTCCTAATTCTGGTTTAAACCTAATTATTTAAATCAGTTAAAAATCTTGTTGATACTACTAATTTATAAATACCTATTAATAATAACTTCTTTTACATGGAAATTTTGTTCCAAGAAGTTAGGCTGCCGCTTTGGCACGTTGGCTAGGGTACCAAATTCCCTGATCGTAGGTAGCGGTTTACTTTGTCTTCTTTCTTAATGTTACTAACGATGACTCTCAATACTCATGCGAGTATGAAATTGTTTTTTTTCAGCCACTTTTTTTGTTATTAAGGAATTTTTTTTTTTTTAAGACATTTTTTTGTTATTAACAAAGTTTTTTGATGTTACTAATGAATTTAAAAGAGTTATCAATAGAGTTTTTAAAACAAAAAAATATAAAATTTTATTGTCACGTACAAATGCATTTGTTTAAACTCTCAAAATCTCTCTTATTAAATAAATTTAAGAAAATACACTATCCTTTCAGATGCCTTCACGTCAAATTTTGTTTGTTTAGTGACAAAAACACAAAAAGTACCATGTTTTTAATCATTTTTACTGTATATTTAAAAACTCTTTGAAAGTTATCTTCTCTTAATTTCAAGAAGTTAGGTAGTGATAAGCCAAGTTATGACACTCTTTCCTATAAAAGCAACAGTCTTCTTGGGCCACCCCAAGATGATAGTCGATCTTAGTAAGTACTAGATGTTTACAGAATAAGATAATTGCACGACTCGAAGAATTAGTTGAGATGTTTAATCATTATAACAATAAATTACTCAATGTTTATAGAATAATGAGTTATAGATTGATTTAACATCTTTATAACAAATATAAATTTGAATCATTTTCATTTAATGATATGACATTAATCTCATCATTAACTTGATTCTATTTTAATCATTAAATAAAAAATATCCAAATCTGACTTTCTTGCACTTAATTTGTTTTAACATTAAGTTGCTAACCGATTAAACAATCAAAAAAGGTAAAGATAAGCGAATATCATGGGTATAACATAAAAAACATCTCAGAGCTTTGACCAATGAGAAAACATCTCACGAACGGGCAAGATGACTTTTTTCCAGTCCCTCCATGTTACTAATGAAGTTACTAATCTCAAAAGTGAAATATGAAAATTTTATCATACAAAGATCATAGCCATTAATATATTCCACATCATACAAGTACAAACATCTCTGATCAATTAGTGACAATGGCTTTCGACAACTCTGAATACTATAATCTAATAGAGGTCCAATTCTATCATTTTTGCTCTAACAAAATAAAATGCTGCTTCATGACAGTTTTCTTTCCAATTAGAAGATTCTACTGCACGCTGTTCCTCTTTGATCATATCTATTTACTACACAAAAACATATCCCTTACATGTTTGACGTCCTGAAAATTCAATGAAAGGCCTGTACACCAGCAACATAAGTAGCAACAACTGAAGCAGATCCTTGTGCTGCAAAGTCATCCCATGAATCAATGAATAGTATGACAAAATCAGCCAGCTTCCCAGCAGATAAAGATCCCAAATCCCTGTCAAGAAAGCATGCACGAGCATCTGAAATAGTATGCCTGCCATTGTGAAAGTAAGAGTGATGTCATGGGCAGGCTTGAACACGAAAGTAACCGAGCAAGAAAAAACCGAAACAAATAAATACAGATATGCTTGGACAAAGATAAGCCTCATGTTCCTCCTATTGGCACCATGTGTACTCTTCTGAAAATCAAAATTCATTTTCCTGAAGCCTTCTCTTAAAAGATAAAACCTATGCCAATGTACTAAATGCCCTTTGTCTAGCTTTAACATTCTTACTATAATACAGTTAGAGGTCTTCATTACGTGAGACTGACTACCTTGCCAAGTCAACTATCATGTTATCCTTTTATGTGGTAGCCACTCAACCTCTCTCTCTATCCTCCTCAAAGTGTTTGGCTCTACCATCTTAATAATTGAATTGAAACAATATTCATCATTTGATCACACAAGATATTGTACATACTTATAACTATAAATAAAATGGAGGTAAAATGAGTATTAAATTTGAAATTTACTCATATGAAACACGATACTAATATACTATAACTCTATAAGTCGTTCTACTTATTTTACAGTTTGATAATCAATTTCTATACACTACACAAACAATAGTCCAATTAAATTCAGTTACACTATGTTTGGGAATTCAAAGAAATTAGAAGGGTCGATACTTGATAACTAACAAGGATACAATGGGATAAACACCAAAATGGAAAGAAAAAAAATGAGCTTCCCTCACTACTTGTTCAATGAGGTGTTTGAGTTCATTCTTGCTACTTTGGAATTTATATCTATTTGTGGCCAAATATCCCTTGTATGATTGTATCACTTCAATTTAGGAAATGAAATTTGGATTTTCAAGACCTCATAAAGAGGGAGAATAATGATAATATACACATCTTAACTTTGGCTAGTTCTATGTAGACAATAAAAACAAACTATTGAAAAAATTTAAGGAATAAAATATTGATAATAAATCTGTAGGTACTATAACTAAGTTAAAATTACAAAAGTTCTTTCTCTCTATTCAACCCTGCATTCAGGGAAAACATTCAAAACAATTGATAATGTTTCCCCTTGTATGAGGACATAGTGATATCTCTCCATCACTCAAAAAAACTCTAATAAACATTTAACCTCGTTACAAGATACTAATAGTTTTCTATCCAAAACAAACTTCTTATTCCTCGATAACATTAGAATCTTCCGATCCTTCGCTAATAGAAACCTTTGAAAAATCCACAGTTAAACCTTGGACGTTGTCATATCCTTCATATTATACATTAAGCAATCGAAGATGTTAAAGAATAAATGAATTAAAAAGCCAATCATGCATGAAAAAAACTTAATAACTCACTAGACAATTAACATACATAATGGTTATTTGAAAATTTGATAAAATCTAAGGAAAAAAATATTATATTCATCTTACCCTCATATCCATATAACTAATTGCGAGTTGTTAATAAGGCTTATGTGTTTTCAAGTAGAGGAGAGCTTCTCCATTTGTTTAAAATTCTATACCCCATACTAAATGTTGATTTTGCAGCAAGGTGATAGGAACACTCAATATATCCATTGCCCTGAGCGAAAGATCTTTGAATAGAAATTGGTTCTCTTTCCAGTAATGTAAAATATCAAAGTTTGAGAAACGTCGATCAATTCGAGCTTCATCCAAATTTGTGAGTCTTGGACCCGAGTCTATTTCATCAAGCCCCTGCATCATAACAAGAATACAAATATTTATATGCATCAACGCATGTATGGCAACATATATCACATTGCTAAGTTAAAAACAAATCAAAATTAAAGCATATAAATATTATACTCACCAACAGGTCACAAGAACAACTCATACCAATTTCACATTGCTCATGAATACCACCACCACGTGCAAATGAGTAAGGACTAGTCCTATTATTTGCATACTCCTTGAAGAGCTTGTACAGTCCGTCACACACTTCCTTTAACTTACCTTCTACATTTGTCTCATCTTGTCCAAATACAATTTTTGAAAACAAAATTTCACACACTGTAACTTATAACGAGGATTAAGTATTACCACAAAAGAAAGCAACATACTGTATGTGCTCCATCAAACTTCTTCTACATATCTTCTACCATATAGAGATAGTTGTGCTCTTCATTTCTTCAAGTAGACGCAACTCAATACTATAAACATTAGAGAAGTACAAATTGGCTGTTGGGTAATTAGTGTCAGAGAAAAGATTGGTAATTTCATAAAAAGGCATCAAAATATGCATGATCCTTTCAGCCTTATGTCACTCATCATTTGTCGGACAACACTTATAATTTGAATCCACCAATGCCAAACTAGTAAAAGCACAACGATAAAATAGTGCCCTTTGAAGCATCAAATAAATGGAATTCCACCTTGTAGGTACATCCAACCACAATGATTTAGAAATATTCAATCCAACCTGTTGCATGCATTCATGAAACTTTATTTTCCTTACACTGACCCATCAACATATTTAACACTCTCTAACTTTGCATACACATACATCAATCACTTTCAAACCCTCTTTCACAATAAGATTTAGTATATGAGCTGAATAACGTACATGAAAAAACACACTACCACATAACAAAGCACCTTGCAAGTTAAGTTCCTGACGTAAAGTATCTTTCATTGAATCATTATTAGTTGCATTATCCAATATGAGTGTGAAAATCTTCTTTTCAATGCCCCACTATGTGAGTAAGTCATAAATTTTCTCATACAAAAGAGTTCCAGTGTGGAGGAGCAACATGAGAAAAATTCAAAACTTTACTCTTCAAATTCCAATTGCTATTTATATAATGTGCAGCGAGACAAAGATACCCTTGTGTTGTACATGATGTCCACAAATCACATGTCAAACATATTCCACTAGGAACTGCCGCTAAAGTTTGTTTGAGATTCAATTTTAGTATTCTATGCATTTTCAAACAATCCGACTTAGTAGTGTTCCTAGATATGGTTTTAACACTGCTATTTAAATAAATATGAATATTTCTATTCCCTTGATGCTCAACCCATGTGAATGTATAACCATGCCTAATAATAGCTTTAGCTACTAAGTCACGATAAATTTCATAATCAATTTTAAGCACTTGATCCTCCAGTAGATTGACTTTTACGAGCAGAACAACGCTCAATGTCTTTTAAAATTCGATGTTCTCTTACCAGACTCGACAATAAACATCTTTTGGCAATGCTTACTTCGCCCTCTCATTTTACCATCCGAAAATTAATCTCTGTTAATAATTTCAAAGTCCTTCCAAACTTCAGAAATTGTCTTACACGGCTTCATAACAGCTGCATGTGGGGCACACAGTACCTCCTTATTCAACATCATGATGAAGATCTTCAACAACAGGCTCCATGGCTGCAACCTTGCAAATATAAAGAAAAAAGGCGGGTTTATTATTTCATACCCATGCTTAGCCCATTAAAAATTGGTGAGCCCACGAGTTTTATTCATTTTTTTAATAAGTGGGTCTCTAACGAGGCAGGTTTGAAGCGAATGTGTCATCTTCATCCCGTCGTTGTTTACAAAAATAATCTTCGTCCCCTTTCCCATCCTCGCTGAATTTTCATTTTGTCCTTCATCCCCATCCCTGTCGAAGATTTCTGAAGATTGACATCTTCATCCCCGTTTATAAACGAAAAAATCGAAGATTCTATGTTAACTTTTTTTAATAATAAAATAAATGTTCAATACAAAGTGCATACCCTTACAAATCTAAATACATGTCATCAGATGAAATTTAAACCACAAAATAAGTTCAACATTACAATAAATCTTCTACTTCCAATTTTGTGTCCAACATCAATTTCTGGTATCGAGGCATGAGACCAAACTAATCTTTTGACATATTATGTGTTTTGTATCCCGTAATGATTTATTTTCTAGCATGATTCGTGAAATTGAAGTCAGAGTTTTAGATTTTAAAAATGGTGTGCTAGTTTATTAGTCATAGAAATCAGTATCTCTAATAAATGGGTTTAGAATCATTCGTTCAAACTGATCAAATAAAAACAATTTACAATGATCAAGGAGACAACAACAATGAGTTTTCTGATGTCTAAAACCTTACATCAATATTATAGGTTTCTCAAAAAATATTTCTCCAAAATGGATGTCTTGGCTGAACCTAGGATATTTAAGGACCTGAGATGCTGGAATAATTTGTAGTTAATGTTTAAAAGCTTTAGTAGAATTTCTCTATTCATAAGAACATTCTTGAATTAGCCACTTAAGACTATGTAAACCTACTTTTGTGTTGGGTTTCATAACAGGTCAACCTGAATTCAAATGAATGCTAAAATGACATCGTAAAAAATTGGGGAAAAAAATTGTTGTAACTCGATGGGGCAACCCGAATCCGAACCTGACCTGACCCACTCGATTGCCACATCTAGGTCGTTTTGGGCTCGGGTCATTTGGGTTACGGGTCAGATAGGGTTCGGGTCGTTTCAAGCCTCGGGTCATTAGGTTTATAGGTCATCTCAAGTCTTGGGTCATTCGAGTTAGGGTCATCTCGGGTTGACCCATCGGGTTACAACAATTTTTTTTCCCCAATTTTTGATAATGTCATTTTAGCATTCATTTGAATTCAAGTTGACCCGTTAAGTTAGCTTATTTTTATCTTTTCTAAATTTTAGTGTAATTATTAATTAAGTTCATGATAGCAATAATAAATGTAAAGAAAGTGAGAAGCATTGTCCTTAGTCTTTTTCTCTTTGTTAATAACATCATACATTAATCTCTTAAGTCTAAGTCATGATAAGGTAATCAATTTGTAGAGCAAATGCAGGACAACGAGATTGAGAGGGCAGAAAATTAATTTTTTTATAAAAAATTAAGAAATGAGTCTTACTCTTGAGAGTGCCTGTATTATATGTATTTTTATTTTTATCGTATAAATACGTATAAAACAAATGTAAAATCGATATCTATAAATATAACTATTTGAAATAACTTTTTATAAAAGCGTTTAGATGATGTCATGTGTCTAGCTTTTTTTTTTTAATTTTAAATATGAAACTACGTAGTTTTGATTTGATAATTAATTAAGATATAAAACTCAATCCATAAACTCTTTAAATGCTAAAAGAATATTAACTTATAGCTCAAATAATATTAACAAAACAAATTATAAAAAAAAAATTCAAATATGAGATGTTTAAAATTTTGAATATGAGATTAAAGATTAAAATCAAAATAATATCTTTAAATAAAATTAACTAGTTTAAATGATGGCTCAAATTTTTCTAATACGATATAAGCTCTTGAAATTTTTTTAACCAAATATTTTTTTTTAAATAAGCACGTGCATTGCGTGGATACACAATTAATCTATAATATCTATATTAACTAAATTATATTTCAGAATACTAAATTTATGTGATCATACATATTTTACCATAATCTATAACCAAAAATAAAACAATTTCAACTTTTAAAATTAAATTATTTATGTATACTATTGAAATTATCCTTTAAGATATTTCAAATTTTAATGTTAGGTTTTTAAAATAAACAAATTTAATAACTAAACTCGTGAATGGCACATGGTACACGAATAGTGTAATATAAAAAAAAAATTGACACTGGTTACTATAAACTTATAGTTATATGGAGTAAATATAAATATAATCAATATGTTTATATAAATTATGTCATTAATTATTTTCAAGTAAAATAAAGGATTAAGGTTTAGCCTTTAGGGTTTAGGGTTTAGAAATAAAGATATAGGATTCATCAAAGCCCATTTCATTTTTCTTGTTGGGCCTAAATAATTATATCCAAGCCCAAAATCAACCCCAAATCCCAAGGGCTAAGTCCTAAACGGCTAAACCTAAGTACCTAACTCCCTCCTCTCTCTCACTCTCTATCTCTGAATTCTGATATCTCTCACACACAGGCCGCATAGGCACAGCTCATTGGCCACTACCTCACTCGCTCCCTCTCTCTAGTCTCATTATTACAACCGCACTCTCTTAGTCTCTTGTTTGCTTTGCACCTCTGCCTCCAAGCTAGCTAAGGAAATCAGATCCAGCTTCTCAAGGTTTGTGCTCATCCTTGTTCTTGCCTTCTCTCCTCTTGTTCTAGGGCTCAATTATGCTTTACTCTTTGTATTGTTTGTAATTCCTCATGACAACTCTATGAAACCCAACACAGAAGTAGGCTTACACAGTCTTAAGTGGCTAATTCAAGAATGTTCTCATGAATAGAAATTATGCCAAAGCTTTTAAACATTAACTACAAATTATTCCAACATCCTCAAGTTCTCAAATTTATCCTTATAATCATAATAAAATATCCTAGGTTCAGCCAAGACCTCCTTTTTAGAGAAATACTTTTTGAGCAACCTATAACATTGATGTAAGGTTTTGAACAACAGAAAACTCATTACTTTTGTCTCCTTGATCATTGTCCATTGCATCATTGTTTTTATTTGATCCGTTTGAACGAATGATTCTAAATCCATTTATTAGAGATACTGATTTCAATGACTAATAAACTAGCACACCATTTTTAAAATCTAAAACTATGAATTACAGTCTCACGAATCATGATAGAAAACATTAGAAAATAAATCATTACGAGATACAAAGAACATAATCTGTCAAAAGATCAGTTTGGTCTCATGCCCGAAGACTAGAAATTGATGTAGGACACAGAGCTGGTTGAAGAAAATTTATTGTAATGTTGAACTTACTTTGTGGTTTAATTTTAATCTGATGACATGTACTTAGATTTGTGAGTGTTTGAATTTTTATTGAACATTTATTTTATTATTCGATTTTTTCATTTATAAACGGGGATAGGATGAAGATGACATCTTCATAAACCTTTGACGGGGATGAAGATGAAGGACAAAATGAAATATTCGGCGAGGATGGGGAAGGGGATGAAGATTATTTTTCTAAACGAGAACAGGGACGAAGATGACACATTTGCTTCAAATCCGCCCCGTTTCCATTCAGTAGAGACCCACTTATGAAAAAAATTTAATAAAACTCGCGGGGAATCCTATTTTTTAATAGGCTGAGCATGGGTATGAAATAATAAACCCACATTTTTTCTTTATATTGGCAAGGTTGCAGCCATAGAGCCCGTTGCTGAAGATCTTCATCATTATGTTGAGGAAGGAGGTACTGTGTGCCCCACATACCCCCTGTTACGAAGCCGTGTAAGACAATTTCTGAAGTTTGGAAGGACTTTGAAATTATTAACAGAGATCAATTTTCGGATGGCAAAATGAGAGGGCAAAGCAAGCATTGCCAAAAGATATTTATTGTCGAGTCTGGTAAGAGAACATCGAATTTTAAGAGACAAAGCGTTGTTCTGCTCGTAAAAGTCAATCTACTGGAAGATCAAGTGCTTAAAATTGATTATGAAATTTATTGTGACTTAGTAGCTAAAGCTATTATTAGGCATGGTTATACATTCACATGGGTTGAGCATCAAAGTAATAGAGATATTCATGTTTATTTAAATAGCAGTGTTAAAACCATATCTAGGAACACTACTAAGTCAGATTGTTTGAAAATGCATAGAATACCAGAATTGAATCTCAAACAAACTTTAACGGCAGTTCCTAGTAGAATATGTTTGACATGTGATTTGTGGACATCATGTACAACACAAGGGTATCTTTGTCTCACTACACATTATATAAACAGCAATTGGCAGTTGAAGAGTAAAGTTTTAAATTTTTCTCATGTCGCTCCTCGACACTGGAACTCTTTTGTATTAGAAAATTTTATGACTTAATCACATAGTGGGGCATTGAAAAGAAGATTTCCACAGTCACATTGGATAATGCAACTAATAATGATTATATAAAGGATACTTTACGTGAGAAACTTAACTTGCAAGATGCTTTGTAATGTGGTGGTGAGTTTTTTCATATACGTTGTTTAGCTCATACTTAATCTTATTGTGAAAGAGGGTTTGAAAGTGATTGATGTATGTGTATGCAAAGTTAGAGAGAGTGTTAAATATGCTGATGGGTCAGAGTCAAGGGAGATAAAGTTTCATGAATGCATGCAACGGGTTGGATTGAATATTTCTAAATCATTGTGGTTAGATGCACCTACAAGGTGGAATTCCACTTATTTGATGCTTCAAAGGGCACTATCTTATCGTTGTGCTTTTACTAGTTTGGCATTAGTGGATTCAAATTATAAGTGTTGTTCGACAAATGATGAGTGACATAAGGTTGCAAGGATCATGCATATTTTGATGCCTTTTTATGAAATTGCCAATCTTTTCTCTTGCACTGATTACCCTACAACCAATTTGTACTTCTCTAATGTTTATAGTATTGAGTTGCGTCTATTTGAGGAAATGAAGAGCCCAGCTATCTCTATAAGGTATATGGCGGAAGATATGAAGAAGAAGTTTGATAAGTATTGGAGCACATACAGCATGTTGCTTTCTTTTGCGGTAATACTTGATCCTCGTTACAAGTTACAGTGTGTGAAATTTTGTTTTCAAAAATTATATTTGGATGAGATAATTGTAGAAGGTAAGTTAAAGGAAGTGTGTGACGGACTGTACAAGCTTTTCAAGGAGTATGCAAAGAATAGGACTACTCCTTACTTATTTGCACGTGGTGGTGGAGGTGTTCATGAGCAATGTGAAATTGGTATGAGTTGTTCTCGTGACCTGTTGGTGAGTTTAATATTTATATGCTTTAATTTTGATTTGTTTTTAACTTGGCAATGAGATGTATGTTTTGTGATATATGCTGCCATACATGCATTGATGCATATAAATATTTGTATTCTTGTTATGATGCAGGGGCTTGATGAAATGGACTCGGGTCCAAGACTCACAAATTTGGACGAAGCTCGAATTGATCGGCGTTTCCCAAACTTTGATATTTTACATTACTGGAAAGATAACCAATTTCTATTCAAAGATCTTTCGCTCATGGCAATGGATATATTGAGTGTTCCTATCACCACAGTTGCTTCAAAATCAACATTTAGTATGGGGGGTAGAATTTTAAACAAATGGAGAAGCTCTCTTCTACCTGACGCAGAAACCTTAGTAACAACTCGCAATTGGTTATATGGATATGGGATAAGATGAATATATAATTTTTTTCCCTAGATTTTATGATAATTTCAAAATAACCATTACGTCTATTAATTGTCTAATGGGCTATTAAGTTGTCTTCATACATGATTGGTGTTCTAATTCATTTATTCTTTAACATCTTCAATTGCTTAATGTAGAATATGAAGGATATGACAACGTCCAAGGTTTAACTCATTGGACATGTAGTAAGGGAAGCTCATTTTTTTTTCTTTCCATTTTGGTGTTTATCCTATTGTATCCTTGTAAGTTATCAAGTATCGACCATTCTAATTTCTTTCTTTTTCTTTGTATTCCTAAACATAGTGTAATTGAATTTAATTGGACTATTGTTTGTGCAGTGTATTTCAAAGTACAGAAATTGATAATCAAACAGTACCATTTAGACAAACTCTAACCCTTTAATCTAATAATCAGAAACAGAATATTTAAGATTTGCTATCATTTCATTTCTTAAAATACCGCCTCTATTTTTTGTGAACCAAGCAAAAAAAAATTAAGGAAAAGTGTCTGATCTTCAAGATATACGAACTTAAATCGTTTCAGCTATTTCGGATTTTACACACAAGCTGCACAAAAACAAATTAACTAGTAAGTTACGTAGTTTAATCACATAACAATGTGTTTAAAATATAATTTAAGCATCGTGAGGCATGCAAAGCCAGCAATAATAACAAAAACAAGAAATTTGACCAAAAGAGAAAACATGGAAATTAGATAAAGAAAAGGGTTTAAATTAGGGTTTTTCGTTCCAGTTTTCAGCATAGTACCAACCAATTCACGACAAACAATAAAGCAGTCAATGATGAGGGTTTTGTATTTTGTAACCTTTTCATTAGTAACATCCATTAACTCACTCAAACTTACATCCCAACAACTGAATCAATAACAAACAATAATGCAGTCAATGGTTTAATTGGGGGAAAATCAACATTAAAGAAAATAACAGTAAATATTTTATTAATAAAACCAGTTCAGATGTTTCATTGAACATCTTGTACAAAATACCCACTTAATCAAATTCAACATAAATGAGAAGTAAAGGAAAGAAACTTAAGTCCCAACACAGTATTTTGTTGAAAGCGCCGAGTTGCTTGATTTCCTAAGGAGGAAAAGAGAAGCATATTCTAACCATTTTTGCACAATGTTTTCACAGCAACCTGACAAAGCTTAATCAAAAGTGCGGATCATCGAATTATGTGTATTCATAAAGCACAGAAAAGTGGTAGCATCTCAACATGTTTTTTTTTTTATAAGCAGCAGGTCAACACTTTGTTAGAGAAAAAAGAAACGAGCTTTGTCAAGATCTATACGAGGTCTTGGACAAATTCCCCTCCACTTTCTCAACATCCAAACAAAAGATGGAGATGCTAAGAGACAGAGAGAAGAAAATGGGTTAAATCGATGGATTACATGAAGCTGGGTTTTAAATTCACAAAATTCATGGGTTAATTGAATAGTTGAAATCCATACTTCTTTGGCTTAAAAGGAACTCCAATCTTTGACTTCTTCACATACCCAATCTAACATATATTACTTGAACTTTATGAACACATACACAACACAGAAAGGGAAGGCCAAGAACCATTTAAGACTCACAACCCATGCCACACTCCAAAAGCCCAGCCTAGGCTACTTTTGGAGGCACAAAAGGCTGATTATATAGGAGGCCCAAACTCCATCACTAGGCAATGTGATAGATGCAACATGCATTTTTTAATCAACAACAATTAATAACATACACACACAACAGAAGAGGAGAAGACAAGAATCTTTATTTTTTATTGTTGAAACACACGCACACACCACTCAAACCTAAGACTTTTAAGGCCAAGGGCCTCAGCCTTAACTATTGAGGTAAGGCTTCCTTGGCGGGGAAGGCCAAGAATCATATAAGACTCACAAGACACGCTACACTTCCTATTTCTAACGCCTATACTAGGTGACTTTGGAGGCACAAGCTGCCTATAGGAGAGGCTGGCTAGGCGATGTGGGATAAATGCAACTTGCATTTTTTTTAATCATTGACAATCAATAACACACAAAAACAGGGGGGGAGAGGGGAGGGGAGGGAAAGGCCAACAACCATAAAAGACTTGCAAGCCACACAACACTCCAAACACTACATGAACTGGAAGCAGCAAAAGATCAGCAAACCAAATCCATTTTACCAAATTTGCTGCTGAACAAATAGCCATATCGCATAAATGAGAAACTAAAACAATAAAAACCAACCACATGCTAAAGGAATAAAAAAACCAAATATAGATGGCTAATCCCTAAGAGAAAACTATCCCTTTTAACTTATATCCAATTAGAAACACAGAAAACAAACACATTGCCAATCGGAATGAATAATATGCCATGTTAGCCCAAGAGCTCAGGTCTAGCTTTCTACAACAAGATATATCACCTTTGTGGACATTTCTCCACACATAAACTAGAGATTAAATGAACACATTCAATATGACAAAATTTGCTTCTAAACAAATCATAGAACGCATAAACCTCTGTTATTAAGTAACTGGTATCTCTCAAGCCTAAAGGAAAAAAAATGCAAAACAACTTTGATATATGTTCCCATCAAACATTAAAATCAATTAAATTGATGATTTTGCTAGAATACATTATTTGTTAATTATCGAAAAGGGGCACAGCAATTCTTTGATGGACTAACTACAATTAATTCCATGAACAATGAATCTGGAAAATAATCAAGCATCTTGATTTCCCCAAAAACCTAAAAATGCAAAAATGCAGGAGAAAGGGCTAACCTTAGAAGGTGATTATTGGACTGTGGCCATAGGAGATAGACTTCTTGCGGCCAGGAGGCGGAGCAATCGGTGGTGACACGTGGCCGGTAGGTTAGTGAAGGAATCGAAAGGTTTCTTGAAACTGAGATAAATAGAGATGAAAGTGAACCTGAGAGAAAAAAAAAATAGAGGAAAGAGGGGTACGGCTCTTACCTGAGAGTTCAGAGTGAAACACGGGTGAGTAGAGAGTTAAGAGTGGTAAGTTGAAAGGGTACGGCTACATTACAATGTTTGCTAATTATCGAAAAAGCGCACTGCAATTCTTTGATGGGGCTAACTACAATTAATGAACAATGAATCTTGAAAAGAATCACGCATCTTGATTTCCCAAAAACCTAAAAATGCAAAAAAATGTAAGAGAAAGGGCTAACCTTAGAAGGTAATTATCGGTCGGTGGTGATAGGAGATAGACTTCTTGCGGCCCGGAGACAGAGCAATCGGTGGTTCCACGTGGCCGGTAGGTTGAATGAGAGTGATGGAATCGAAAGGTTTCTTGAAACTGAAACAAATAGAGATGAAAGTGAACCTGAAAGGAGAAAAAAAAATAGAGGAAAGAGACATAAATTCAGAGAGAGAACCGGGGAGGGGGCAGAAAAACCTTTAGTTTGACTCTGAGTTCCCCGTATTTTCAACTCAAGTCAATTTCACAATGCCATGCCATCTTTCTATCGTGGATATTTTGAGTGTATAGGCAGTATGTCAGCTGTCTATCAATATAAAAATATTTTTTTTTTATTGGTGATATGCATTTGAGATGTACCCAAAATTTTACTATTTTAAAAGTGAATCCTGTAATTTTGTAAAATTGAAAATATTACAAAATTGAATATTTTTTTACACACCCAAAAATGGATATTTTGAGAGAGCTCCAAGAATTTTGCAAGATTAGGAATTCTGTTATATTTGATAATTGGCTTATGTTCTCGGTTAGAGTGAAAAAACGATGGAAAGGACTATGACGTACAAATTCGAAGAGAATTTTTTCTTTAACAATAATCTCAATGTTTGATTTTTAAAAGTAATTTTAATTTTAATTATTTTTAATATTTTATCAATTAAAAATCTCCAAACAAAATGTCCACCTCAAAATAGGTATTTTGAGACCCTCTAATGATTTTTGTATTGCCACAAATTCGTCACTCAAAATTATTAGTTATTGTAGCTTTTAGGCTTATACAGTATTACATATTGCGTTAAAATCTCACACACTGCACTATCATTATCCAATGACAATTTCATGTAATTGTTCTTTTTTAGTAAGTTATACCAAATATTTCATCATAATTACAACTTCATTTCAAGATATCGGAAAAGTATCATTCTCTCCTAAAACTTTGAACATTGCAACTAGAACTCAAGGGGTAAATAGAAATGCCAGACGTTAAAATATATGTGATTTTTCCCGGTTGACATCATGTGATGATCAAAATGCCCTTAAAAAATTAGAGCATTGGTTGTTGCCATTTACACCATTCCTTATTTGTCCATTTAGGGGTTGTTTGCTTCAAGGGACAAAAGTGAAAGAAAAAAAAAACTATTTTAATCCCACATAAACTGTTAATCATATGTTGGTTTGAGAGATTTACGGTTCACGTGGGATTAAAATGGGACAAAATTAAATCTAATCCTAAAAATTTTATCTCACCTCTTTCCTGTGACAGAAATATTTTTATCTATGTGGGACTCAAATATTTTTTTATCTCCCCAGATTATAATACTTTTTTTTATCTTCTTTTCATCTTTTTATCTAATTGTTTATTGCTGAGTCTGGTAAGGGAACATCGAATTTTAAAGGACATATAGAGCGTTGTTCTGCTAGTAAAAGTCAATCTATTGGAGGATCAGGTGCTAATAAAATTGATTATGAAATTATCGTGACTTAATAGCTAAAGTTATTATCAGACATGGTTATACATTCTCATGGATTGAGCATTAAGAAAATAGAGATATTTATGTTTATTTAAATAGCAGTGTTAAAACCATATCTAGGAGCACTATTAAGTCGGATTGTTTGAAAATGTATAGAATACTAAAAATGAATCTCAAACAAACTTTAGTGGCAGTTCCTAGTAGAATATGTTTGACATGTGATTTGTGGATATCATGTACAACACAATAGTATCTTTGTCTCACAACATATTATATAGATAGCAATTGGAAGTTAAAGAGTAAAGTCTTCAATTTTTGTCATGTCTCTCCTCCACACAGGAACTCTTTTGTATGAGAAAATTTATAACTTACTCATATATCGAGGCATTGAAAAAAAAAGATTTTTACTCACATTGGACAATGCGACTAATAATGATTCTATGAAAGATACTTTACGTGAGGAACTTAATTAGCAAGGTGCTTTGTTATGTGGTGGTGAGTTTTTTCGTGTACGTTGTTCAGCTTATATACTAAATCTTATTGTGAAAGAGGGTTTGAAAGTGATTGATGTTTGTGCATGCAAAGTTAGAAAGAGTGTTAAATATGTTGATGGGTCCGAGTCAAGGAAGATAAAGTTTCTTAAATGCATGCAACGGGTTGGATTGAATATTTCTAAATCATTGTGGTTGGATGTACCTACTAGGTGAAATTCCACTTATTTGATACTTTAAAAGGCACTATCTCATTTGCGTGCTTTTACTAGTTTGGCATTGGTGGATGCCAATTATAAATGTTGCTCGAAAAATAATGAATGACATAAAGTTGAAAGGATCATGCATATTTTGATGCTTTTTATGAAATTACCAATATTTTCTCTAGCATTGATTACCCAACAGTCAATTTGTACTTCTCTAATGTTGATAATATTGAGTTGCGTCTACTTGAAAAAATGAAGAGCCCAGATATCTCTATAAGGCATATGGCGGAAGATATGAAGAAGAAGTTTGATAAGTATTGAAGCACATGTAGTATGTTGCTTTCTTTTGCGATAATACTTGATCCTCGTTATAAGTTACAGTGTGAAATTTTGTTTTCAAAAATTGTATTTAAATGAGACAATTGTAGCAGGTAAGTTAAAGGAAGTGTGTGACAGACTCTACAAGCTTTTCAAGGAGTATGCAAAGAAAATGATTACTCCTTACTCATTTGCACATGGTGGTGGAGGTGTTCATGAGCAATATGAAATTGGTATGAGTTGTTCTCGTGATCTGTTGGTGAGTTTAGTATTTATATTCTTTAATTTTGATTTGTTTTTAACTTAGGAATGTGATGTATGCTTTGTGATATATATTGTCATACATGCATTGATCCATATAAATATTTGTATTCTTGTTATGATGCAGGGGCTTGATGAAATGGACCCTTAGGACTCAGGTCCAAGACTCACAAATTTGGATGTGTATTTGGATGAAGCTCGAATTGATCGGCGTTTCACAAACTTTGATATTTTACATTACTAGAAAGAGAACCAATTTCAATTCAAAGATCTTTCGCTCATGGAAATGGATATATTAAGTGTTCTTATCACCATAGTTGCTTTAGAATCAATAATTAGTATGGGAGGTAGAATTTTAAACAAATGGAGAAACTCTCTTCTACCTGAAAACGCATGAGCCTTAGTAACAACTTGCAATTGGTTATATGCATATGAGGGTAAGAATAATATATAATTTTTTCCCTAGATTTTATGATATTTTCAAAATAACCATTATGTTTGTTAATTGTCTAATGGGCTATTAAGTTTTTTTTTCATACATGATTGGCTTTCTAATTCATTTATTCTTTAACATCTTCAATGTCTTAATGTAGAATATGAAGGATATGATAACATCCAAGGTTTAACTCTAGATTTTTCAAAAGTTTCTTTTAGTGAAGGATCAGAAGCTTTTAATGTTATCGAGGAATAAGAAGTTTGTTTTGGATAGAAAACTATTAGGATCTTGTAAGGTGGTTATATGTTTATTAGAGTTTTTGTTTTTTTTGGATTGTTGATGGAGAGATATTACTATGTCCTTATACAAAGGGAAACATTACCAATTTATTATAAAATGTGTTGAATGGTTTCCCCGAATGCAAGGTCGAATATGGAGAAAGAACTTTTGTAATTTTAACTTAGTTATAGTAGTATAGTACCTACAGATTTATCATCAATCCTTTATTCCTTAAATTTTATCAATAGTTTATTTTTATTGACTACATAGAACTAGCCAAAGTTAAGATGTATATATTATTATTATTCTCCCTTGTAAGAACTAGCCAAAGTTAAGATGTGTATATTATCATTATTCTCCCTCTTTACAAGATCTTGAAATGCCTTCTTGAAAATCTAAATTTCATTTCTTAAATTGAAGTGATACAATCATACAAGAGATATTTGGCCATAAATAGATATAAATTCCAGAGTAGCAAGAATAAACTCAAACACCTCATTGGACATGTAGTAGGGGAAGCTCATTTTTTTCTTTCCATTTTGGTGTTTATGCCATTGTATCCTTGTAAGCTATCAAGTATCAGCCCTTCTAATTTCTTTCTTTTTCTTTGAATTCCCAAATATAATGTAAGTGAATTTATTGGACTATTGTTTGTGTAGTGTATTTCAAAGTATATAAATTAATAATCAAATATTAAAACTGTGAAATAAGAAGAACAACTTATAGAGTTATAGTATATTAATATCATGTTTCTTATGTGTAAATTTCAAATTCAATACCCATTTTATCTCTATTTTATTTATAGTTATAAGTATATATGAGATAATAAGATAACAATTTTCACTTTACCACCATCAGTTTAATTAAAAAAAAAAAATCAAGTTAATTCAAGTTTTGAGTCGGGTTGTTTTGGGTTTCGAGTCAAGTCGGGTTTGGGTTTCGGGTCATTCGGGTCCAAGTCATTTCGGGTTTCGAGTTATTTCTAGCTCGGGTCATTTCAAGTTTCAGATCGTTTTGAGTACGAGTCATTTGGGGTTTTGGGTGTTTCGGGTTCGAGTCGAGTCGGATTCGAGTCAGTTTATTTGAATATGTTTTCAGGTTTCGGGTGAGTCGGGTTTCGAGTTAATCGAGTCGAGGTCGAGCCAGATTTGACGCCTCTAGTTCTGATTGTGTCTTCTTCATCCAAAAAAGGGTTTGGGGGTAAGGGGGACCCTAAAAGAAACAGAGGTTCTACTGTGTCTTCTTCATCCATGTTTCAACGAGGCTCAAGTTCCAGTTTTGTTGGCTGAGACGCAAAAGAGAGGACCTGAGAATGTCATGCCTCTGGTTTAAAGGCATATTTTGGGCACCATAACTCCCCTCACCAACTAGTGGGTCCCAACTTGCCTTCAGCTACACTGACTTGTTATACACATTCACCATCTAAAAGAAAAAAAAAGGTAAAAAAAAATTCCAACCTTAGGCAGCACCCGAAGTGGGTCAGTCAATCGTTTCAGAAGAAGTGTAAGATATTCAAGTCGAAGAGTGCCACTGTACCACTGTTAATACAAGAATGATAGGCAAACTATAAGGAAGAAAGAAAGAAAAATGAAAAAGCATGTATGAATTCCTAATAATTAACAGTAAACATTTCAAATAGCCAATAAGAGAAGTAAAAGACCATATTCCACTGAAGAAACGAAACGTACCGTGAGAGCAAGAACAAACAATTCTGCACTCCATATTCCCCTCAAAGTGGACCTTTCTTTTAATATAAATTTTTTTTCCATGCATGAACATATATATGAAGTGGACATGAATGCATAAATGATCTCACCGTATTATTTGTTCATCCTCTTTCCCCTTCCATTTTCCAAGAGATCATCACAATATTTTAGAAATGTTAATAGCAAATGCCAGACAATCGTAGAACAAATGACGTAACAGATTATAGTAGCCAACTTTGGATGATTAGAAAGGAGAGGAAGGAGGAGGAGTAGAGCGGAAAGGAAGGAGGAGGAGGAGAGAGGAGAGGAAGGAGAAGGAAGAGAGTGGAGAGGAAAGATGAGGAGGAGAGAGGAGAGGAAAGAGAAGAGAGGAGAGAAAGGAGGAGGGGAAGGGAGGCGTGGGGTTGGAGAAGAGGAAAAGGGAGGGGAGGTGGCCGAGGGAGGAGGGGAGGCAGCCGGAGGAGATGGCTGTCGCAGGGAAGAAGAAGAAAGAGGGAGGGGTAAAATGGTCTTTGAAGAAAAAAAATTGATCCCATAGACCTGGGATTGATTTTGTCTCGAGAACTCAAACATACTTTCAAGGATTGAGACTAAATTAGTCCCGACTTAATCCAAGATGAACAGTTAGTTCCAACTTAGTCCAGATGAATAGTTAGTCATTCCCATATTTACTGGTATCCCCATACCTCTCTTGAAACTGTGATTAAGATCTTACGTTTCAATTCGTGGTGCATTCACGCACCGGATCCCTAAAATTGGCGATCCAGATTTTTCTTAAGACTTTTGGCTAAATTTAAACATAAAATAAAATTCTAGATAGATGAAAGAATTTAAGATAATATTCATACTTTATTTTTAAATTTATGTTTTCTAATATTATGTTTATTGATTTTACTATTTTGTCAAAACTCAAACATCTTCTAAACTATTATTTTTTTTATAAGTAATGTCTAAACTATTATCATGCTCATAGTTCTATTTAAATTGTACTCATAAATATATCTAATGTCCTAATTTTCTACATATATTTATACATAATATAAATCATTTAAGTTTACCCAAACGTACGACGTACGGGGTGGGTAAAGTACCACGTCCCCGAACCTATAATGCAAACCAAGACGTACCGAGTTTCGAGTAACTATGGTCCCTTCAATCAAACATGAGACTAACTGTTCATGTGAGATTAAGTTAGTCAATCTCAACTTAATACCCCATACCAAACTGCCCCTAGCATCTATGTCTGCCCTAACCCATAGCTACAATAAGAACATACATACCATCATGCATGCAATTGTTATTAGGTCAAGTAAGCATGAAACCACATAAGAAAAAGTCATGTTTCAATGGACTCGGTTCTGTGGGTTCAATTTAAATGTTTTATTTTTTATTCAGTTACTATTGTATTTTCTGTAATTATTAATAAAGTTCCTCGATTCTATAGTAACTCCCATTTCCGTGGGATCAAAATTCCATAAGAAATAGAACAATGGATTTAGACTTATGAAGTGGACTCAAGACAAAAGGCAAGGATTCAAGTGTATCAAAGGTTCACGATTTTTTCAGACCAAAAGCGAACCAATAAAGTAAAAACACTCAAACCAAACCCAACTGTTGGTTTGGTTCGGTTCGGTTATGTTCCTTTACACACAAAGCAGAAGGTCCAGAACAGTCAAACAGTTGGAAAATTAGTTTGAAGATCGTTATTATTTGGGAAGGGCATGTACATATGGGGCTCCATTAATATTGTATTTGTACTTATTATAGGCCCACCTAGTTGACTTGTACAAACTACAAATGATCTCGACGAACTTAATACATTTTATTTTATCAGTAGCGCATCTTAATACACGCTGATATAGAGTCATCCACCAGCAAGGTATAAGAGTAATACAGCCCCAGGAATAACTTAGTTCGGGATTTGGGATTTGTAGATGTCACTGCCAGAGATGGCCACAGTTTTTGGACACAATCTTATAGAGAATAAATACGGCACAGGAGGAATCAGATACTTATCATGAACACTGGGTGTCCAGCTATCATCTCCACCCAAACCCATATGTTTGTGGTCAAGATGCACCTGTAAATTACCACCACAACATGACAAGGTGTTACTCCTTGAAAAAAATCTAGCAAAGCATGACACAGCAAGGAGGAAAACGTTAAAATCGGAGAGCAAACATCAATGAATACAAGTATATAATCCTCTGAATATGAGCCTGGAAAGAAGCTTTTTTTTTTCTTTTCTTCCATAGGAAGAGGATGTGGGGGAGCAAAATGTGTTTCCTATTGAGATAAATGATGAACAAGCAGAATTTTCTAACAGAAGATCTAGAATCCAATAAACTGCAAGCAACTTCAAATGCATAAAACCTCGTGAGTACCCCCATTCACACATTTAAGTTCCCAATGCATGAACTTAACAATTTGTTAGCAATCCAAAAAAATTCAAACATCAAAATATCAATACGAATCCAGGTCAAAGTTAGAGACAAGATCAACCTGTTAAAGAAGAAAATATTAAAATTCAATCCACAAGTATGCAAATCCAAACTGAAATTGTGGTCATGTCAAAAATTACTCCCTGACAAAACCATTGTTCCATAGACTTCACGGAAAGCTCATGTAAAGCAAACGAGGATTCCTCATTCTATGCTATTTAAGTAGAAATGGCCACCTCAAGTATCTATATGCTTCACAATGGAATGCACCAAAACATCTACTAGACCAAAAATTATACATCCAATCATCTCAGACAATTTGATACATCCTTTTTCCTTTGCATAGTGCAATTTGATTCATTAGTATAATTGTCATTCTGTCTTGCATACAAGTCAACAAATTGAACATAAATAAAATTTCAGCTCATAAAATCTTCTAGCCCCTACATTATATATAGATTAATGGATGGATAGATAGGAACATAACATGGCCACTGATGAACATATTAGCACCTTAATAATTTCCAACTTATATGACATGACTTTCTCTAACAGGACAATAGAAAGAAAAACAAAGTACCTCAATGTCGTCTCCTTCAATTAGCTCTTCATTATGTGTTGCCCGGTGAAGTTCTTCGGTCGAATAGTAACTTGCACTCATTTGCATAGGAGGAGAGCTGTCATACATTGAAGCATAAATTCCAATGCCATCATTATTTTGAAATGTCACCCATCTGACATCTGCCCTACCCCCGCATTCCCCAGGAACAATATAAGGAACGTGCATGTCACCCACAGTCTGTTCATAGATCCCAACATGGGCTGCTGCTTTTCTATCTGGATAACACTCAAATGGTCCTCTTCCATACCATTTAATCTGGTCCATTGATTTTTCCATGTGGAGTTCCACTCCAACACGTGGTAAAGGTGGAAGACCAGAGCTTGGTTTTATATTGCATTCAATAATGATGTCCCCAGAACCATAGATAGTGTAAATCATATCAGCTTTAAATAAAACATCTGATTTTTTGGACTCAAGGAAAGAACCCTCCTCACCCCTTGGGACACCAAGGTAAGCCACTGCTATCTTCACAATATGGTCCGTCATATTCTGTATGGAACAGCCTTCCACAAGAAAAACAAGGTTATCCATAGAAGCAGCTTTCCACCTAGAGTAATAACTACTTGCACCTCCCCCTTTGTCATTATCTGTAGGTGCTCGCCAGAAACACGGGAGTATGCCCTTGTTCATCACAACAACTCCTTGAACCTAAGATTTGCCACCAAATCTTTAGAACTAACAGTTTCCTTATAAATTTAAAAAGCTAGAAAGGTATAAATACGTGAGAAAATATATTCTACCGAAAAGAGAAACTGAAATAAATGAATTCAGGCAATTACAGCTTGCTTCATTATGTTATTCTAGATCATTTTGCTTTCTAGTAAAAGAGGAAGACAAAAACTATAAACACTTTTAGATGCCTGTTATAGTGAGAATTTCCGAGTGAAAAGCTGAAAGACTCCCCTCCTCCCTCCGTCTTTCTTGGGGTTGGGGCGAGGAGTTCTATTAATGTAGTTTTTATAGCTAGAGTTTAATTAATGCTTATTTTCTGCATTTAACAAGAAATAACATTAAAAGATCTTCACAGTGACCCAATTAGTAAACCTAGCGTATAAACTACCTTCCAGCTTTCAACAGCTCCTGTTCTAACATTGAACTTAATCTCCCAAAGATTCTTCTTACTGACTCTGATTGTATCTTCAAGAATTTCACTGAAGATAATAGCATCTTTTGTTTCAGTGACCTGAAAACAAGGGTCAGTTTTAAAACAGCAAGTAATATAAGTGAAAGTATAAACTTATTAATAGTATCAGTGTTGGTATAATGAAAGAGAATTACATGAGGTATTCTTTCTCTTTTGGCAGGCAACTGGACTTGCGTAGACGAAATTATATGACCCGCTTCAACCCAGCGTGTGGAATGCAAAAGCTTAACAGTTATTGTTAGAAAAATTTCTTCAGCAATCGAGGAAGCCCATAGAGAATACCATGGACCTGACTCCCATTCAATATCACAACTGCTCTGGGGTTTTATCAAGGGAAGAGAGAGAATTCCAGACCCAAGTTTGCAACCATTTCCATGAACAGCCCAGCTGAACTCCACTCCTTGCGTTGTTTCATAAAAATGAGCGTTTGTTATCTGAAAAGAGAAAGTTCAAACTAAAAGTAAAATATAGATTGAATTAACAGCATGCAAACACTGAGTGAATATGTGATTACCGTAAGTGTGCTTTCCCTTAATGAAACCTTGATTGGTTGATACACATACTTAACTTCTGAAAGCAATAACAAAGGCCATGAGACATAATGCAAAATAACAATTTAGATAAAATATCATCTTAGAAAATTGCACATACATGGATATACTATATATATGACATATAAATAAATAAATAAATATAAGTTACCATGTAATGCAGGATGAGGAGTTCGATCTGGCCAAACAAGGCCATTCAAACAGAAGTTTAAATCATTAGGAGTATCTCCAAAGTCACCTCCGTATGCCCAATGCTTACTGCCATCCGCACTGTCCTTCAGCAAACTCTGTTTGCAAAGTACAGAATGACCAGTTTTTTTAACAATATTTCTGTCTGCTGAACACCCGCCAAAAAAACAATAAATAAAAGAATGACAGCTAAGTAAATAGGTTCAATTATCAAGAAGTTAATAACTTTAGCAATACAGGGCTTCAAATTTACATATGGGCCTTATCACAATAAAGGGGCTGCTGAAAGCCATGTTTTTAGAGGTGAAAGTGTTAAGACAATATATTAAAGAACGTTAGAAATGAGCCTAGACTCACTGAGGTGCAAGTTTTATTAGATTTTTTTTTAAAATATATAAAAAAACTAATATAAAATCAACTAAAATCTCATTAATTTTGCTTTTTACGGAAATAAAAATCAAAGGCAAAGGATTTGAAACTAATTTGCATTAACCAAATTATGAAAAATCAAATACTGTGGAATTAGGCAAGGTAAAATCCTTAAATGGGTAATTCAGACCTTTTATCTATTTTTAAAGAGCTTATGTTCTTTTGACAAAGGTTGCTGTTTAAGTTACATTACCTTTTAAACTGGTTATGGGACCAATCTTGAAATAGGTTTCTTTCTACATAATCTTAGTATATTTTTTTTATAAGTAAAATTATAGTAAAAAGGGCACCAAGGGTGCCACTCATGTACAAAGAACTATCTAAAAATAGTGTTTCTATGAAATCTAAAAGATGAATCTCATTTACAAGAAAAATTCTCTCTAGCTAAAAAACGAGGGCGTTAAGTCATCAATCTTTAAGAGAATCAATCGACCTTTCCACCCTATCAAAAACTCTCTTATTCCTCTCAAACCAAGCCAACCACCAAATGGAGAGTGGGATCAAGGTAATGATCTTCTTTGTCTCTCTTGAAGCTCGAATTCCATTCCACGCCCAAACCTCCTCTTCAACGGAATTGATACTCACCCAATAAAGACGATAAACCCAGAAAGCCATATTCCAAAGTTGTCTAGTCCAAGAACAACTTAATAATAGGTGATGCATGAACTTGCAATACTCTTTGCAAAGGTAACAATGATTCACAAGCATTTTTCCTCTCTTTTGGAGACTGCCAATGGATCAAAATCCACAATAAGTTCCCCAAACAAAAAAAAAATCCATTTTAGTGGGAGCACAAGTCTTCCAAATGGGCTTCCACGGGAAGTGGGGGTGTTCCCTTCTATAGAAAAAAGAGCCTTATAGAAGGGGCTAACCTCAAATTTTCCATTACTATTACGACTCTACTACAATCGACCTCCCTATGCAAGTCAATCTTCACTTTGTAAATTTCTTCAAAAAAAGTCTCCAATACTTTGAAGTTCCTAATCATGAGGATTGCGGACAAGTGGAATATCCCACATAACCTCCCCATTCGCCAAAAATGCGCAATCATTAAGCAAAGCATCCGATTCTCTTGTTAAAGAGTAGACCGTTGGATTTGGTCTTTCAAGGGGGGGTCCCAACACCATGTATCACGCCAAAACAAATTGTCTTACCTCTTCCTGCCTCAAAAGATCCTAGTATAACATATTTTAAATTGTATAGAAAAAAAGTCCGGCACAGAAAAAAGAATTATATATATAGAAGCCTGTGCAGAGGCGTATGCCTAACAAGCACACTCGCAGTTCCCCCACCTATGCTTTTAGGGGCTTCCTCTTTAATTGTTTTTTCTTCTGATAATTATATTTTCTCTTTAATTTTCAGGCTTCAAGTCCTCATTTAATTTCAATCAAGAATCATGCAGACACTTGTTTTTATAAGAATCCCTTTAAGGCACCAGGGGGAGCCAACCCATGTACAAATTCATTGACAAGATAAGAACTCTATGAACTCCTCTTCATATAAAAATAATGGCAACTAAACCAAATGGATCCACCTATCCTTTAACAAAACTATTGATTTCTCCTCCCTATCAAATATGCCCTTCTATTTTTCTCATTCATCACTAACCCAAAACATAGAGAGTGGAATCAAGGTCATAGCTTTCTTCATTTCTTTTAGCACTGCCACATCTTATCCTTTTGTGTGTTTGTCATGCATAACATATTAAAGAGAAGGTGTCAAAATGTTCTTACATATATAGGAGAAAGCTAACAAAATTCTAACACTAGACTCACAGTACAGTGTGATAGCTGTCCTGGCCCCAAGTTCCAGAATGAGATAGTGTATCCTAGGTTTGATCCATCCCCAGATCTTAAGATATACACAAGGAAACGCCTAGTCTATGGTTAACCACAAAAATCAAGATACATTGTTAAATATCAACAAGATTCATTGTTAACTACGAACGTCGTCATTATAAGTTGCATAAATCTTTAATCTTGTGTGAAATAAATTATATTTTTCTAAAAATAGGACATGCAGTATATTCAATATTTCTATGATGTTAATTATACTCCTCTCTCAAAGGACTTAGGATTCTCAACCTGATCAACCCATTCCCATATGAAGCCTCCCTGGAGACCAAAAGTGCTATCAATTGCTTGCCAATACTCAAGTATATTCCCACTGCTGTTCCCCATTGCATGTGAATACCTGCCATTTTTGAATCACATGCGCTCTTAAAAAAAGGTACGACAACAAGGACAAACAAATGCAATTTACAGTGTTATTATAGAATGTAAAAACATAACTGAAAGAAGAAAACAGTAAATACATAAAAAAAAAGAACAGCGTACTCGCACAATATCAAAGGCCGGTTTTCGTTTGGATCTGTTGCAATCTTAACTATGTCCCAAATGCGCATGTACATTGGGCACACAATATCAGTAGACGGGGTTCTAGAACCACCTCCTTCATAGTGTAATAGCCGTGAGGGATCCTTTCCTCGAATCCAACCTAAATAAAAGTCTCAGCATGTATAACTTTAAGGAGAAAAAAGAGAGAGAGAGCAAAAGGGCATCTTTGGAGCAACTTCAAGACTTCAAAAATTTTAAATTTTAAAAGAAATTGCAAACAATAATTGACTTATATTGAAATGCATAGTATTCGCAGACAAAAATTATCTAAATTATACCCTGAATATTGTGAATTTGGCTCTTTCTTTCCAGAAGCATTCTGTTTCCCTAAGGTAGTTTTGTTCCCAAATTTTGTAAGTCCTGACTAATTGAATTTCAACAGTACCTGAACCCCAATACAGTCCGCTTGTATTTGAAGAGAAAATTTCTGATAATACCACCCATGATTCTAATAGTCAATTACCATTGATTGTATGTTTCATCTGAGCAAAGATATGTTGACATGGCAAAATAGTACTTGAATGCTTAAACATGTAAATTTAGAAAGAAAACAAATCCCCAATAAACACCCAAGATGGTTTTCTTAAATATTTTCTCAAAAAGCATATAGTATCCGTTTAGGAGCCCCTTCTTTGGCAGAGCTAAAGTTGTATAAATTGCTTCCAAACACTACCAACTCACTGATAACAATATAGCAGAATACGATACCAGCTAAAGCAGAATGATTAGGTCCATAGTTGGACTCATTTCCCAAGGACCAAGAAATGATGCATGCATGATTTTTGTCCCTCTCCACCATCCCTACTACACGATCCATCATTGCAGCAGCCCAGCTTGGTTCTTTAGTGGGATGCTTCAGATGTCCACAAAGATCAAAACCATGTGTCTCAATGTTTGCTTCATCAATCATGTACATGCCAAACAAATCACACAATTCATACCAACGGGGATGCTGGGGATAATGGCTGTTTCTAACTGCATTGATATTGTTCTGCTTCATCAGAACCAGATCCTGCAAGCAGAAGAATTATGAAAATTTGAATAATTTATTAAGTAGAACCACTAGGCTATATCACAATGCCAATTCAGCAAGCAGAGATAAAAGCTAAGGAGAATGAAAGGTGGCATCACCTTGACCATGCAGGACTCTATATTTGTCTTCCCTAGGCGTGGATGATGTTCATGCCTGTTCACACCTCTTATTATAACTGGATGTCCATTAACAAGTAGCTGTTTCGGGGCTTTAGATACTTGTCGTATGCCAACTACACATGATTCACAGTCAACAATGAAGCCAGATGCATCTTTGAGGGTGATGACAAGAATGTAAAGGTTGGGCTGTGCACACATACAAACAAGCAGATAAATAGGTTACAAATCATGTCCACATGTTGAGCACAGAATGAAATACAAAACTCCATAAAAGTTCAAAAAAAATTGATTGAAACATAATGATTCAACAGGAAGTCAGACACACACATAGTGTCTAAACCATTTTGATAGGTGCATGAAAATTTCCATTCTCAAGCTAACTTTTCCTCTAGCACATTCTACTTTTGGTAAAGAAAGCCTAACTGCTCCAGTTGAAAGGAAAATAGATGGCATAGTACAAAACTGAATAGAGAAGCAACTAAATCCCAATATCAACCAAATTGAAAGCTGTACTGCTTCAACAAAACTGTTACGCACTTTAGTGCTCAAGGCACTGGTACCAAGAAAGACTGGAACATAGATGACATTGGCAATTGTTAGAAGATAGAATGAAAAGTTTGAGTTTACGTTTTGGATCAATGATCTGATACCATGTAATGAGATCATTTAGAACCAAGACAACCACCAAAAAGTGGCTGGGTCCTATTTGTATATGTATATATATGGCAACTTCATAATGAAACTGCAAAAGTATGTTCACTACCACTTGACTATTCTAAGAAGGTCAAGAAGACTTTGTCTTTGATTCCACGCTTTATTTATTGGATAGTATGGAGAGAAAGGAATCAGATGGCTTTTGATGGAGTGGAGAGACTTATTGGAATTATTAAAGATAGTTGGTTCAATACTCTCAATTTTTGGTTTAGAGGGAATTTCTTTGTAAATAATGATGATTTTTTTGATTTGGTGGACTTCCTTCATTGTAAATAGCCTTGAGCTTTGAGTTACACTCTCTTGGTGCCTTTTAATAAATTTTTATTTATCAAAAAAAAGTATGTTCACTACCACTTGACTATTCTAACAGCAACAATGTAGAAGGGTAAAGCACACTCATCCAAATTTCTTGTCTTTTCTCTTTTAGCACTGTACTTAAATCACCATACTACCTCACCCTCGATTAAACAACGTAATTAGTATGTAAGAAAGCATTTAAATTTATTTGTACTACATATCTGAAAAAGCAAGCAAATTGAGTAGACAACTAGCAGCAGAAATCATAATAAACTGACAAGCTGAGCTTCCTCACTTGCTCTGCAGACCAAAGCTTTGGCGTTTCCAGTCTCCCCACGAGCACATAACCATGAAATCCTAAACTTGTTCTAGAGGTGGGAATGAGCTTCATATTAGCAACATTAGATGAAAGCAAATTCTCAAATCCATCACTGTTGTACCAACTCCCGGTGTCATATAGCGCAGCTTCTATGATGTAGTTGGCAAGAATACCATCTTTAGAAGTGTCTCTCGAGTTATCTACTATCACTTCAACCTGAATAATAAATCATTTAAAGAAAGAACAAAAAACCTTAAAATGCCTGCAATGCATTTTCACTGAAAATATTAGAACTGCAAGAAAATGTAATCACAGATCATACATAAATTCAAAAAGAAAATACTAAAAAATAAAAGAAGAATGTTTTAGTGTGGCTCTTACATAATTTATCATATAATAAATTATCAAGGAAAGTAATGCATAAACAATAAACAAAATATTTTCTCAGTAAGCAAGAGGGTACATCACGTGGCCTTTATCAAAGGTACATAATATTAAATTAGGTGCACTTCAAGAGTGCTAAATTGCATTTGCCATCAACCAGACCATACAATCTTTAAAAAGTGAAAGGTATTAATCCACAAAAAAAATGTAGAAATTTTATGCATAACTGAAGGCAGCACAAAGAGGACCCTCTGTTTTATGGATATTTCCAATTGCCCAACCACCTTGCATTTTGATAATTGTTTTAAAATCGATCAAATAGGACCTTTGTTTTAGGAATGTTTACAATTTCACCTTCTAACTACATTTTCAGCTAAATTTAAAATCAAGCTCACGTGTTTTCACACATTCGACACTCACACTCAACTCATGGTCAACTATGAGACTATTGAAATGTGAAACAACAAAAATACCTTCATCTCTTTTCCTTTATTAACTCCTTCCCTAAATCAGCATTCTGTCCTAAGGAAAGAGAAGCTAAAAAGAAGAGAGAAGGACATTTTTGTCTTTTTTTACATTTTAATGGTCATATGAGTTGATCATGAGTGCCACACGCGTGCAAACACGTGTGTACCATTTCAAATTTGATCGAAAATATAGCCAGAAAGGGCTATTGAAAACACTCCTAAAAAAGAGGGTCCTATTTGGTTGATTTTAAAACCTAAGAGGGACATTGAAACAAAAACCAAAATGCATAGGGGTTTGGTGATAATATCCCTTAATACATTATGCCAAAGAAGATTTTCTGTCAGAGACACAAGGTACTGAATATATCTACAAAGAAGAACAATGTTGAATTGAGAAACACTTACCTCTATATCTGCATAAGAGAAGTCCTCCGCCAGTTTTGAGTTAAAAAAGTAGTCTGCAATAAAAACCTGCATGACAGTCATTTGACCATTTACTTTTACTCAATGTTATACCTGGTTGATGGCAGACTGGCTAATACATTATCACAAACAGATTTGTAAAATAAAAAGTAGAAGAAAAAAATGGTAGAATAGTTGGGCAAGTAATTGCATACAATTATAATAAATCTTTTTTTTTTTTTTTGCGAGGCACATAACTAAAAAACATTCTAAAATTATTTACTATTTATTTATAAACAACTCACATGTGAGTGGCATAACCATCTCAACTGTACATTATCTATTTCATAATGATTAAGATTATCAAGAAATGGTACTTGATCATTTATACGAAATAAATAGGATTAATTTTGGATATGGGACGGAATCCAGAGAATAATCCTAACCTTTAGATGCTTTAGAGAGATTTTATCTCGGGAGCTCAGATTGGGATTTAATAAAGAGGATCCCAAACAAACTTTTAACTTTCCTTAGAGATATTCAAACTCCACAATAGAGCAAGACATTCTTTCACAACTATGTTTCTTTATTATTCTAATCATAACCAACCTGGACACATGGCACATTCACATTGGTCAAAACCTTATTCTCTTATTTGATTGGTTGTGACACATCATAAAGGTCTCCCAATAATGGAGAGCTCACCCCTCTCGTGCCCTGAAGCCTCTTGGGAGAAAATTCTTACTATTGACAACTTACAAAAAATGGAAGGTGATTGTTAATACTTGTTACATTTGTAAAGAATGCTCCGAGTCCATGTTTCATCTTTTGGTGGAGTGTTCGTTGGCTAGAAGCTTGTGAGAGATGGTACATAGGATCTTGGGTGTTTCTTGGGTGGTTGTTGACTCTGTGAAAGATAAAATGTGGGCTTGGAGTGGTTTGTGGGCTTCTAAAGAGATCAAGAGTTGCTGACTCTGTGAAAGATAAAATGTGGGCTTGGAGTGGTTTGAGGGTTTCTAAAGAGATCAAGAAAGCTTACACGTTGATTCCACTCTCTATTTTTTGGATAATGTAGAATGAGATGAATCGTAAGGCTTTTGATGACATGAAGAGACCTATTGAAGTTATCAGAGATAGATGGTTCAACACTCTTAATTTTTTTGTTTAAAGAGAATATTTTTGTAAATGATTTTGACCTTCTAGATTTTGTTGATCTCCTTTCTTGTAATTAGCATTGTCTTTGAATTGCACCCTCTTACTGCCTTTTAATACAATTTTACTTATCAAAAAAGTAATGGAAAGTCCACCCCTCTAGCACTATATATCATTAAATACCCCAAAGGACTTTTAGAGTCACCTCATTGTGTCTCACACTCTCTCTCTCTATCCGCTAACTTCACCAAATTCCTTACAGATACTCACAGTACCTTAGCACACAAGGTAAAGAAATCTTTGGTACCTTCATCTACCTTACAACACCAAGCTAAGGTAGTACCAGATCCTATTATCTAAATTTATCTCATCTTACCTTACCCACCAAGTTGAGGCAATATTCACTCACATCACTACCTTCAACATCAATAACATACTACCCTAGCCTCTTTTAACTTATGATTCCTCACTTTTACCTCTCCTACAACACTTGCTCCCTAATTTTAATACTTGCATCTTACTTAATACTCCACTCCTACTCTTACTAAAGAAGAATCCCTCCCAATACCCCCCTCACTTTTAGTTTCCTTAATCCTTGCTTAGTTCAAGTTTTCACTCTCCTAACCATGTAACTTTCATTTCCTGCCGCATTAGTTGGAGTCCCTAAAGATTGACCAATCCTACTTGTAAGGTCTCTCTTATTCTATCCTATTTTCTTGTGCACGATGCTTCGCCAAATTAATTATCACAATTAATCGATAACCGGAGAACTCTCTACAGTGATTTCTTCAAACAAAGCATAAAGAGAAAGAGAAGCATTGGGAGCATTACAGCAGTATTACAATGTTGTCCTGAATTTCAAGCACAAAATAAAATCAATATATTTCGAAATAAACAAGGTGCATTCAAGAGTCTTGTACTTTCAGGATCTAACAGTATATACAACCTAAAAGTAAGATGTCTTAGAATTTTTTATCCTCGACAGTAATCCTTTTTCTTGTAGAAAGTGCTTTTCGACCAACATGAAAGATCCCATAGAATCTCTTTAATTTTTAAATTTTTAACAAGTAAAAAAGTAGTATATGTTGAAAATAAGAATTGAAAAGAACTTTTGTATTATTAATTAATTTGAATACAATTCAGTCGTCAAATATATAGATCTATGAATATTAAATCTAATAAGACTAGGATATATTGAATAGATAAGATAAACATAAACTACGTCTATTAAGACACATAATAGGAATTCTATTAGAATTCTCAACACTCCCTCTCAAGTTAGAGCATAGATATCATATACACCCAACTTGTTACAAATAAATTTAACTCGAGAATCACCCAATGGTTTAGTAAATAAACACACAATATCCCGTAGTAAACCTCCTATTAGATGAAGAGCCTACCCAATCTGCATAAGTATAACCCTCAACCTGTGTGTATGACCATAATTTTGATAAAGTAAACCGCGACCTAGAACACTCTTCAAATATCTCAAAATATGAATAACAACATCCCAATAACTAGTCCGTTGAGCATCTAAAAATTGACTAACTACACTTGTTGCAAACAAAATATCTGGTGTAGTAACAGTCAAATAATTCAATTTGCCAACCAATCGTCTATACTTTCCTGAATCAGATAATAATTCACTTTGATCAACTGCAAGTTTTGTGTTGGGATCTATAAGATTATCTATAGACTTACAACCTAACATTCCAGTATCACTCAACAAATCAAGAACATATTTACACTGAGATAAAAAAATACCATGACGATATTTAGCAACTTCGGTACCCAAAAAAATATCTCAGTTGTCCTAGATCCTTTGTTTGAATCTTAGTACTTAAGAACTGTTTTAGTTTTAGAATTCCCTCGTTATCGTCTCCTATGATAACAATATCATCTACATACACAATCAACAATATCCTACCCACTTGACTATGTTTATAAAAGACAGAATGATTTACACCACATCTATTTAGACCAAAATCAATCACTACTTCACTGAACTGGCCAAACCACGCTCGAGGAGATTGTTTCAAACCATATAGGGACTTCTTCAACATAGAGACTAACCCAGACTCCCCTTGAGCAAATCCAAGAGGTTTCTCTATATAAACATCCTCTTGAAGAGAACCATTGATGAAAGCATTCCTGACATCTAATTGATGTAGTAGCCAATTAAACGTAGCCGACAAATAGACAAAAAACATGAACTGATGTAATCTTAGCCACAGGGGAGAACGTTTCAGCATAATCAATACCATATACTTGTGTATATCCTTTTGCTACCAGAGGAGCTTTCAATCTATCAACAGTACCAGTATAAACCCAACACAAAAATGGGCCATTAGAATGGGTAATGGAAATGGAAAATAATCCGTCAGATCAGATACATAGTGAGACTCAGAATAAAATGGGGTAGTCTCGAAAATGTAACATCAGCATAAACAAAATACCATTATAACAATGGATTATAACACCGATAACCCTTTTGTGTGCGAGAATAACCCAAGAAAATACATTTAATGGAGCGAGGGTCAAGTTTGTCAATACCTCACTAATGAACAAAACAAACGGACCCAAAAATACAAAGAGATAAACGAAAAGGTGTATCATTAGGAAATAACACAGAGTGCGGGGATTTTCCATTAGGAACAGAGGACAGTGTACGATTAATTAAGTAACAGACCGTACGTAGCATCGTTCCAAAACAATTTAGGAACACGCAAATGAAATAAAAGAGTACGAGCAATATCTTAAAGATGACGATGCTCTACAACCCCATTTTGTTGAGACGTATGAGAGTATGATGACTGATGAATAATGTCAGAATTGGTCATGAAAGTAGTAAAAAGATCTGAAAAATACTCACGAGCATTATCACTACGAAGGATTTTGACAGACGAAAGCCAAGTTAGTATTTGCGATGAATCCCCCTTGATTTCACCTGTTTTAGTCTATGCTTTATAAATTGCTTCGGCACAAAATAAAAAAGCTCTCCAACGCATAAATGGTTGGGAGTTCACATTTTCATCATCTTTGGTCAAATCAAGTCCACCACGTAGACATTCATAAACCGCTCTACTATAGTTCTTAGAGGATAACCCCAATTTAGGTTTAATAGTACATCCTAATAGAGATGGCCATACTTGTTCAATTTCTCTCTTTCAACTTGGATACCATGAGGCTAAATTGAGTTTTCACCTCAGCACAAAAGGCACAAAAATTAGAAAATAACTCAGAACAGTCTGTTATTAAATAAAGCTAGGTGACTCTGGAATAATCATCCACAAAATTAACAAAATACCTAAATCCAAGTTTAGAAGACACACGAGTCGGACCCCAAATATCAAATGTACTAACATAAAAGGACTAAACACACGTTTATTAATACGAGAAGGAAAGGACACACGATGATACTTACCCAACTAATATGACTCACACTCCAAAGATGAAACATGATTCAAAGTCTGGACTAACTTCTTCAATGTCTCCAAAGATGGATGACCAAGATGACAGTGAAGTTGGAGAGGAGACACGTCAACCTAAGACAACAAGGGATGGGACAGGATCAAAATAATAAAGATAGTTGGATTCATGTTCTCTACCAATTATCTTCCGCATCTTCAAATCTTGAATAAGAATAGAATTAGGGAGAAAGGTAACAGAACAGTTTATAGCAAATTATACTGAGAAAAATGAGTATAAAGTACGAATGATAAAGGCACCGAAGAACTAAGATGCACAATGCCAATACCACTTACAATGGTTTTAGATCCATCGGCGACTGAGAAAAAGTAGAAGAAATATTAGTGGTACCTAACAAATGATCAATGGTGGCAGAATCAATAAAAGTTTAGATGAAGAACTACTAGAGGGTAAACAAGCAACCGGTGTACCTTTTTGGGTCAAAAGAGTAGTCATAGAAGATGTTGTAAGAACTCATCAAACTAGCTTTGGAAACCATTAGAGAAGTCGAAAACACAAGATCACATTCAACTGAATCAGAAGTCACACCATTGGCAACTAGAGGACGGCCAACCAAGTGCCAACATGTCTCCCAAGTATGCCTATAAAGGTGACAATGAGTACATTAACGAACTGAACCCGACCATCACCACCACAATCAACAAATATACCACTACCACCAATTTCACGACCACTTCTACCATTATGACGACTCAGATTACTAAAACCATGTCATCCACTACTACTAACATTAGCTCGACCACCTTGCCAAGACTCAGTCACCAAAGCAGATTTATCTAAAGCCATAAGAATGACTTTTTTTTAACTACTGCTTTTTTTATTGTGAACGGTACCCGAACAGTACCATGAACAGTACCCAATATTTTTTTTTGAGAAGAAAGAAGAAAAAAAATTATTCATGATGGTATTTTTTTTAGAAGAAAGAAGAAAAAAAAATTATTCATGATCCTAAGAGAGATCTTGCTCTGATATCATGTTGAAAATAAGAATTGAAAAGAACTTTTGTATTATTGATTAATTTGAATACAATTCAGTCGTCCAATATATAGACCTATGAATATTAAATCTAATAGAACTATGATCATTGATTAGATAAGATAAACATAAACTAGAAGTACTGAGACACATAATAAGAATCCTATTAGTATTCTCAACAGTAAAAAGCACCAAATGGGTGCAAACCAATTACAAAGAGACCATTTAATAGAAAGCAATTTTATGAACTGAAGTTCACTTGCAGAAAAATCCCCTCCACCCAAAAAATAAGAAGACTTAACCAACCCTCTTTAAAAGAAGTGCTATCTCTCTCGACATTCTCAAAGAAATTACTTTCCTCTTTTCTTTAAGAACCCAAATACCATTCCAAGCCCATAGGGATGGAACCAGCACAAACCAAGAGAGACCCATGACCCGAAGGGCCATCACCCAAAGTTGGTGAGTTCAAAAACAATTAAGCAAAATATGATGGATGGATTTGGATTCACCCTTGTAAAGGTAACACCGATTCACCAAACTTTCTCTTTTTTGAAAGTTGTCAATGGTCAAAATTCTTCTCTTAGTTGCCTCCCGAGCAAAGAAAGCCACTTTAGAAAGGGTGCAAGTCTTCCAAATAGTATTCCAAGGAAAGTTTGAATCTCCTTCTAAAGGCGAAAGAACAACCTTATAGAAGGAACTAACTTCAAACTTCCCACCAGCCGAAAGGCACCATTTCGCCCTATTCTCTCTTGTCGTATCAACCTTAGCTTGACTTCTCAAAAAAAGTCTTTTTTTTTATGAAAGTAAAATAAATGTATAAAAGGCACCAAGGGGTGCAACCCAATTACAAAGGACTATCTACATAATAGTAAGTCAATAAATTCTAGAAACTCCTCATTTACAAAAAAAAATCCCTTTACACCAAAAACAAAGGGTATTTAGCAATTTACTTTTAATGGTATCAATTGAACTCTCTACACCCTAAAAATCCCTCTCAGACCTTTCGAAATCAACCAAAAGATAGAGAGAGGTATCAAAGTTAAAATCTTCTCCATCTCTTTAGAAGCTTTAATTCCACTCCAAGCCCAAGTTTCTTCAAGTATAGAGTCGGCCATGACCCAATTGATTCAACACACAATAAGCCATCTCTCAAAGATGCGTTGAGAAAGAGCACCCCAACAAAAGATGTTAAACAGTCTCAGCTTCGTCAAAGATAGCACCGGTTGACAAGCACTTCTCCTTTCTTCTACTTCTTGAACTTCCCAATCTTGCATATTTCAGAACGAACTGCTCCAAGCCACCAAACCATTATTCAAAGAGCACAATTACAAATCAAAGCATCTTTGTCCCGAGCTAGAGCATAAAAATTAATCTTCCAAAGTGGTATTCCCACACCACACATCATACCAAAAACTAATAGAGATGTCATTTTTAAACTTAAAGCACACCCTTAGATGAAAATCATCTCATTCCTTCCTAACCCACTTCCAAACCCCTACCCATCAAGTTCCACTCCCTTCTTTAGAAATTCAACCATTGCAGTCCACTCCGTGTTTTGTACAAACAACTCTCCACCAGAGATGATCCTCCATAACCACTTCCCAAGTAAGGTTTTACTAAACAAAGTGAGTATTTGAGCCCCAAACCACCTATTTCAATTGGTTACTTCACAATACCTCATTTCACCAAATGATACTTATATTCCTCCCCCGTGTTTTCCCAAAAAAAATCTACTTTGAATACTTTCAAGCCTTTTAGCCGCACAAGGAATTAGGAAAAGAGACAAAGTAAATTGGGAGGCTAGACAACGAACTCTCTCCCTCTTTAGAGAGAGACTGACTTTTTCCATCCAACTAGCTTTATTTCGAATCTCGCAACAATAGGATACCACAATTTTTTGTGTTTACATTTAGCCGCCAAGGGGAGACCCAAGTACCCTATCAACACTTTCTCCAAAACGAATAAGCACAACAAATGATTATGCATATGAATAAACAAACCCTATACCTACAGAATGTCGGAGGTAATTTTTAAAAGTTTGATCTTCGTAAGTTCATCAAACACATTATGACTTCAAGTTTTAAATGAATCAACATCGTGTGTCAATGAAACCACCATATATGTTTGTGCATATGTATCTTCTCATTTCACTATCGTTGTATTGATGATGGCACATTAGAAGGTACGTGTGCATATTACAAATACTAGTTAGAATACATAGACCAAAATTTTCGCTTTCAATTTACAAAAATATAGCACACTGGAATCTGGACTAGAAAATATTTCAAAGAAAAACTCTATGCTGATGCATGAAACTTATAGTTATATTTAAAACGTGCAAAAAGAGTAAAGTATTTCGTATTTCAAATATATTTTTTTTAACAAAGGTATATATGAATTATTCTTTCTTTAACTAAAAGAAAAGGATATAATTTTTTTGATAAGTAGGAAAGGATATAATTCTTAACAGAGATAAACAACTCAAAATAAGAGTTTTATTGCTAATGGTGATTTACTTTAAAACTGATCACTTATATTATTAGAGGTGGCCAAGTTTAGTATAGTTTCTTCAAAATAACTTTAGCTTATAAGGAATAAAACATCATTTCCAAAATGGTTTTTCTAGTTGGGGGGAGGGGGCCTCTGTCAATGATCATGGAATATTCCTTCCTCGTAGGCAATCTACATAAAGATTTCCAATAGCTATGAAATCCAACAGGTATTTTAAAGGAAGGGAAAAAAATAATTGAAAAGGGGGAAAAACTTTCCTGACATACTTAATCTCTCCTTCAAAAATAGCTTACAGTAGATTGCTCAAAACCATGACAATTGTACATCTCCCATCAAACAGTAGACTTGAAATCAATTTTGTGATAAATATTCTTATGATCTGAATTAGACTTGCTTATATCTATCTATCGTATGCAGCAAGCTTGCATGCACAGAAGTTAATCCCAAGCAGACAGTATATCACCAATTTGCAACATCATATTCTCATGCCTTTTTTCCTCCAATGAGAAGAAAGGGGTCTGAAGTAGATTCATCTTTTTTCTCGAAACATCTAGGAACTGTGATGCACAGATATCAAATTGAATGTTTACAGTGTATTATATGCACAAATCCTCACAAGAATCTCTGGGTACATAATACCAAGAGTTCCAATAATGGCCCCTAATTCAGTGTAAGTGTAATAAAACAAAAGTTATGTGTCAAAAAGGCTAAAGAGAATACAAACCTGTGGCTTTGCTAAAAGACGCACGTCACGATGAATACCAGATAACCACCAATGATCTTGATCTTCAAGGTAAGACCCATCACTCCATCTAAAAACTTGAACAGCGAGAACATTTTTCTTGGCCGAGTCGCATGGATAACAGTAATCAGAGATTTCAAACTCAGCAGGTAGTCTACTGTCCTGACTGACCAAACGCAAATAAAAAACAAGAAATAAAACAAGCTTGTTAATGTATCTGAGAGCGGACTGATGCCAAATGGTGCAACACTTACTAAGTAGAAACAAGAGCCATAAATTTTTCTTAAGGAGAGCCAAAGTAACATGTAGGAGAATCACATTTCATTACCTTTATATTGAAAATGGCACATTTGATATCTAGGTACAATATGTTGAGTTTCAATCTTTTATTTAGAGAAGATATGTGCATTTTACTTTGGATAAGTAAAAGAACATAATAGAAAAGCGCCAAAGGGGTGTAACCCATGTACAAGAAAATCTACAAGAAAAAACTCAATAAACTCTATGAGGTCTTCCTCATTTACGAAAAGTTTGCCCCTAAACCAAAACCTTAAAGTATTGAACCAACTTCAGGAATTGCTCCAAAGGACCTCTCTTCCTTATCAAAAGCCCTCTTATTTCTCTCATTCCACACAAGCCAAAAAATCAAAAGCCCTATTATTCTCTCATTTCACACGGGCAAAAAATAGAAAGGGCAATCAAAGAGATAGCCTTCTTCAACTCTTTTGAGGCTCGTAAATTCCAAGCCCAAAGTTCATCTTTCACAGAGCCGACAGCGACCCACGAGAAGCCCACAACACAATAAGCCACCTCCTATAAGCTTCTAGCGAAAGAGCACTCCAACAAAAGATGAAACACGGATTCAACAATTTCTTTACAAATGTAGCATCTATTAACAAGCATTCTCTCTCTTCTTGGAAAATTGTCAATAGTTAGAATCTTCTCCCAAGAAGCTTCTCACACAAAGAAACTAACTTTTTTAGAGGCATGGGGATCCAAATGGCTTTCTATGAGAAGGTGGGGAACCTTCCAAAGGTAAATCCTCAAGAAGGATCTCATATAAAGATTTAACCTCAAATCCCTTTTTTGACTTAAACTTCCAACTAACCATATCCTCTCTAGACAAATCAAGGTTAATGTTATATAAAAGGGGGTAGTGCTAAAAGGGGATATTCTTAGATTCTTTGCGGAGTCCCATTATTCAAGGGAGTTTGCGGGAAGCCTTAACTCCACTTTTATTGTCCTTATCCTGAAGAAGGCTGGAGCGTCCAATGTCAAAGACTTCCGACCTATTAATCTTGTGGGGTGTATCTATAATAAGCTCCTCTCGAAAGCCCTTACTTCTAGATTGAAGAAGGTGATGGGGAAAGTGGTGAGACCTCACCAAAATGCCTTTGTAAAGAGTAAGAAAATTTGAGATGTATTGATTGCTAATGAAGTTGTGGATGCCCACTTGAAAGATGGAGGGGGAGGGGTGATTTGTAAACTTGACATGGAGAAGGCTTATGACCATGTTTGTTAGAACTTTGTGATTTATTTATTGAAAGGGATGGGTTTTGGGGACAAATGATATAAGTGGATTTACAAATGCATTTCTTCTGCCTCTTTCTCTATCCTTGTCAATGGTTGTTCGTCTGGTTTCTTTAAAGCTTATCAAGGATCCATTGTCTCCTTTTTTTGTTCACTTTGGTGATGGAGACTCTTAGCAATATGTTAGTGAAAGTGGTGGATGAGGGATTTTGAGTTATTTTAAGGTGGGTAGAATTCGAGGAAGTGTAAGTGTGTCACATCTTCTATTTGCCAATGATACTATTGGGTTTTGCGGAGCGAAAGCTACTCAAATTTTGCATCTTCGGTGTGTTCTTATTTGTTTTGAGGCGGTTTCGGGGCTTATGGTTAATATTAGCAAGAGTGATTTAATCCCCCGGGTGAGAATATTAATGGTCGCTTCCTTGCAAGTTTACTGAGTTGCAATGTGGGGTGTCTTCCTATCACTTACCTTGGTCTTCTTCGTGGGACTGAATTTAGAGACAAAAAGTGTTTGGAACCCTATTGTGGAGAGGTTTGAGAAACAATTAGCCAGGTAGAAGAATCATTATCTTCCAAAAGGGGGAAGACTTACTCTTATCAAGAGCACTCTCTCTGGCCTTCCAATATACTTTATGTCTCTTTTTCTTATCCCTAGCTCGGTGGCTAATTGGTTAGAAAGTATTCAAAAAAGGTTCCTTTGGGGGAATACGGGAGAGGAATACAAGCATTATTTGGTGAGGTAGGCGCTGATCAAGCATCCATTAGAAAGAAGGGGTCTTGGCCTTAAATCTCTCACTTTGTTCAATAAAGTGCTTCTTGGTAAATGGTTGTGGAGATTTATGGTGGAGAGGGATCATCTTTAGAGGAAAATGGTGGAAGTTAAGTTTGGATTGGAGCCCAATGGTTGGATTTCTAAGTAGGCTTGGGGGGTTTACGATGTGAAGGTGTTGAAATGGATTCGGAAAGGTTAGGAAAACTTATTTCCTTGTGTATCCGTTTTGGTTGGTAATGGAAGAAGTTGGTTTTCGCATGACACATGGTTTGGGAATACTACCCTCAAAGACCAATTTCCGGATATGTTTGATATTGTAAGAGATAAAGAAGATCTATTAGTTCTTGTGTCTCCGTGCATAATGATGTGATCTCTTGGGATGTGCCTTTCATTCACAATGTCCATGATTGGGAGATTGAATTGGTTGAAAGTTTCTTGGAGTCCTTGTATCGTGCTATATTGGATGCGGCTAGTGGAGGCATAGCCAGGACAAAGGTTTTGGGGTGAAATCTTTTTACAAGGTTCTTTTCAATGGGCTCTCTTTTAACTTTCCTTGGAAAGCAATTTGGTGCCCTAAGAAAGTTAGTTTTTTTGTTTAGGAAGCCACTTGGGATAAAATTCTTATTATTGACAATTTACAAAAACGGGGGAAAGTGCTTTTTAATAGGTGTTACATTTGCAAAGGTTGTGCGGAGTCCATGTCGCATCTTTTGTTGGAGTGCTCCTTGGCTACAAGCTTATGGGAGATGGCTTATAGGGTTTTGGGGATTTATTGGGTGATTGTCGACTACGTGAAAGAGGAAGTGTGAGCTTGGAGTGTGTTGAGGGCATCTAAAGAGTTAAAGAAGGCTTACTCGTTGATCCCTCTCCATTTTTTGGATCGTGTGTAGAGGAACCGTATGTCTTTTGATGCGTAGAGAAGCCTATAAATGTAATTAGAGATAGATGATTCAATACTCTTATTTTTTGGATTAGAGGGAATTTTTTGGTAAATAAGATAAATTTTTTAGATTTTGTGGAGCTTCTTTCTTGTAAATAGCTTTTGACTTAGAGTCGCACCCTCTGTGTTTTTTAATACAATTTTGCTTATAAAAAAATGTTATATAAATTCTCAAATAATTTCCCAACACTCTCAAGTTCCCAATCATGGACATTTCAATGAAAAGGCACATCTCAGAAGCCACCTCAATGGAGAGGGAAATGCAAGGGGCAACAAGGACATCCTTATCCGCACAAGAAAGTCCCCACACCAAGTATCATGCCAAAGCCGAACCCTTTCTCCATTGCCCACTGAGAAAGAGACCCAAGGAAGAGATACTAGTTTATGCATGGCCTTTATAAAATTATAAGTTCTTAGAACATATAGATCAAGATTCTAATTTCAGCTTACAAGTACATAGCATTAATTTATTTTATTTTTTTATTAAGTAAAAGTATCATTATAAGCACCAAGGGGGTGCCAATCCATGTATAACATTATTTACAAGTAAAAATCTATGAACTCAATAAAAACTTCCTCATTTACAAAGAAATGGCTTTTAAACCAAAAGTTTAGAGTATGAAACCATCTATCTCTAATCAATCTATGATTTTTTTTTAGTTAAAACTCTCTCTAATAAAATCTAATGGCTTTTCCTCCCTGTACATTAATATATTTTCTAATTTAATGCTATATTAAGATTGTGTTAAATTTTTTACTTATAAAAAAAAGATTGTGTTAAATTTATTTTTAAGAAAAGCTACGGTAAATTTAATTATTTTCCATAATTAAATTCAACAGCCTTTTTTTATAAGTAAATTAATTGTATAAAAAGACGCACCAAGGGCGTGCAATCCATGTACAAAGACTAACTATAAGATAGAAGCTCCACATAATCTACTAAATCTAAGTCATTTACAAAAAAATGCCCGTTGACCCAAAAACTATACGGTTCTTTTCATTCCAAACTAACCAAAAGATCGAAAGAGGAAACATAGAGTAAGCTTTCTTAAGGCTTTTAGAAGCCTTAAAATCACTCTAAGCCCAAATTTCATCTAACGGAGCAGACAAAAACCCAAGAGATACCCAACAGCCCTTATAAGTCATTTCTCACAAAGCTCTCGCCAAGGAACACTCCAACAAAAGATGAAAAAGGGATTCGCCACAACTTTGCAAATAAAACACCGATTCACTAGTACCCTCCCTCTTTCTTGTAAGTTGTTTAAAGTGAGAATCTTCTCCCACGAAGCCTCCCAAGCAAAAATACTCACTTTAGTTAGAACCCCAGAGCGCCAAATAGCCTTCCAAGGAAAAATGGAACACCTATCCAAAGGCATCTCTTCGAAAAGAACCTTGCAAAAAGCTTTCACCTCAAAACCTTTGCTTGGGCTATCCCTCCAAATAACTGTATCGTCCTTAGAAAGATCAAAATTGAAGCTATACAAAAATTCCAAGAGCTTTGCACCCTCTCACCCTCTCAATCATGAACATTACGAACAAAAAGGACATCCCACATAATGCTACCATTGGTCGAAGAGATGCAAGAAGAAATAAGGGCTTCTTTATCCCTCACAATTGCAAAAATCTCTGGAAATTGTCTTTAAGAGGAGAGTTCTCAAACCACGAGTCAAGCCAAAGGAGAGTTCTCCTTCCATCACCCACCGAGATAGAAAGACTAGGACAAAAATCCTCCCATCCACTCCGAATCCATTTCCAAACTCCAACACCATAAGCACCCCTTCCTTTTTTAGACATCCAACCATTAGGCTCCAAACTAAATTTAGTCACCACTACTTTCCTCCAAAAATGGTCCCTCTCTACCATGAATCTCCACAACCATTTTCCGAGAAGAGTAAGGGATTTAATACCAAGCCCCCCTTTAACAAAAGGTTGCTTAACTACACCCCATTTCACCAAGTGGTGTTTGAAGTCCTCCTCGGTATTGCCCCAAAGGAATCTTTTTTAATATCCTCTAACCTCTTTGCCACCACACTTGGGATAAGAAAAGGAGACATAAAATAGATAGGGAGGCTAGAGAGAGTACTTTTAATGAGAGTGAGTCTTCCACCTTTAGAGAGAAAGTGATTTTTCCAACCAGCTAATCTCTTTTCAAACCTCTCTACAACGGGGTTCCACACACTGAGATCTTTAAATTTGGCTCCAAGTGGGAGACCTAGATAAGTAAAAGGAAGTGATTGCACTTTGCAACCCAACAAGCTAGCAAAAAAACAGCCATTAATGCTATCACCGAGTGGGATCAAGTCGCTTTTGATAAGGTTGACTTTAAGTCCCGAAATCGCCAAACACAACATTAAATTAGAAAATATTTCAAACGAAAAATCTATGTCATTACATGAAACTTTTAACAATATTTAAAACCATGCAAAAAGAGTTAAGTCTTTAATATGTCAAATATCTTCCGTAATAAAATGTAGACCAGTTACACTATATTAAACTAAAAAGAATAAATATAATTTTTTCTCGAATATGTTAAAATATCAACTTAAAAGGCATCAAGGGGGTGCAACCCAATGACAAGGAAACTAATTACAAGAAAGAGGCCCAATGAACTCTATAAGATGAAGATCATTTACAAAAAATTCCACTCCACCCATAAAATATGAGACTAAGCCAACCATCTTTAAAAGTGGCACAATCTTTCTCCACATTCTCAAAGGCTCTCTTATTTCTCTCCAACCAAGCCAACCTCATAATGGAGAGAGGAATCATAGCAAGCACTTTCTCCTTTCTTTGGATGTATGAATACCACTCCAAGCCCAATGTTCATCAAGAATGGACAGGCACACACCCAAAAAAGACGCATTACCCAAAGAGCCATGTCTCAAAGATGACGGGTCCAAGAACAAGTACGCAAAATGTGTGAACGGATTCAACTTCTTCCTTACAAAGATAACAACGATTCACCAAGATTTTTCCTTTTTTTCAAGACTGTATGGTCAAAATTCTAGCCCAAGAAGCCTCCCAAGCTAAAAAAAAAAACACCTTAGAAGGAGTGTGAGTCTTGCCAATAGCTTTCCAAGGAAAACCTGGGATTCCTTCAATAGGTGGGAGAATGAACTTGTAGAAGGATCTAACATTAAACTTCCCATTCGCCGAAAGACACCATTTCACTCTATCCACCCTTTGAAGATTAAGCTTTGCTTGCTAAATTTTCTCAAAAACTTTCTAATTATTGAAGCTCCCAATCTTGCACATTGTGGAGAAACGGAATATTCCAAGCAACCACACCATTAATCAAAGACACACAATCACAGATCAAGGCTTCTTTATGCCTTGCTAGAGCATAAACACTTGGGAACGAATCCTCCAAAATGCTTTCTCCACACCACGCGTCATGCCAAAAACTAATAGTCACCCGTTCCCACTTCAAAACATACTTTTGAAAGGAAAACATCCCACTCCTTTCTAATCCACTTCCAAACCCCAACTTCATAGGCTCCCCTCGCTTCTTTTGAGATCCACCCGTTATTGTCCTCCCCATATTTGGCACAAAGAACTCTCCTCCAAAGCTGCTCCTTTTCAATAGAGAATCTCCATAACCATTTCCCAAGTAATGTTTTGTTGAACCAAGTGAGTGATTTAAGCCCCAAACCTCCTCTACCAATTGGTTACTTCACAATGTCCCACTTAACCAAATGATATTTCTAATTATCTTCCGTGTTACCCCATAAAATTTACTTTGGTAATTTACATTAAGGAGATATAATCAACCCAAAATAAGATTTCTATTGCCAATGGTAATTTACTTTTAGGTGGTCGCATGTACTATGTAGACAGGGCCAAGTTTAAGAGTTTCTTTCAAAAGGTTTTGTTTTGGATAAGTAGTTTCTTCAATGGCTTTATCTTTAACTAGCTTATACAGATTTTTTTTTTAAAAAAAATCCAAAATGTTAGGGGCGCCATGTACTAAAGGACACCCAAGACATAGATATTATTCCTCTTTGATCCAACTCACGTCAGTAGTAATAATAATAATAATAATTTTTTTGCAATATCAATGCATTTTACTTCATATGTGAAGTAATGCAGACTCCACTAGCAAGCAGAATTGTGATAAACAATTTTCATATTGACACTTTTTGGAATACTTTTGCATTTTTTTTTTTAACTTCTCCCACCTTTTTTAATGGATTCCTAGGTTTGATCATTTCCCAGACAAAGTATATACCATAGGACACCCAAGACATAGATATTATTCCTCTTTGATCCAACGCAAGTCAGTAATAATAATAATCTTTTTGCAATATCAATGCATTTTACTTCATATGTGAAGTAATCCAGACTCCACTAGCAAGCAGATCTGTGATAAACAACTTTCAGATTGACACTTTTTGGAATATTTTTGCTTTTTTTTTTACTTCTCTCACCTTTTTTTTATGGATTCCTAGGTTTGATCATTTCCCACACAAAGCATATACCTTAGGATTTCACAGTATGATTGGATTACTTTCTTCTTGTATCTCCTGTAACATACGAAATACTAGGGAGAATTTTCTTCTGATGGATGGTAATTAAAATTTGTAAATCTAGAGAATTTTATAGGGTTTATATGTAGAGAAACAACTAAAAGATCAAAAATTGACTAAAAAATATGGTACTTAGGGGAAAGCTCCCTAATTTGCTAAGACATGATGATATATATGTGGATGATTTATCAGCATTAAAAAAAAGTTTGTACTCCAGCAGGAGGATGGTGCTAAAAGTTAGAATTGTATAATTCTTGTTGGTATACTTACTGTATACCTATCTCACACAGTATCATTGTATCAGAAAATGCAAGTACATTCACCCAATCAACCTGTCACATCGAATAAGTCAAGGATAAGGTAAATAAAGTCTCTCCCATTTTTGTCATCTCTTTTCCATCTATATAATTCACTAGCATGTGTGCATTCAAGCTGAATTTATCATATTTTACCCGAATAAGATAAAGTTGCCAACTTAAATTGATATTGATGCAACTGAGAGAACAAATATTGGCTGAAATGACTATAAAAAAAATGGTAGCAAAACAAATAGATCAACAAAAGGAATTCACATGTCTTTAAAAGAATGCGTGAGATACCTATATCCCACAACGATCCCATTTATCCAAGCACAGAAGGCAGAATCAACAGCTTCAAAGTGCAACAAAATCCTACGACCTGTCAAAAACCAATTGATGGATGGACTAGATTAAAAAAACAGAAAATACAAAACAATGTACTTTTTATATATTTAAGTTGATAAGTTCTATAATGAATAGATAAGTAAACTGAACGTTAAAGTTGATATCCAGTAATCATTAAACCCCACTAACATAAAATTTTAAAAAATTAAATTTTCTGCCTTCATGTTTCATTTTTTTCACAATTTCTAATTATCTTCTCCTTGGTTTTCTTGAACACAAAGAGCTTACTAGCGGATGAGTTCTCAGCGGAGCTCGCTGAAGGAGTTGCTTACGTGGCTGGTCACAATGAATAGATAAGTGAAAACAGAAAAAGAATCGAAAGATAACTAATAATTGATACAAGATAATAATGACCATGTGACTTATCAAACAAAAAAGTAACATGATCATGTGAATCAACTCATCTTAGTTGCTTTGACACGGTTATATGATTTTCTCAGACGTTAGAGAGAGAGAGATAGAACTTGCACAAATACTATCTACAAAAAGAATATGAATTATTATATAAATTATATCCGATAAATGTACCATGTAAATAACACCTTCCCATATTACATATTAATACTTTAAAAAACTTAACGAAAGATTATTTGACTTAAGTGCAATTTAAACCTCAAAGGTTTTGGGAGCAGTTGCACCTAAAACCACAATGTTTCAATTAGGCAATTAAAACCATAAAAAAAATTATAACATTATTGAATTTCTAACATTCTGTTAGTTTGAGCTAACTTAGCTAACAGAAAGTAGACACATAACCTGCACATGACTACTTGAAAATTATATATATATATATATATATATATATTAAAAAAACTTAATTGTTTGCTTTAATTAACCCAGATTCCTTTATTCTTGACATGAACAAGAAATCACAGACACCCAGATTTAAAAAATAACCCTTGTTATCCAAGGGTCTCACAAATTCTTGAATTGATCACAAAAGAAGAGGAAATCAAGGATTTGGGGCCATACCCAGAAGCAAGAATACATTGAAAGTTGTCACCCCTAACCAAAAGGCATTTTGTGTTCGAAAAGGCAGCCGCATTCATCGCCACCACCATCAAAGCACAAGCTTAATACGCCCCTACCTAGCAGGTGTATCCTTGTGTACGTCACAAAGTAACAGATCTTATTTTTCCAAGGAATCCAATCTACTATATTCAACAACAGCAACATCGTCATTGAAAGTTGTCACTGTTGCTCCACAACTTAGAGATACGTAAAGTAAGCATTGTTTCCTATTCAAAAATTAAAGCAAAAAAACTATTTCATGCCCTTTTTTTATCAGTGAAGTTAGATATTTATAGATATACTACAAAAGACCTACCTACAAGGTAGTAAATCTATAAAATCAAGGAACCATCCTCGTTTAGAAAATAATTTCCCTTGAACCAAAAACAGTGGTATTAAACCATCCATCTTTTATGGTCTCCATCAAATTCCCTTGGAAACCGATTTGGAAATCTTGTGCTCCAACAAAAGTGGCTTTTTTTGTTAGGGAAGCTTCTTGGGGTCGGATTTTGACCATTGACAATCTCCAAAAGAGAGGAAAAGTGTTTGTCAACCATTGCTACCTTTGCAAGGAGGATTGTGCGTTGGTGCATCATTTATTGATAAGTTGTTCTTGGACTAGACAACTTTGGTTTATTGCTTTCCAGCTTTTGGGGCTTTGTTGGGTGAGTAGCAGATCTGTGGAAGAGGAGATTTGAGCATGGAACGGTATTTCAAGCTTCAAGAGAAGAAAAAAATCAGTCTTGATCCCACTCTCCATTTGTTGGTTAGCTTGGTTAGAAAGGAATGGGAGAGCTTTTGACGGGGTGGAAAGATCGATTGAAAGATTGGTGGCTTAATACTCTTATTTTTTGGCTTGAGTGAAATTATTTGGTAAATGAGATTCACCTTAAAGATTTTATAGAAGCCCTATCTTGTAGATAGTCCTTTGTACAAGGGTGGCACCCCCTTGGTGCCCTTTTATACTACACTTTTTTTCTTATAAAAAAATGGTCTCCTTCAAAAGCCTTCCTATTTTTCTCTTTCCAAATCAGCCAAAGAAAACGGATAGATTTCTTCATCTCCTTAGAAGCACAAAAAACACATCAAGCCCACAACTCCTCAAAAATAGACTCGGCCATAACCCAATTGATTCCCGCACACAATAGGTCATATCCCAAAGATGATTAGGAAGGAACATCCCAAAAGATGATAAATTTATTTGACTCTCTTTTTGCACAGGTGGCACCGATTAACTAAAAACCTTCCCTCTTTTTTTGGAGATTGTTAATAGTTAATTTTTTTCCCAAGCGCATCCCAAGAAAGGAAACTCACCTTCTTGGGCGCTTGATTCAACCAAATGGCTTTCCAAAGGAAGTTTAAGCAACCTTCACTAGATGACTCACCACCAAGAGCCTTGTAATAAGACTTGACTTCAAACCAGTGTTTTTAGAGGCGAAGGCGTTGGGCGAGGCATTTTCTTTCGTGACGTGAGCCGTAAGCCTCAAGACACAGGGGCGTAAGTTTTTTGGGTACTTATTTTTTATCTTTAAAATAATAAATAATTATTAAAAATATTTAACTTTATCATTAAATCTTAAAATGATTGTATTTCATTTTATCCCTTAAGATATTATTTTGATTTTACAATGCAAGAATAAATAAAAAAATTAAATAAATATAATGATACTTCTTGCCTAAAGATTAGAATTGGGCCATCAAAATGAGTCTTCTCGCTATTTAAAATCCATTGGGAGTTGAGTTAAGACAAGTTACAAGCCGACAACTCAACGTCAAATCTATAAAAGAATAAAAACACCATTTTAAATCATTGGAAGTTGAAAAGCTTTTAGCTCACACCACAAGAATACCATTAACCTTTCGTCTAATCCTTCTTCCTCTCTCTCTTACCAATAATATGAAGCTTTATAAACAGAATGCTGCAAATTGAAAGAAGAGAAAAGAACGTTAAGATTGAAAATGGTGGAAGATCCAAACTCGATTCCAGAGTGCTGGTGAAGATCTAACTATATACCTTCTCCTCCATCGCATAGTTTTTGCAAAAAGCATCTTCGAAAAAGTCATGTGCCTCTAGTCAAGGCGTTTGCCTCAACGGATTAGACGTACACTTAATTGAACTTCCACCTTTTTTCAAACCTTGAGGCAATTTTGAGTCGCCCCAAAACGAGGTGCGTCTCAAGAGTCAAGGCGCGCCTTACAAACACACTTGAAAACACAGCTTCAAACCCCTTGTCGACTTTCAACTTCCAAGAAACTTGATTATTTTGATCCAAACCAGCCTTTATCTTATAAAGAAAGTCCAAAATAAACTTTCAAAACTATCAAGTTCCAAATCAGGATTGTTCCGCACAAAAGTAATACCCCAAGTGACGTCATCATTAGCCAAATAAGCACAAGACCTAATCATAGTGTTTATATCACAAACTATAGCAAAAATATCCAGAAATCGCTTCCTCAAGGAAGTATCCTCACACCACACATTTTGCCAAAATCGGATAGAATTTCATTTCCTACCAAAAAAGACGTATGGTGAAAAATTATCTTACCCTTTCCAAATCCATTTCCACATTCCTACCCATAAGCACCTCTTCCCCCTTAGGACATCCACCCATGGCCTTCTTGTTCCTCTTTCTCTTCACAGTTCATTGACTTGGTCTCGGTAAACATTTGTTCTAAGAACAGCCTGGTATAGCTTTGGGTTTCAATATTATTTGCACAGAGTATGTTTATTGGGGTTTTTGCTGACATTGCTGCAATCTTGCAGGCTGGTGTTGTTGGACTCTTGGTTTTCAAAAGAAGGCAGTTTCTTAAGATCAAAGACAGATAATGAAACCTGCTCTAATTGAATTCTTCATGGTCTAAAATCTATCTCCTTATTCAATAATGCTCTCCTTGGCAAATGGCTTTGGAGGAAAGTGGTTCAATACTATCAATTTTTGGTTTAAAGGGAATTTCTTTGTAAATGATGATGATATCTTAGATTTTGTGGATTTCCTGAATTTGTAAATAGTCGTTGGCTTTGAGTTAGCACCCTCTTGGTGCCATATTTATAATAAATAAAAAATTCTTATAAAAAAAAAATTGAATTCTTCAGTTGAGAACAAGCTACAACACCAATTCTCATGTATCAAGAGGGCTATCACAAAGTGGGGGCTTTGTTAGATTGAAAGATTCTTTGATGAGAATTTTCTAGTGTTGGAGTTTATTGGAATCGAGATTCTTTGATGAGGATACGCATCGGGAATTGATTGGAGTGAAGGTCATTTATCCTTTTTCTGTTTTATGGGTTAATTAATTAAAGTTAAAGCACTGATTAAATAAATAATTAAAGTTAAAGCAAACAATATTTTTTATTTTTTATTTTTTATTTTTTTCATTGGTTTTCATGTAGTCACATGCAGGTCATATGACTACTTTTCGTTGACTAAGTTAGCTCAGACTAATGTAATACTATGATTGCAACATTGTTAAAATTTTATGGTTTTAATTGCCAAGTTATTATACCATGGTTTAAACTTTAAATGCAATTACCTCTAAAACCTTAGGGTATAAAGTGCAATTGACCAAGAAAATATAAGGTTGTGTAATGGTCTACTCAACGTCATTAATACAGCCTGCATGTCAAAAGATGAAATGCATTCCATCTCCAATATTACCCATAATTCAAAATTAGATTTACATGCTATATGATATGAAGAAAATTCACGAAGTATAGTTACAAAAGAATGAAGTGCCCGGCAATTGTGAATTCCTCTTAAAAATAGGCTTTACTCAAACGTGCATTCAAACTGGGATTTGGAGCATAATTAAATATGATCTTGTACAACAAAAACCATGATAAAGGGTATTCTATATCACAGAATCAATAAAGTTTTATCAGAATTCAATTAGCTTTGTTATTTAATCAATCCACTCCTTAGTACAAGATCATAAATCTGTAAATATGTCTCCAGTTACTTCTATCAAATAAAGATATCAGTAATATCATCCAAACAGGCAAAGATTGAATATTAAAATAGCGATCAATAAGATGTTGAGATACATGACATTATTGATATACACCTTTGTTAGGTTGAAAAAGTTTTCGTATTCATTAGAAGTTCTTCTCAAGCAAATGAAATTGAAAGAACTGTTCATACACATGAAAATCTATTTAAATAAATAGGTAGTATTAATAATTGTTTTCTTCAATAAGTTTTCATTATGAATAAGCTTCAGCTATATACTAATCACACTGCCAGATGCTAGAGTGGAACCAGAGAAAAGATCATTATGAAGAATCAAAAATATTAACATAGCGACAAACACTATAATACAATAGAAATAATGTGAGTAGCTAGCGATACATAGCATCAATGTTTCATTACTACTGTACTATATATTTATATTTATACCGTACTCAATCTTGAATATATGAACTGTCAAATGACACCATCAAGAAATAATATAAGAAAAGACATTAGTAAGATGATATGCATTCAAGTTGGTAGATTAGGTTCACTCAAATTTTTATGCACAAAGGATATGAATTGTCACAGTTTTATTTATTGCACAATTAAGAACAAACAATGAGCAACAATTAAATAAATAAACGAAAAAACGAGCAAGAAGCATTAGCAGATACAGTAATCAGCTAGAAATTACCACCACATTCAAATAGATCATACCCTGCCATTCTTTAGGAAGTTGGAAGTATGTCCTGTAGCAGCCAGTAGGATTATCTGCAGGAACATGAGGAGGATCAAGCGGAAAAGGATATACCACATTCGTATAAATAGGCCGATCAAATCCATGCATCTGCCAATTGGAAGGAACTGCTCCATCCAGGAAGCAAGCAAAGTTATAAGACAAAGTTATAGGAGCGAACCTTGCAAGTATTAGATATCAGACAAAACAGAAGATAATTTGAAATCAAAAATAGAAAATAGAAAAAGACATGAATAAATATACTACTTCATTGCCAATGATTGCTCAAAATATTTTAAAGAACAAGAAACTCATCAAATCATATTTATCTCAAATGCTCTTCAAATTTATTTCTTGAAACAAAAAAAAACACTAAAAAGGAAGCTTTAACTGGTAATATAACCGTATCAGTTCATCAACATCAAAAAATTTCAAAATGACACTTTCTTGTCTAAAAAGCTCATCTCAACTCAGGCATTTTTTTTATAAGCTCAACTCAGACATTGTTAAATTATAATTAACCCTGACTCAACCATGTATTTTGAAGCATGCCTAGAATAAAATTATCTCATAGCGCTCAATATAGGAGAAATTTGCGATCCTTCTAATTTTGTTTCGCTGCACTACAGAAGACATCAGAAATCAGGAACACATAACTAGAAGTTGCAAATCAATGTGATCAGAACTAACGTCTACATAATACTTATCAAAAAAAACTAATGTCTAAATAATGAGATCGAAAAGCTTAAAGGGAAAGAAGAAGGAAAAGAGTTGAAAGATATATGAGCGTACCAGGCAAAGTTGCCCACTTGGAATCCTGAAATTCACAATCAAAATAATTTGTAGGAACACTGGTAGGACTGGGAGCCAAGAAAAACTTCCAATAACCAGACAAAGACTCGACAAAAGGCAAGCCCTTGACCCAAAAAGCAGCACTATCAAGAGCTCCATGAACAGCATCATCATTCCAAACAGCAGAGTTGGATACAGAGAGATCCACTTTATTGCGTTCAAACCAGTATCTAAGAGATCCTATACATAAAACAGAAAGTCAATTCTAGAACACTTAGCAAAAATGAAGCAAGAAGCTGAAGTGACTTATGTATAGGAGTAGCAATCCAATCAAACTTGGTTTATGACTTGATATCCATCCACCAGTTAAAAGATCTAATTCATGCAGATTTAAGAAACACGCTCCTGAAATACTTATCAAAAAAAAGGAACACATTCCTGAGACGCTACATTTAAAGAATTACAAAATAAACTATGCTATACCAGAAACGCATCAACAACTCTTCCAAAATAAAATGATTCCAGCCTAACTATAATAAGATTCAATCCAACATGACTTCTGAAAAGTGCTTGGCAGCCCCTCCAACACATTATTTTTAAGTTTCAGAATCAATCAAACTAAGAGCAAACAAAAACACCAACTGTCGAGCAAGTAGTAACATTACGTTGGAAGTAAGAACGTAAAGTGCCTGACTATCCCAATTTCCTCAGAAAAATGGATACCCATTTGCCTAAATTTGACAACCCATTAAATTCAAAATTAAAAAAGAAAGAAAGAAAAAAGCGTCGTCAATGCGTGCACCAAAACTGAGGGTGGGCATCGTAGGGAGCGTAAACTATCACCTTCAACTGAATCATACTGTAGTGTAACATGATAAATTAATTCACTGTAAAAACCCATTAGCAAAAAATTTACAATAAACTACTCAAAACCATGCCTAAAAGAACAAACAAAAACCTCGACAAAGCAAAAAAAAAAAAAGATTTCAATTTCTAGTGACAAAATTGATGGTAAAATTGTTTTGGGTGTGTAATCAATTTACCCTCAACAGAATCATGGCAATGCAATGTGACATGAGGATCTCTCTTTCTCCACTTGATAAAATTCTGATCTTCCCAGATTTTATGCCCGTTTTCTGAGGGAAAAACAAGTTGCGCAACCAAAGAAGCCATATAGTCTTGCAATTAATTCACCGATCGATATTTACACAGAAGATAGGGAGAAGAAAGCCAATGGATGATCCCAAGAGAAGAGTGAAGACGTTTGAGTGGTAGTTAAAATTTAGGAAGGGTCGAGATTCAATATATCGTTATTTTATCGTATCACACGACCTTTTGAACTAAGAGACAAAAAGTATCACTACCACAGCTTTTGGTCACTTTATCGGATTATAATTTGTGCTTAAATTATTTATTTCTATTTCTAAAAAATAAGTTAGTTTAGTATTGGGAGTAATTTGCTTAAAATGTTGAAAATTTTGTAAAAGTATTTGGTAAAATTTGTTAGAATCAACTTAAAATTATAAAAGAAAACAAAAGGAATATACAATATATGATTTTTGTTATCAGTTTGATTGATTGATTTTTTAATATAATTTTGATTTAATATTTTTTAAACTTATTAAAAAATTGAATTAAAGTATTCAAGTTATAAATTTATATATGTTTGAACATCTAGATCCCAACCTTGTTTTGAATGCGTCTATTATTTTAATATTTTAAATATCATCTATAATTCTATATATATACATATAAAATTAGAGTGGTGATATTATCAAAACACTAATTACTAAAGTCCAGATCAAAATTATCTAATTGAAAAAATTACTCAAATATTTAGTATGATACAAAATATAAATTTTTATGAAAATATCTCTTTTTCTCTTCTTTTTTTTGTCTTTCCGTGCAAATCTATCTATAGTAGAATTAATCATTTAAATGTCATTTCTTAGAATAAATAAACAAAAAAGGAAAAAAAAATTGATAATGGGAAACAAATTACAATACATGGAAACAATTTTAACTTACCAAAACCAATAGATTATAAAGAGAAATATATTATTTTCATACAAAAATCCAATTTTATTAATTATGGTTCTTCTATATTTGAAAAATCAATAAGTAAATTTAATGAATACTTAGAAAGAATGTAAATTGAGCTCTGGTCCTGCTGCAATTATGGTAAAAGGAGTAATTGCATTTCTAATTATTTTTCATAATCAAGAATATCAAATACTTTGAATGTACCAATAAAAAAAATTACTTTTAATGCATTGCTTTTCACGCTTCTTAGTGAAAATCTCGAACTAGAGAGATTTGCGCGTAAAGGAAATTAAGAAAAAAAAAAGGGATTTCATAAAAGATTCGTGTTTTATTGTATCAAGTGTTAGGATAACTTTGTCAATTAGATAAATTTGTTATGACCTTAACAATTAGTGTTTTGGCAATATAGTCACCTATAAAATTGTATAACTCTATATTTTTTTTGTCTACATGCATACTATTCAAGTGAACTATTTTTTGGTAACAAAAAATATTTGGAGGGAAAAAGTGGTGTCTCTATCAAACGCTGTGTCATGTGTGAGCTCAATCAAAATTAAACCGCCCCTCTAAATGATGGAGACTAAGAAGAAAATAGTTTGGCCAATGTAGGTTAAAGGTTGATCGAGCATTGGATAACAACTTACCCAAAATTCTTATGCAGTTTGAGGAGTGAACTAACGGAGCCCCATTCACAAACTTAGAATTATGCAATCTTAAGATTGTATCCAATAGTCATTATCTAACCACGACGCTAATAACGCGAGTGATCATGAAAGGAAGTGTGTGATTGAATAGTTTTTGGTTCATCGAATAAAATTGTGTACATACGTGCTATTCAATGACCACTTATGTAAATGAATGCAATCATGAAAGTGTATAGATGACAACAAAAACCAACGATGCATGCCTAATCGGAGTCAAAGAATCACATATATATATATATATATATATATATATATATATATATATATATATACACACACACACACACACACACACACGATATGCTCAAGGGAGCATGTTTAATTGGGGTGTACATTCTATTTTCAAGTGAAGGGTTGTGACCTTTCACACAATGCAATGTTATAAGAGATAACTAAGAATTGTTTTTCTAAAACATTTATGAACTTTTTCTTCTAATAGATACACCCCTTTCTAAATAGTATATTTCACATACATTTTCATGCTCATATGGTTAGTCTTTGGTAACAATACTTATGTGACTGACTCATATCCCACATCAACAGTGTAATGACAAAGATTTTGATTATATGTAAGGCTTAATAAACCCAAAATAAATTTGAGTTAGTACTTTTGGATGATGGGTATGTGGTGTTACAAATGGTATAAAAGTCGACCCAGACCCACTACCATATAGATATGAGGTGTTTGGACTGGGCACAAGCTCATAGTGGTACCTGAGCTCTCAACAGGTTGAACTGTTGGTCTAATTGTGATTGTGTGATTTGTTCCTCTCGCGATGATACGAGAGTCTAAACGAGATAGATTATGATCAATTCACATCCCATATCAGCAATGTAATAGGGAAAATCCTAGTTATATGTAAGGCTTAATGAATCAAAAAACTGATTATAATTTCTCTCGTAGTAATATTGAAAAAATACATTTTTTTTAATTCATAGTGGTTTAAGGAGCATGCTAGTTTGTTAGACTTGATATAAGAAATCGAGATAAGATAAATTTTTTTTTTTGGTTACAACGTACGGAGTATTTATGGAGTATTTAAAAATTGAAAAGATGGAGAAAATATATAGTTAATCACTCATAATAGTACATATGGTTATGTGACACTTTCAAGATATGAAAAATCATTAAGGGCATTTAAATAAATTATTTTTAGAGTCTGTTTGGTACCAACTAAAAATAGAATTCATTTCATTTAGAAATAACTGGTAAAAAATTATTTTTGTGTTTCTTATTTTAAAATGTATAATTCATTTGAATTCTAATGTTTAAAATGTTTGAAATAAATGAAAAATTCGAAAAATGTGAGAGAGTGGGAAATGGGAGGGAGAATGAGGGAATGAAAGATAAAAAAAAGTATTTTGGTCAATATAGCTTTCTACTCTTCATTTTGTATAATTAATTTGTAAATTCTATCAAAAATTGATAGAATTTATAACAAACCAACTTAATTCCATAATGAATTCATTTCGAAATGAATTATAATTTTTTTTCCAAACATGATAACTACGGAATTTGAAATGAATTCCATAAAAACTATAGAATTCATTTATTTCAAACGGAGTGTTAAGTGAAACAAGAAAATGAGAGTTTTATTTGTATGTGTTTTTTTAACAATCATGTATTCATTAGTGTAATACCCGTATTTGTAAAGCAAGGGTAAAAAAGTACTTTAATAAATATGACATGTAATTAAAATAATATATATATATATGTGAAAGAATTAATTTTTTTATATAAAACAATTATTTTGAAAAAAAAAATCGTGGACAACATGTAAGAAAAGAAAAGAAAAAAGGAAAAAAAAAAACCCATGGCAACAGGTGTTGACTGTCTAACATACAATTTGCATGTTAGACAGCACATATAGTGTGTGGCAAATTTTGGTTTTCTTCCTTTTACAATTCAAATTACTCTATTTCTCTAAATACTTAGGGACCGAAAAAATATTAAAAGAGTAAAATTTTAAAGGCGTTTACGGGAGAATTTTATAGAGAGTCACGGGAAGCTCTGAGAAAAACGTAAGGTAATAACATAAAGTTTATTTTTGAAATTCTCCAGAATTCAAAATGGGAATTTTCAAAGGGTGTGAATTATAAAATAATTGAAGAATAAATTAGAATTTTAATATAAATATTATGTCAGGTGTTGACGATCAGCAACCAGGGAAAATTGCTGAGAGAAGCAGGAAAGGCAATGAGGTGATCCACGGATAGCTCTAAGTGCTTCGTGGTGAGTTAGATTTACTTTAAATAATCAAGATAAATATGAAATATATAGTGATAATATTAGAATAAATTATTAACTTGTGCTTTGGCGGTAGATGAAAAATTGGTTGATAGGTATAATAGAAATAATTGATGTGTAGAAAATTATTATATAAAAAGTAATATTATTAGAATACTGAGTCAATTTAATAATAAATGTGATAAATGAAATTCTTGATGAGTTATGGTTGATGATTTGATATGATTTATGAGGATAAGAATTTAGTGTCATCACTACAACAGAATTGTTAAATGTCGGCGCTTCTATACCGGCGCTTTCCACAAACACCGCAATATAGTACCCACTTGCGCTTGTTTTGTGGTGCTTAACAAAGCACCAGTATTTGACAATGGGCATATTCCGGCGCTTGTAAGCGCCGGTAATGTACACTATATATTTTCCAGCGCCAGATTTTTCCCCATTTTCAGCGCCAGATTTTTTCTTCTGCTCGTCCTTCCCTCCACCGCGCCGTTCACTCCACCACGCAGTTCCCTTCACCGCGCCGTTCCCTCCACCGTGCCGTTTCTTTCATCGCGCCATTCCCTCCACCGCGCCGTTCCCTTCATCGCGCCGTTCCCTCCACCGGGCTCTTCCCTCCACCGGTGAGTAGTATCTCTCATGAGTTTTTTTATGTCCTCATTCTTGCTGGATTTCTGAGCCTCAAGGCTTTCGGAAAGAGGGAATAAAATGGTTAATGAGTATTTAGATTCTTAATGTTTGTGCACCTTGAAAAATCTTTCCTCATTGCATAAATGGAATTGACGAGTTAAGTAAAGATTTCAAGTGCTTGCAAGACTACTGCAAGAGGAAGAATTAGTGAACTTTATGGGGGGGAAAATGAATAGATTTGAATCCTGGGTAGTAATTGGATGAGGTGGAGCATGGGATGAGAGTAAGATTTTCATTTGGTGATGATATTATAAATCATCTCATTTTCAGAAGTAAGATGAGATATCTCTTGTTTTTACTCATCAATCTCATTTTATTTTTTCTGTTGTTTTATCCATTAAACACACACTATGGATTTGTTCAGAAATTTGTTATCCCTATTCACATAGCCTATAAATCTTGTCATTGGGTGATGAAGCTCCAAGCTTTTGATTGGCAAACTATTAACAACGCTAGCAGTGACATTTATATTGACCTTCTTTTTTAAGGTTTAGTAAATTAACAGTCTCTCTCCATTTAGTTTAAAATGTTACATACAGCTCGCTTGCTCTTTGATTTGCCATCACAGATCACAAAATAGAGCTTTATGGTCAAATGTATATGTTATGTCCAAAATACCCTTTAAATTATTATCGACCATTTTATCCTTGACAATAAGAATTTTGCCGACCATTTTATCCATACATATCCATATATGTATATATATATAAAAGTAGAATTGAAAATAAATTTTATGGTCAAATGTATATGTTATGTCCAAAAAAAATGAGATTTTGCTTTTACAAACCTATTTTTCTTCATCAGATATGATTATATTGTAATGTGTGAAGCTCTTTTATCAGACATGATGATGTACATAATTACAATCACGTGGAAGGATTTCTAATGTTAAGAGAAGCAGGCTAGCTGTTACTTCTAGTATCAGAGGAGTGCCTATGTAGTGATTTGGAGTTGCTTCCTTCAATCTCCATGAATACACTTCTTACTTTCATTTTATAAATGTCCATTTTATAAATATTCATTTTAAAAATAATATGTTATTAATTTCATAAATTATTATAATAAAATGAAATTAGTAATAATCATATTTTAATAATAGTAATAATAATAAATATTTATAATAAATTACTATAAAAACATACAATTATTATAAATACTTATATATATTTATTATCATTATTAATGTATTATTATTATGATTTCAATAATTTTTGTGTTACTAATTTATAATAAGACAGTAATAATTAATAATATTAAGAATTTGCTAAGACCAATTGCCAACATGAGTTTGTATCAATTTGTTGTTATCAATTTCAATTCATCCACTTACCAATCAAATCGAAGTTTGTGATTATGCATACTTTTGCCAAAAATATTACAATACTGACTTGATTAATATTGTTTTAGGAAAGTCTATTGGCATCAACTAAAAATGGATAAAAGTTGGATAGATAAACCGAGGTCGAGTAAAGCCTATATGGATGGTGTTGCAAACTTCATTAGATTTGCGTGTCAGAAGGCTTGTGCTCGTGGTAGTATTGTTTGTCCATGTAGGAGATGTGGTAATTGTTATTCATTCGAACCAGAAATTGTTCAGGAGCATCTATTGTATAATGGGTTTAGTCCCGGTTACACCGAGTGGGTTTTTCATGGGGAAAAAGTCTCTCGTATAGACCACCCTCACACTAGTTCACAACCCACTAGTGTTCCAGGTGGCTTCATGGGACGAGATGACGTGTTGGGTTTGCTCCGAGGTGCCTTCCAGGTTACTTGTGAAAACTCAAACAATGAACCGTTAAGTTTAGGAATCGAAGTGGGATCTTCAAATGAGCATGGTGAAGAGCAACAGGCTCATTGTGCGGTTGAGTTCAATAATTGTGGTGATCCTTCAGACGTCGAACATCCAGTTCGTTCTGCTATTGATGAGACGACTCAGTATCGCAACTTGATGAAAGATTACGATACTGAACTTTATCCGGGTTATCAGAATTTCACAAGGTTAAGTTTCATGTTATATTTACTACACCTCAAATGTTTGAATGGGTGGTCTGGCAAATCTCTGACTATGTTTCTTGAGTTTATCAACATGGCATTTCCGATGTGTGCACCATTGCCATCAAATTATTATGAAGCCATGAAGATTATCAAAGGATTGGGTCTTGGGTATGAGAAGATTCATGTTTATCGTAATGACTGCACACTGTATTGGGGCGAGCATTTGAATTATGAATTTTGTCATGCGTGTGGCGTGGCACGGTGGGTCAAAAACACAGTTGATGATGAGGATCCATTGAATAAGATGGATGGTCAATCGAAAAAGAAAAAGCCAGCTAAGGTATTACGTTATTTTCTGCTAATACCGAGATTGAAGAGGTTATATATGCCATCTAAAACGGCTTCGTTAATGAGATGGCATGACAAAGATTGGACAAAGGATGGGATTTTAAGACATCCTGCGGATGGATTAGCCTGGAATGAATTGGATAGATTGTATCTCGATTTTGCAGTTAATCCTCAGAGTGTTAGGCTTGGCTTAGCTAGTGATGGGTTCAATCCCTTTCAAACAATGAGTTCAACCTATAGCACATGGCCCGTTCTTTTGGTTCCATACAACTTGCCACCGTGGCTTTACATGAAGCAAACATCCTTCATCCTTTCAATGGTGATTCCGAGTGAGAGAAGCCCCTGTAATGATATTGATATCTTTTTGCAGCCTCTAATTGAAGAGTTGAAACAATTATGGGATGGTGTTGATACGTTTGATGCGTCCACCAATCAAAGCTTTAAGCTTCGCACTTCTCTTCTTTGGACCATTAATGATTTTCTAGCCTATGCAAACTTATCTGGTTGGAGCACTAAGGGTCGGGTTGCTTGTCCATGTTGTGGGGAATCTACACATTCTGTATGGTTAAAGCATGGGGGAAAGTTTTGCTATATGGGTCATCGTCGATGGTTAGCAGAAAACCATGAGTTTCGTTTTCAAAATGATCAGTTTGATGGCACCATAGAGTTGGGATCTGCTCTTGTTCCACCGTTTGGGCACGATGTTTTAAGACAACTAGAGGGTGGAAACTATAGCTATGGTAAAACCTCGAAGCTTTCTAAGAAGATGACAAGAGAGGATGTTGGTGTGTCTACGGGGCAAGTCCTAGTGGATGAAGGTGATAATCTTTTTGAGAGTGTGGACGAATTTCTTGATAATGAGGATATTCCCATGGATGAGGGAGTTGTAGATACAGTGTGGAAAAAAAGAAGCATTTTTTTTGAGTTACCATATTGGAAAGACAATCTATTACGTCATAATTTAGATGTGATGCATATAGAGAAGAATGTATGTGATAATTTAATTGGAACAATATTGAATATAGATGGTAAGACTAAAGATAATAAGAAGGCACGCCGCGATCTTGAGGAAATTGGTATTAGGAAAGACCTCCATTTAGTTGTTCTTCCTAATGGAAAAGATCACTCGCCTCTAGCATACTACACTATGTCCACGAAGGAGAAGCAGAATTTCTTGACAGTTTTGGCAAATCTTAAAGTTCCTGATGGGTATGCATCAAACATCTCGAGATGTGTTAACCTAAAGGATCGTAAGCTGTTAAACTTAAAGAGTCATGACGGTCACATATTGATGCAAGAAATCCTTCTGATTGCCTTAAGAGCATCTTTGCCTAGACATGTTCTAGCAGTTGTGTCTAAGTTATCATCATTTTTCAAAGCTTTATGCTCTAAAGCCCTTGATCCCCATGAGCTTGACTTATTTGAGTCGTGTGTTGCTTTGACACTCTGCCATTTGGAGAAAATTTTCCCCCCGTGTTTCTTTAGCATTATGGTTCATCTTATCGTTCACTTAGCCTCCGAGGATAGACTTGGGGGTCCCGTACACTACAGGTGGATGTATCTTGTTGAGAGGTTAGATGTTCAAAGATATTTTGTGCACTTTTTTTTTTGTTATATATTGGATACTTAATTAATCTTTATAATTTTTGGCTTCGTAAGGTATTTAGTGCACTTGAAAGCTTACGTACGTAATAGAAGTCGACCCGAGGGGTCAATTGCTGAAGGGTGCAATGGGAAAGAGTGTCTAACATATTGCTTCCAATACTTCAAAGGTGTAGAGACAAGATTCAACCGTCCCCAAAAGAACAATGATACTGTAAATTTCCCGGATGAATACATGTTTTCCTCTGGTGGACGGATAATGAGAAAGATTGTGAGTGTTGAGCTCGATGACATGTCATTGGCTCAAGCGCATCATTATGTGTTGCTCCATAATGATAAATTTTCTGACCTTCGTAGGTTAGTATCGATAAATGAACTTAATATGATATCATGTGTTTAAATTGAGTTTTTATTACTTGTTGTTAGCACTGTGATGGCTAACAGTTACATAAAAACATCAATTATTGCAGCTCATTTTTGGCTGCTCAAAGGCTAACCAACCGTTCCAATCGACCAATACAAAGTCTCGAACAAAAGTGGTTGGTTGAGAAATTTCCCTCATGGCTTATGAGGCAGGTTAGGCATAATAACAAGAGTCTTCGATTTCTATAAGTGTTATAAATAAAACATGTTGTCTCATATTAATTGTTGAAAATTGTTTAAGTGCCGTGGATGGTGGATAACAATTATTCAGATGAACTAATTGCCTTTGCTCGAGGTCCCAATAATGTTATTAGGAGATTCAATGGATTCAACATCAACGGCTTTAAATTCCACATAAAGGAACATGAGAGGTGTAGATGATCTCAAAATTCGGGAGTGATGGTTGAAGCGGATGATAAAATGTATTATGGTGTGCTCAACGATATCATCGAGCTGGATTACTATGGGACGTTTAAGATTGTGTTGTTCTGTTGTGATTGGGTGGATATTAATTCACCCAGGGGTTTAAAGAAAGATGCAAGTGGTTGCATTCTTGTGAACTTGAATAGGTTAATACACACTGGTCATTTATTGAAGGATGACCCGTTCGTACTTTCATCTCAAGCGAAGCAAGTGTTTTATGTGCAAGACCCAACAATGAAGGAATGGTATCATGTTGTGATCACGAAGCCAAGGGACCTATATGAAATGGAGGAAAAAAGGCAGGAAGAGGATGATGACACTTACAATCAGTGCATGCCTTCTAATGTAGTGGTAGACAATCAATTAGATTGTATCTTAACTTGGGCTAGGATGGACATTGACGAAGATACCAACTAATCTTATGTGCATTTCCGTGTAATTATATTTGGATGTGTATTTATGTGATGGACATGTGTGTCAACGAGTTTTGTAAGGTTTTATTGTAATCTATCCGGTTACTGCTGCTTTCTATCACACGTAACAAGAGTCCTAAATTTTTTTGCGTACAGTTTGTGAAATGTTACTTTAGACTATCGTAAATGTCTGTTTTGGTTGTATCATTGATTATTGTTTGTTCTTTAAATCCAATTTGAATCATTTATTTGTTCATAACTTCTCAGGTACTCAAAAGTAATTTATTGCTGCATTTGCTGCGACTCCTTGACCATTCCTATCTTTCAGGTGTGGTTCTTCTAATTATTGTTAACTTTCATAGTATTTTTGGTAGTGTGAGATATAATCATTTTAATGTTTTTATCTCTACAGATTGCAAGATGTATAGGTCAAAAAATATTCCTCCATCGGTTAGAGATAACATGTCAAACCAGTATGCAGTTGAGTCTTCACACCCTCAAAAAGATATTCACAATGAGCATGATTATCACCTTGACGATGATGATGACACGCAACTTGATTCTGATACCGATCCAATAACATCGGGAAGTGAGCACAATGATAGTGAACAATACGAGATAATTGGTAATTTCTGTAGTACAATACATTCTATATATAACTAGTTTGATACCACATTGTTATACTAATTATATAATTTATGTCTTCAATGTATAGATTCTGAAGGGAGGGTGAGGAAGCAGATACGTGTCTTGAGAACCTCACAAGTGTGGTCTCTTGAACGTGGAGAAAAAATTGTGGTCCACTTCAATACACGTCATCAACCTATTAAGAAAGGTGGCCAAATGTTAAGTAGCTGGTTGGGGAAGGTAGCGAAGAGAGGGAACCTTTGTCCGCTTAATTACACGGATTGGAAGAAGGTCTCTTCTAGCTACAAGAAGGACCTTGTTATATTGATTCGGGTAAGTAACAACTTAATAACCATTGATTGCCTCCAATCTCTCTTTCTGTTTTTGTTTATTTGTGCTTATTTGACATCGATTTCCTTTCTGTGTGGTAGAGGAAGTTCCATTACCCTACGATTGAGGCGATAGACAACATTTTGTTGAGGATGATAAGGAAAAAATGGAGGGACTACCGATATATGCTGAAAAGGGACTACGTGAGGAACAAAACGAAACAACAAGTTTTGAGCAATGATGTTCCAAAAGGCGTAGATCAAGACCAGTGGAAGCAACTGGTGAACTACTGGTTTTCTGACAAGAGTGAGGTTGTTTTAAGACAATAATGGTCATTTGGATTCTCAATGTTTCTATTTTTCTATTAATGATTGATTATTCAATTGGTTTATTATTGGTGTAGAAATATTCGACTATAGGGACAACGGCACGTGAAAGACAACAATGTCCTCACACGTCTGGTTCAAAGAGTTTTGCTAGACGACGGGATGCATATGTGAGTTAATTTGCTTTATTAATCCAATCTTTCATTTAAGATGTCACTGTCACAATTTGATCTTTTTCCATACATGGTAGGAGATGACACATGGGAATGAGCCCGGACGAGTAGAGTTTTTTGCTGAAACTCATAAACACAAGGATGGAACTTTTATTGATGATGCATCATGACAATTTATGGTAAGTTGAACATCTTTAAAAATAGGGAAAAAGCCTAATTTTTTTTAATTCCTTCCTATTTTGACTTGATGTGGAATGAAAGAAATAAGAGAGCCTTCAATTATGTTAAGAAATATATAGCTTTCATCAAGGAAGGGTGATAAAATATTTGACCCAAAAGTTTGATGTTATTATTTTTTTTTAAATGAGGATGACTTCATAGGCTTCATTGGTGCTTTCTCTTGTTTTTGTAAATGGTTTTTTTGTTGGGTACACATGTAGTACTCGCTTGGTGCCTTTGGAATACATTTGTCTGGTTCTTGTGCCTTTAGGAATAATTTGTTGGACAATGTGATCCTGACATATATATTAGAGCTGTGTTTGAAATATGATCCGTTTTTTGCATAGCTTTAATAATCAATAGTTATTTCTTTAATTGCTGATTAGATATAGATCTGAATCTTAGATCAGTAAATGTGTTTGATTGGCAGCAGGTGAGGTTGGGAACTTGATCATGCTATTCATTTTTTTTCAAACTAGATTAGCACTAAACAAATTTTATGTATCGTGAAGATTTTATGTACTAAACAAAGGAAGCTAAATGTATGGTGGTGACCTAGTTACATTTTTTGAATTGTGCTGATAAAAGTGGGATGATTTTGTATGGTGGTGACCACTGACAAGCATAGATGATACTTTGTTGCTTTGCACATTTTGTCTAAATTAGGTACATTGCTTGGATTGTATATTTGCTTTTATTTTGCAGGAGGTTTTATGAAAAAATAGGGGAAATGCTGCCCGTTTTTCTATAAAATATGATAAACACATTTTGTTTTATGTATATTGCGCTGTTATTAGCTACTAAATATTTTGGGAGTTTAATTTTTATTGTTTCTTAATTGTAGGTGACAGCTGAAGCTCGTGTTGCTGAACTTGTTGCAGCTTCAGGATCCTCTGATGCTAGCAATAATTTAGCAATACAAAATGAAGTCTTCACCGAACTTATGGATGAAGAGAGTTTCGGTCGTGTCCGAGGTCAGGGTTTTGGAGTTACACCCTGCTGTGTTTGGATATTCAACTCAAATAAGGAATGATACGGGACACCATGGGGTATATGCTGAAGAGATAAATAGTTTGAGAGCACAAATAGAAGAAAACAATCAACAGCATGCGCAACAAATTCAACAAATAACGGCGAGACACGATGATCAAATAAATAATATGCAATCTCAAATGGATGAGCTGAAGTCTTTACTACAGCATTTGGTTAATAGAGGACCTCATGATTGATTTCGTGATGTTAAAATAATTTTTCATACTATCTACATTTCCATTACCTTGTTTTTGTATGAATTTTATATATGAACTATGATTGTTTTTTTGTATAAATAAGACGTTTATGTTGACTGAAAGAATCTTTATGGATGATGCATTTTATATATCGAAGAACATTTGCATATGGAATGTTGATATTTAAGTCAAAGATATGTAAAAACAGAAATAAACGTGTGCTGGGGGGAAACTGTATATTGGGCGGCGCTTATATACCGGCGCTTTTAAAAGTGCCGCTATATACTGGCGCTTCTAAAGTGCCGCTATATACCGGCGCTTTGAAGTGCCGCTATATAAGCGCCGAAATAATTTGCTTATTGCGGCGCTTCTTCAAACCGCCGGTATTTGCGTTTCGTCACTACACTTTCCGGTGCTTGATCCTGCGCTTGCAAAAAGAGCCAGAAATTCATATTGCGGCACTTTTAAGCACCGAAATATGCAAAAAAAAAAGCGCCGGCGCTGACAATTTATCTTGTAATGCATTTTTTAAATAATAATTTGAGAATAATCAGGATAGCTAATTTAAATGTATGAATGCATGCTTGCTTTTATTCTATTATTCATATGCATGTTCATATGCATATGCATGAAATAAAATAACCGGGAAGGTAGCTGGTAAGAACCGAGAGGGTAGTCGGTCTAAATGAGAACAAAAGAACCAGAAAAGCAGCCAGCCTAAATGAGAATGAAAGAACTGAGAAGGCAGCTGGTCTAAGCTAAAACATATCGACATGTGAGAAGATGTTCCCAATAATAATAACATTTAAATTCACGCATTGCATTTGCTTTAAATATTGATTGTTATTACTTGAGATATTAAAGTGCTATTCATGATTGTAAATTTATTGATACATGAATAAGTCTCACAGAGAGAGAAATATGTTAAGGAAGAAATATGGAAATATGATATGATGAGAATTGTTTGAGTGAGTTATTATATGTTGTGAATCTCATAATGAAGTAAATGATAATGTTGAATTGATAATTTAGAGATGATTAAATATATGATTGAAAGATTGATATATTGGATGAGTAACTTAAGAAAAGATTGTGTAACAGGGGAATTATGAAATTGAATAGTGATTACAAAATATTGTTATTGAATTATTTGAGAAAAAAAATGAATGAATATTGGAAGATTTTTAGAAGTAATTGAATTATTTGAGGAAAAAAATGAATGAATATCAGAAGATTTTTAGAAGTAATTGAATTATAAGATGTAACTGAGAGTGTATAATCGAATACTTCTAGTGAATTTAATTCGATAAACTTATGAAGCTCACTCATCATTGTACAATGATTTCAGGTAGCAAGTAGGACAGATAGTTTGGTGAATTGAGATTCAGATGAAGTCATTATCTGTAAGCCACGTATGTGTCTACATCCTCAGACTAATGAGAAAATAAAATAAAATAATTATTTGTAAATATTCATGCATATTATGTTGTATATAATGTTTAAGTCAATATTAGAATGATATATCTCCCATGTTAAGGGTTGAGGATTGATATAAAAATTTCCGTTAGTATTATTTTTATTGTTGCATATATGTGTTGTGCTGGGATTTTCAAAATTTGACAGCACCGTCTCGGGGATGGCCAACCCGAGATGGGTCGTTACAATTAGCTTGTCAATGATTAAAACTTTGATTTCTATTTTTTTTAGCGAAGTGAACTTTATGTTTGTTGATTCTCAATGGTTAGAACTTTTTTTATTTTAGAGAAGTGAATTTTAAGTTTGTTGATTGTTGCCTAGTCAATTTCTTTTCCCATGGTGTATGTAATATTCTCTCTTTAAATTAAAAAGCTACGGTATAAAACAACGCACGATTGTATCGTATACTGACTAGTATAATACATTAAGGGTCTGTTTGGTCGGAAGGACAAAAGTGAGACAGACTGTTTTAGTTCTATATGAACAATTAATCTCATGTTTGATTTGAGAGATTTACTGTTCGCATAGGACTAGGGTAGAACAAAATTAATCATGATCTCATAAATTTTGCCCTACCCATCCCCTAAGACAGAAATAATCCCACCAGATGGGACTGATTTTTTTTATCTTAGACCTTTTTACCCATTTTCTTTATTGTTATTTCCCTTCATTCTCTTCTTCTTCTCCAGATCTACAAGACTGTAACACCTCTCATCCCTTGTCCTCCTTTGTGTCTCATCCTCTTCTTTTCCTTCTTCTTATTCTTCCCCATATCTACTTCACCTCCTCATCCGCCACGCCTTATCACGACTCACCTTTCCTCATTCGCACCACCACCGTGTGACTCTGTTCTCTTTCTACATCTTTTTATTTATTTTTTTTCTCCTCTTCCTCCTTTTTCTTCTTCATGGTAGATCTACCCATATATAGTTCGCACCGCTTCCACGCAGTTGTCACCCGACTTTCTTTCGAGCAACTTTCCTCCTCGTCTCCATAGTATAGTTCATTGACTGCATGCGACTGGTTTTGTTTATTATTTTCAGGTTATTTTGCATTATGGTTATTGATTGTTTGATTGTGTGTTGAGAAAGAAATGACACGTGGGTTTGTGTTGATTTTCTGTTAGACCATTTTTCTGGATTTTGTGATGATTTTCTAGATTGTTAGAGATGGAGTGGGAGAAAGTGTTGATTTTCTGTTGAGAAAGAGATGAGTTGTGGTGGAGACAGATAGAGGGAAAGAAATTACAAAGGTATTTTAATTTTTATGCTTGTATTTTAATTTAATCCCACTTCAAAAATCTCATGAATCAAACATAGTATTAAAATAGTACTCCTTTAATCCTATTCCATTATAACCATCTTTGTGAACTAAATAGACCTAAGATTTTAAACATGCGAGTCCATTGCATGAGTGAAAAAGTGGGCTCTAAGTTTGGACCGGTCTTTTATGGCTATGTTTGATGCAGCTTTTAAATGCAACTTAAGGTAAAAAAAAAATTAAAGTTTTACTGTAAATTTTGTGAGAGATAAATGAGTAAATCCTTATTTTAAGTTGCACTTAAAAAATCGGCTGTGTATAAGCCCCTTACTTTTCAACTTTAAAAGAATTTCAATAAACCGCTCGGTTCGACTATATTAATTATTGAATAAGGAACCCAAACCGCGTATTCCGTTTCAACCAGACCAGGTGGCAAAGAAGCAAAACCACCAAACGCACCGATCACTTGTCACACACACACAGGTAGCTTCCAGAAGAGCAACGCTACTCTTTAGTTCTTTACGGTCACGTGTTTGTTCTTTCAAAAACCCTAGCCTTCTCTTCACAGTCTTTAGCTAACCATGGGTACTTCAACCCCTCTCTTTCTCTCTCTATCTCTAATTATCGCAATTTGATTCTCTTCGTTTTTGCCCTTTTCTTATATCCGTTGAATCTGTTTAATCACGATATTTTTATGTGGTAATATATGTTGGACTAATGGTTTACAGTCGATTAATTGCTGATTGTTCCGAGTTTCTGATCTAATCTCTCCTTTTGTATACCATCGCAATTTTTACTGGATTTTATTAATTCTAGTTTTTTTTGGTGAATTTGCTACAGTTTCATGTGTGAGCATTTCTTCTTGTTGTTTTATTATTGGAGGTTCTGTTAGTCTCCTTTTTGGTTGCATGAAATTTAATTGATATGTCGAATAAATTATTTTTTAATGAAAAAGATCCCTTATAAAACGTGTTTTCTCGGCTAATGACTGGAAAAATTTTGGTTGAAATTCCCTTCATGTCCGTTTTTGAACTCAGCGGTGTAAAAGCATTAATGTTTTTAAAAACTATGGATTAAAATTTTGAGCCTGGCAGTATATTTTTCTCTTGACTTTTAAATTGTTGAGTTTAGTTTGATTACCACGAAGGACTTGCCTTATACTGATTGATACGTAATTAAAAGTACATTATTATTAATCTTGGTATTAATAATTATGTTCTATAAGCTTTTGAATTTTCTGCTGTTACCTATTGGAGTTTACTGCCGATATTGAGAATAGCTGGACTAACCTTTTTAACTTTCTTCTAATGGATAGATATTGAAGAGGAGATACGCTCATTACAGCTTGACTCGGCAGGTAGTAAAGGACATATATACTGAATTTTTCGATAAGAGATAAGGTTTTTTTCCCTTTCTTTTTTTGAATGCTATTATTGGGTCTTAGCAGAAGATAATAATGGGGTGGTCAATATAGACGATGCGAAGCCAGAAGAATTGGAGACTTCGGATAAGATGGAGGAAGGTTGGTGATATCACAGTCCTTTTGCTGTTGATATTATATCACATGTTCTTGAGAGATTGTCTAGGTGTTGTTTATACTGAAAATTTGTTGACTAGTATGTAGATGTCTTATGACTAATCGGACCTTGCCTCTCAATACAACCCTTCTTCCCTAGCCTCCAGAAATTTTGATATGAAACAATCCTATCCTAATAAGGTAGAGATCTAAGATCTGTGTCCCCTTCGTCACTCTTTGAACCTGAACTGCTCCAGAGAGATCAACTGCACATTAGTTGAGAGCTTTGTGATCAATTAAAGGGAAGGTCCAACATTGACTGATAGGTCATTCTTCCAGTTTGTTGCACCCTCTTGGTGCCTTGTCAATACAATTTTATTTATAAGAAAGGTCATTCTCCCAGTTTGTCCCTTCATTCCCAAGGTTAACTAAGTGAAAATGGAATTTATTTCATTTTCAAGTGAATTGCAATGAGTTTTCATGTTTGGCATCTCATTTAAATTGCAGAATTCAATCAAATTCTTATGTTTAGAATGTTTGGAATAAATGAGGAATTGAATTTAGTGTTTCTTTTTTTTTCCCCTAAAATACATATAGCATTCTAAGTGTTATATGTGACCAAAGAAAATATGCATGAGGCAAAATATTCTTATCCCTTCATTGCAGAAAGAGGAGAGAATGTGAGCTTTAACATTCTCATTTCATTAGAAATTACAATAAATAAATGCATAGAAACATAAAAATTACAATGACTGAAGAAATCAACTTAGTTAAAAATGAATGTATCAGCAAGCCAACCAAACGCATTGTAAAACCCTTACAAAAAGTAAATCTACAGAAAAAGAACATAACCACAAAGCAAAGCAATTACATATAGTAGTTATACCAGTAAGCCTAATACAACTAGTGCAAGACAAAACCACTGGTTTATAAGAAAGATATGGTACCCCATTATTACGAGTAGGGTTTGGCACTAGTTGGTATGCTGCAGCTGTGTGTGTGTGAGAGAGATTTGGTCTACTTAATATTTAGCTTTTCATTTTGTGGAATTTATTTGCAATTTTTTTTTACAAGTCATACTCTTACTCTGTTGTTACTGATTCATTCAAGGCATAGATTCTCCTCTTCTTTGTCCTGATACATATAAATTTCTGTATCTATGTATGTATAATGATACTGTCCAAGTATTATCTATTGTAATTGTGTATACTGTATTATCTACTTTATGCTGTGGAAATTGGCAGCTCTCAGACCATTGCGCAGATTTTTAATACAATCACTTTATGCTCAAGTAAATAGAAAAAAACTTGGTTTTGCCTGTTGCCGCCAACAATGCCAGAATTTTATCGGTTGGATTGGTTCTTTCTGTTCATTTCTACTTGTTTGGTAATCTATATTTTGATTTGTTATGGATTTCTAAGACTGCTTCTGTTTTTCTTTATAGTTAACTAGGGGTACACTATTGGACCCTAAAACTCTAGTTTCTATCACCTACTCCTGTATATTCTCCCCCCACCCTCTCTCTTTCCATCTCTTTGATAAAATTCCCTGTCTCTCTCTTATCTCAGTGTTTATCGTTCGTTAGATAACCATCCTCTTCTCCTGCAAATATTAAGAAAAACCAAGAGCCATCTTATCAGTTTACTCCAGGGTTGTCCCCACTTGCTCATTGATGCATTCTGGCTATGTTTTTTATACTGAAATGTATATTGTTATTATTAATTTTTTTTATGGGTTTGACAGAGAAAATGTGGATTAATTTTTTTTAGCGTTGCTGGTTTCAGATCCAAAAGATGAGGTCCTTACAAATTTTCAGCCAGTTCAGGACGAGCCAAAAGGTTCTTTGATTTTTCTTCTTTGGTGGTCGTTATGTGTGTTGCATGCTCTTGCTTACTGCTTTAATTTGCCAGGCAATTTTGCTGCTTCTCTTTATCTAAATTTCACTTTCTTATGCTTATCTTTTGACTTCGATTTGTAGTGAAAGATAAGGAAATATCTACGCCAGAGGATGCTGAAGATGAGATGGAAGGAGATCAGAGACGACACTTGAATGTTGTTTTTATTGGACATGTTGGTAGGGTTCGTCTGCTTCATGGTTTTGCTAAAATGAAATTTGCATTTTTTATTGTATACACCTATTTTTAGTGGGCTACCCATTAATTATTGTTTGATGTGTATTTTCACTAAGAATGTCTAGAACCAGTGGTGCTGGGTGATAGATATCGGTATCATCTCTTTCTTTTGATTTTGTACTGCATGTGAAATATGAAGCCTATGCTCCATGATTGACCCGCTTATTTTGCTTTAAATGAAAGTACTTACCAGATTTTAGTTTAATCTTGGATCACTAGGTTCCTTGTGCAGATACTATTAATAATTAATATTGTTGAAAGTTCTGTGGTTATCTCACTCCAGGTTTTCCTTTTAAGTCGGAAATTAAATTTGAATTGAAATCATGCTTTTTCTGGGCAGAAATCTTGAGTGTTACCTGTGTCACAAATGTCGCAAAATCTTTACAAACTTTAAAATTGTGTGCACAACGATAAATGGCGGAAAAGGAGGAACTTTTCATAGTGGAGCTTTGTGTCTTGTCATTCATTGTCAAGCATTGCTAGAGGAATCTCGGAAAAAAAAAAAATTTGACCACTTCCATTTTGTTGATCTTCTGTAGGGGATCTTTGGTGACTCTAAACAGACTATTGTTTAAATTACAAGTGTTGTTTCTGTTTGTTAAATTTGTAGTATGGTAGTCTAACTGATTGATCCCTCTGTCTATTTCTTTATATAATTAGTTCTCATTTGCAGATGCTGGTAAGTCCACAACTGGAGGTCAGATACTTTTCCTTAGTGGTATGGTTGATGACCGTACGATCCAAAAGTATGAGAAAGAAGCAAAAGACAAAAGTAGAGAAAGCTGGTGAGACTTCGCTTTGGTTCTTAAATCGGGTTGTTAAGACAGATACCAATGCTAGTTTGCAACAGTGCCCTAGTCTGTTACAACAGTAGATTATTTACATTACTGACTTCAACTTTTAATAGGTGATGGCGTACTATTAGTCATTCTTAGATTATCAACTAATTTTTGTTGACCATAATTATTTTCTATGTGCTAGGTATATGGCATATATCATGGACACCAATGAAGAAGAGAGGGTTAAGGTACTCTTTAGTATGCTGATAGCTGGCAATTTTTAAAGCTCATTTTTATTATTCAGTCTATGTTGCATGCTTAGATTTTTTCATATGCTTAAAGCAGATGCTTCCTGGCTGTATATGTATTTATAAGTACTGAACTTGGTTTTGGCAGGCTAAAAGTTCAAACCTTCTAAGCAAAATAATTGATCAAATGTTCACTATTGATTGTAGGGTAAAACCGTTGAAGTTGGAAGAGCACACTTTGAAACTGAGACTACTAGGTTCACAATTTTGGACGCACCAGTAAGGGTGTTATCCATGGCATTGTTTCTGTTTTACTTCATTAATATATTTAAGTACAGCCATAGCTGCTGTTCATGTATATAGTGTTGCCCTCTCTCTTTTGCTTTAGTAAATTTAGTGCTCGCCAAGATGGAAGAAAGGGCTTTGCTTGCTTTTCTTCTATAGTATGTTTCACTTTAGGGGTAAAAGCGAAATTTGGATTCAGGTGTGATGCTTTTGATTATTTCAGGGTCATAAGAGTTATGTCCCAAATATGATCAGCGGGGCATCTCAGGCTGATGTTGGTGTTCTGGTGAGCCACTTCTGCCCTGTTTTTGTTTCTTGCATTTACGTTGTATGGGTTACATTTAGTTTTATAGCTGACCTTTTTCTGTCCTGATTAGGTAATTTCTGCCCGAAAAGGGGAATTTGAAACGGGTTATGAGAGAGGTGGGCAGACCCGTGAACATGTGCAGCTTGCAAAAACCTTGGGTGTGTCTAAACTACTTGTTGTTGTGAATAAAATGGATGAACCCACTGTGAACTGGTCAAAAGAAAGGTTCTTTGCCTCGCTCATTGTTGTGATGCTTTTTATTGTTGCTTTGTGCATTCTTTTGGTTATATTTCATTCTAGTGTTTTTCTCCAGGTATGGTGAAATTGAAACAAAGATGACACCATTTTTGAGGTCCTCAGGATACAATGTGAAGAAAGGTATTAGAGGAATGGCTTTTAATCTTTTACAGACATTTTTTTTCTCTTCCATTCATACCCCTCTTTCTCTCCTTAGGGATTTACCAGTTTCTAGTACTATTGACTTCTAAGTTTCTACTCAAAATTTTGACATGTATAATAATGGATTTGACTTTTCACACTAGCTACGGCACAAAATCTAATTTTGCTTTGATAACGATTGATGTAGTTGGAGATTAAATGAATGTGAAAATAAGAACAAAGAGATAATATTAGAACAATATTATTGAATAGGGAGCACAAGACTCGTAATAACCAAATTTGGTATCTCTAGTTAAATTCAATTCTTAAATTAGGTCTACCTAGAATACTACTTGGGGTGATCTTATATAGGCACCCAACATAATCAAAATAGGAAATCAAATCAAACCCTAATTTCCTAATCCTAGAATATCAAAGAAATTAGTAATATAATATGAATGACCTAAACATACCTAATATCAAAATTACAAATTTCACCTTAAATTACAAAATATCCCAGAACATTACTACCCCAATATTTATCTTCATTGTGTACTCCATCAAAATGCCTTGAGGAGAAAAAGAACTAGAACCAGAATTTCCAGTAGAGTGGTTCTTCAGGCTTCTTTTTGCTTCTTGATAGTTGCTTAATGCTACGCTACGATTGGAGCCATGTCTGATGAATACTTGAACTTTGTCTTCTAGGCCCTTGGACTTTAAAGGGTCTATTGTAAAGTGCTGAAATTTTAGTTTGTATTGGTCTTTTGAGTTATTCATTTGGAAACTAGTGAATTTGACCATAACTCTCCCCAATTGTTGTATGATTGTTGTGATGAGATATTATCTGCTATGATGGATTCATGCCTGATAAGGTTATATATACCGAGGTTGTCTGTCTAAATACCTTGATCATTAGTTACTATGCAGTCTATGCTACTTTAAGTTGTCCCCTGTGAAGTAATTGTTGATGAGAATTAGTATTTTTAACATCACCTTTGAGCTGAACTGTGAATTACAGTCTTTAGTCCTTATATTTTGAGCACATAATGATTTGGTTGTATATATGGTGATTGTTTCATTCTTATTGGAGCTTGCAGATGTCCGGTTCTTACCAATATCTGGTCTGGTAGGTTCGAACATGAAAACAAGGGTGGATAAAAGCGTATGTCCTTGGTGGAATGGTCCCTGCCTGTTTGAAGCACTCGATGCCATTGAAGTTCCTCTACGAGATCCTAAAGGCCCATTTAGGTATGTTATGCTCTCTCTCTCTCTCTCTCTCTCTCTCTCTCTCTCTCTCTCTCTCTCTCAACTTAACAAAAATATTATCTCTCTCTTTCCCCCTCATGTATGTTTCTATGCTTTTCTCCATTCTGAAATGAATTCCTGTTGTGTTTGTTTGATAAATTGCTGATATCTTTTTGTAATGGTCAATTAATACGTGGTCTTTGTCTTATAATTTTCCTTAATGAATTGGTTTTATAGCATGACAGTCCCTGCTGTTATTCAGTGGTCTGCTTTCACATTGTTTGTATGACTGAAAAATACTGGGAAGATAATGTTGACACATTGTGTCCATGACATTGAATTGTTTTTGATTTAGAATCTATTTATCTGATTTTTGATATTCAAATTGTAGGTTGCCTATTATTGACAAATTCAAAGACATGGGAACTGTTGTCATGGGAAAAGTTGAATCTGGTAGCATACGTGAAGGGGATTCTTTGTTGGTCATGCCAAACAAGGTAGAACTCTATGCCTATCTGACTATTATTCTTCCAACAGTTTTACCATCGATTGATGGGGTCTGAGAATTTTAAACTTTGACCGGCAGGCTCATGTGAAAGTTGTTGCGGTATACATTGATGAAAATAAAGTTAGGTATGCAGGACCTGGTGAGAACCTGCGGGTTCGATTGTCTGGGATTGAAGAGGAGGACATATTATCGGGTTTCGTTTTGTCAAGCATTGGTAAATTTTCTTGAATGAAGTTATTATTCTGCATGGAAGTTTGAGAGATTCTATGATTTAATTCCTTAATTTTATTAGTTTATTTAAATTTATTCTATGTGCTGAGAAAAGCCATTTCCTCAAATATAATGCGACTGCTGAATGTTTAATGAAAATTGGATGTCTTATATACTAGCTAGTAATGCAGTATACGGTTCTCCTCTTAATTGAAACCGAGGTTGTATATTCACGTTTTAAGTAATGCCTTATAATGATTAGTCTTGATGTGAGACAGTTGATGAGTCTTGTACCCTTTACATGGTGGTTGATGATTAGATTTTTTTCTTCGATTTTCTCTTTTCCTCGTGGAAAACTTGTTGGGGGCATTCTGCCCAGTTTTAAGAGGAAAGGGAAACTTCTCCAACAAGCATCTAGTTTGTATTTTCTTCCTTCTTTTCTTTGGATAAAGTTCAATTTGCTATGCATTCTTCAAACTTGCTTATTTGCATGGTAGATGTGGGACAGATATTAACAGAAGCAAACTAAATTATTGTCTTCTGAAATTTGATCATACTGTGACTTAAAAGTGTGTGTATTGACGTAATGACCCTTCCTCCAATCTTCTTGTTTTATTTTGAAATTGATGTATTCTTTTTCTTTTTAACTCTGGTTTTCGCCATGCAGCGAGGCCAATTGCTGCTGTAACAGAATTTGTTGCCCAATTACAGATCCTTGAGTTGCTAGACAATGTATGCATAAGCTTCATTTTTGTTCATTTTTATTGTATATATACTTTCATTATAAAAGACCCCTTTCGTAATATTTTCTTAGTTCAGTTGAATTATGAATTTACCTTTTATTCCCTCTTTCCTTGCTGCTCTTTTTAGGCTATTTTTACAGCTGGCTATAAGGCTGTTCTGCACATCCATGCTGTTGTTGAGGAGTGTGAGATTGTTGAGCTGCTACAGCAAATTGATCCCAAGACGAGAAAACCCATGAAAAAGAAAGTTCTATTTGTGAAGAATAATGCTGTGGTTATGTGCCGCATTCAGGTTTGGTCCACTTTCTTATCGGTCATACTTAATAAAAAAATCTCATAGTTCCATTGTTATTTTAAATTATATAAAATTTGCCTCAGTCCACCCCTCGTACTCCACCTCTCTAACCTCCCAATAAAGTGGGGAATAAACTTGTGCAAATGGTTCATGTTTGGAAGAATGGGTGGTGGGTGGATGGAGGACTTGTTTTCAGCAAATATTGGAATTTCTACCAAAGGAAAGGAAATGAATAGAAACAGTCCACAGCCTGTGGTTAGCGCCAACAACTTTCCAAGTCTATCATATTTAGTTAATTTTAATCCTCCTCTCCCGTCTTTACAGGCGAACAACATGATTTGCATCGAGAAATTCTCTGACTTTGCACAACTTGGAAGGTTCACTCTGCGTACTGAAGGTGATAGACAAATATAACTCATCTTTTTGATACATTTATGATTTTGTTGGTGTGCTATCCAGTTACATGAATCACTGTCTCTTACAGGAAAAACAATTGCAGTGGGCAAGGTGACTGATCTTGCTACAAGTGGTAGTGCTTAAAACAATTTTTGTTGCTAGAGGTGAGAATTGTTGCATTCCTTTTTCAAATGTTGATTGTCCTTGTTATTTTTATGCACAATAATGCCAAGAGAAAATTATACTGCTCAACATGGAAGAAGAGATGCATTGAGCTTGCTTAGTATCCCTTTTGTCTTCCTGATCTTAAGATGTAAACGCCGAAGTTTCCTTTCACAACCAAGACAGATGAGATTCAATGTTGTGTAGTTTCTTTTCAGACTTGAGAAGTAAAAGTTAAGGTTCTTATTACATTCTCTTACTAAATATCAGTGAAGAAAGCAGTCCATTTTCTCTCTTCTCTTTCCCTCCAATTCATTGATAACATTAACCCTGACAGACAAACAAAATTAATTTATATTTTTCCATTTCTTTGACAGGACACAACTTTTTTGGTGTAACATAAGTGCAGAGAAAGTTGAGATTATAATAGCGATGATTCAGATGATTGCATTACAAGAGTTTTTGGTGTAGTGGTTATTTGAGATGTTTATTATTTCTGGTGGTCATGTATTTATAAAGCCACTTTTATGTGGCGTTGATGTATTGATGGGTTGTGAAGTTTGACATTCACCCATTGCTTTTTTAAAAGTCATTTAAAATTTACAGTTAGAAGTTTGCTTCATGTTAGTGTTTCCTTGTGAGCTAATTAATTGGGTTTTGGTATAAAATATTGCATTTGTTTAAAGGTTCCAATGGTGTAATGTTTCCAGTTCCTTTGTTGATGCTCCCCCGGATGGCTATGATGCAATAGCCCATGAATTTATTTCTTTACTTAGAACCTGATTAAGAAAAAAAGCCATTATTTGTTTCTGAGTAGTTTTTGTTTCACATGATTTTGGTTGCAAATTTATTAATTGAGTTATAGGGAATCATAAGTTAAGTTCGCTGGGTGTCAAAATAGTACATGAGTAGGGTTGGGATAAGTTTAGTTGGTGATTGATTCGTGGACTGGTTCGGATTTACATGGCTGCTTTTTAGAACGAAAGTACATGGCAGCTTGATTTCCATTGCAATTATATAAAGCACTAGCTAGCTTTGCGAGAGGGGTGTGGTGCAAAATGGCTAACTGAGAGCTTCTAGACTCTAGAACTGTACTTATATAACCATACAGCGGTGTAGTGATAGGTTAGCGATAGGTTGATAGTCGATTCGAGTATAATTTTTTTTTTTTTTTTTTTTTTTTTTTTTAAGATTTATGCTAATAGACGCTAGCAATTATAATCCTGGATAGTGTAAATTGCTTCTTTGTCTCTTTGACTCGGTTATGGCTTCTAGTCAAATCAAATGTAGTTAAATGTTTTGAAATCCCTAGATCAATTTTTCAGATTAGTAACTTTCTTTAAGATGATCGTTGTAAATATATAAGAAAAAAAAGATTTAAGCACTACTCGTTCGGTATAATCAAACTTGACATGAGATGAGGCTCTTCAAGAGAGGTAAAAGATATGTATTCCCTAGACCCAACAATGAATCATGTGTTATAGTTGTTTGATAATCTGTCACGGCAATTGATCTATTGGTGAACGAGATCCATTATTATTTCGTCTTCAATTAAATGATTGAAATATTTGTGTTCTAGGATTGTGGTATCTCTTCCTTTCTTATCCATTTTACTCCACGGCTTCGGCAACTCAGAGAGATGGTCACTTCTAGAGTTTGGGATGGTTGTAGCTGTGTTATGAGAGTGTGAGGAAGTTGGTGCCAGAGGAATTATGAGAAGCGTTGATACTAAAAATCAGTGTTCCGTTTGCTATTTGTAAAAGTAGTGACGAAGCCAAAAAAATTTTCTTGAGTGGGCAGAAATATATAATTGAACCTACTATCATTTAGTCAAGAATTATTTTTTTTCAATTACTAAGTAATTATATAAGTCATCAAAGCTCATAAAAATAACCTTCGTAGTGTGAGTGGAATGGTATAAACTTTCGTTGGTTTTAATCCCCGTACGCCACAAGAATTTTTTTTTCGAATTCTTTAGATTGAGTTGGATGGTTTGTCTTCGACTCGTCTAAAAAACTGAACTTAATACGATGCGTGGAAACTGATCTGTAATACTTATTTTATAAATATTGTAAAAAAGTAATAAAATAATAAAACTCATACTAAGTCTTGACTTTATCTATAATGTTAATTGATTCTTGACCAAAAGTATAAATAAGTTTCAATAAGAAAAACAAACCCAACAAATAAGGATAAATAACACAGCAAGCAAAACCACCTTCAATTGGTAAAAAAGAGCACCATCTTTATAACAACATATTCTCCGCTTGTATAACAAAATAACCAAAAGAAAAATCAGTGAAAATTTGAGAGAGAAAACAGAATGAGAGAGATTTATGCTTGGTCCCTGGCCATATGAAAATATTTTAGTACCAAGCCTTTTTAAGCTATGAGCCATGTGTGCCCAGGCAATGGCTTCACCCTTTCGTAAAAACATTATAAAAAATGTTATGATTAATAATAATATTTGATAACTGTATTTTATAAATACTGTAAAATTATAAAAATAAACATGATGCATAAATGCATTTTATTGAGCAATGAAGTGATATAAAAAAAAACTAGTTTGACATAATAATATTATTAAGAACTTGTCTAATTAGAAAAAATATTTTTTTCGCAAAATCTATTTTAAGTTTTTATTAATCAAATGGATTTTACAAGACATTAGTTTTTAAATATATAAATTCAATTTATAAACTTGCGATACATAATTAAAATTCATTTTTATATAATAAACTTATTGTTACAATTATTACCGAAATCATCTTTTGCTTTATTAAATATATTTTGTTATTTTTCATTTTTTTTAAATATTTTATATTATAAATACATTATTCACATAATAATTTATAATTTCTGAGCTTAGGGTTAGCATTTATTGACCCAAACTTATAAAAAAGGGGGACATTCATTCTACTAGTGTCCATTTTGTCTAACAATGAACAAATCCTATTCTATGCCAAGAACTTGGTTCATCTCTACCATAATATAATACTGTTTAAGTAATTATTTCATTTGATAGAATATTTACTAGGAGTACTTTCGGGATTTTAGCAAAGAAGCAACCTTTCCCACAAGATTCTTCATTACAAAAATTTGAACCCAAGCCTTAAAATTCCATCATCGATGACACTACTAACTAGTAAGCAGTCAATACCTCCTGGGCTTGAAGACCTTGCAATTCATTCTTATGATCCTCAAACAAGAACAATGATCAGCTTTTCCCATGGTCCCAGATGTTAAATCAACGAAGGGTTGGAATCTCTGATTTCAGCTTCAAAAGACAAGTCCAAATATTTCATCTTTACAAATAAAAACAAGCTGCTATTAAATTACTATCAACAAGAACAATATTTGCTTGTACATGAAAACGAGAGGGCAGTTCATAAAGGGGCTTGCTTAAGAGACAAAAACTCAGAGCATCTGCTTTGTATATACAAATCAAAATAGCAGATGACTGGATTGTTGCCAAATAAGTCCCTCAATGACTGAACTACTGTGCATTGTCTCCCCCTGTTTCCTCTGGAGAAGGTTTCTTCTCCGCATTCCCTCCAGAACGAGGTTTCCTGAAGTACTTCGCAATGAATTCTTCAGCAAAGTCAGGATACTTCCCCTTGACAAAGTTATCCAGACATTTGCGGTATGAAAAGTCCTGCTTGCATCCATCAGTGGAGACAATGTAGAAGCACCTACTCTCCTGGAAACAGGTGTGTTTACTCACCTGTCACATCAAATCCCATTTTAAAGATAACAAACATATAAACACCCATCCAATCACGCACATACACAATAACATCTTCAGTTATTATGTAACTTAAATTGTTTAAGAAACATGTAAAGGAAAAGGTCCAGTCAGCACATTATAAAGAATTAAAACTAGGGCTGGTCAAGACAAACAAAAATCCAGTGTCCCTCCACCACTTGCTGCTCTGCAATATATCAAGCACCACGAGGCATCCAACCATCTCTCTCCTCGTGTATCTTGTCAGCGAAAATAAGAACAAACCCAATTCTCTGGAATGGCACAAGTTTGTAGGATCTAGAACCACGAGTTCATGAATCATCTAACTTTCCTATTGAGCAAGCTAACTTCATTTTTCACCATGGATTATATTCACAATTTTCAAGCTCCAGAAAAATTTTCATTATGGATTATAAAGCTCAGCGTTGCACAAGCTGTGCAGTAATCACCAACTGGAGTTCCATGCGCCGCACATAACAGAGTTTACATCACAGTCTCTAGTCCTAATAATTTTGCTTCATATAAAGATCAGGAAGTATAACTACAGTGCAGAAGGACCATTTCTTAGATATTATCAAAAGCTCGAAGCACTGAGAGTATGAATCACATGCTATCCTCAAGCTAGGAACTTAAAATGAAGACAAGGGGCCCTAACCTATTGATAACATCAAGAAAAATGAAATGACGACTATAGTGCAAGGTATGCAACAGAGCAAAAATGTATCACGATTGCTTCACAAGAAGCTATTCCCGGTCACCCATGGAAATATGAGACATTGGCCTCTCGAACGGTAAGGTAAGAAGTGATATAAATATATTAAATATTTATGAAGAATCAGAAATCATCTTTTCAGTAACGAAAAACTCAGAAGGCAGGTGCTATTCAGTTCATTACATGAATATAACGATCCACTTTGCGAAGGCGGGAAGCATGTCCCTCCAATGAATACATTACAAATGCATTGTAGCACAAGAAAATGTGCACATTAAAGTTAGAGCGCATTGGATTAATTTAGTCAGAAATTTAGACTTTGAAAAGCGTTGGCAAATCTCAGCATTGTTTCTCATAATGAAAATTATTTGACAGAAAATTTGAAATAAGCAGACACAACAACACATCAATCACTAGAAATATGGCCCAAGTTTCTTAACTCCAGAGCCTGTGAAGACAGAATTTAAACTAAAAGCTCACTAGGTAAAATGAGTATAGTCAAGCATACCGTGACAAATTGAACACCAACACCCGTTTTCACTGCTTTATCAGGATGATAAGTGAAGACATTGTCGAGAACGAATGACTGATCATCAGCTGATATTGGATCCCCGTCATTGTACCTTCAGGCAAGAATTTTCTATTCAGAATTTTCATAGGATGGGAATGCTGCATAACAAGGCACAAAGACACAGCAAGCAACGAAAATTGTAGGCAGGAAAAATGGGGAGAAAAAGGAAGCTGCAAAACTAGGCAATGAGAAAAATAAGTAAAAAAACACAGGCGACCTGTTGATAATGCCCACTGCAATATTAGCATCGGGAAAGATATGCAAAGCATAAATGCTTAGAAGATTACTATGAGCCGTGGCATATCTTTGATTTGTAGCATCCATAATTGTTCATCAACCCCAAAAAGTTGGATCTTAATCTATTCAACTAGAACTCATGACTTGTACTGGTCCACTTAGCTGGACAATGTAGAAGTCATGATACAAATACATTAACAATCCTCAATGGACTAGAGAACTTTCCCTCACTACATTATAAATCTCCAACACTTTGATACGTATGGAATTAATATTTTCAAAGAAATTTAATGAATGTATAGCATATAAACTTACCCAGACTGATGCATTATTCTTCTGATAGAGCGCATAAGTGGCTCGACATCTGAGAGAATATCTTGTTCCTCAGAGGTGAACATATCCAACCTCTGTCTGGTGGCAGTGTACATGGCAGCCACACTAGAATCATCATTTGCCATTCCAGGCAACCTACCAGGGCGGTTCTTACCTTTCCATTCTTCAGCTGAAGTCCAACCCCTTGGGCCTTCAGATCGATTTTTCATGAAAGACTCTTTTCTAGAATGTCCCCATTGATGTCTCTCGCTTTGATTGCCACCTTCAGTATGTGGCGCATCCCAACCGTGAGAACTTCCTACCTGATCTGACTTATTCGGAATGCCCCATCCATTCGAAGTTTCTAATTCGGCATTTTGCTGATCCCAACCATGAGAACTTCCTACCTGATTTGACTCATTTAGAATGCCCCAACCATTCGAAGTTTCTTTTGACATTTGTTGGTTCCAAGAACTTTTGACAGCAGTCCCTGCATCCCAACCAGGGGACTTAGAAGATATCTTTTTTGTAGAGAGGACATCTTCTGTGTTGGATATGTTGACGCCCCAACTAGACCACTCAGTTGGTTTTGGCGTGTCATCATTCTCAGCCTTTGTCCCCCAAGCAGCCACAGCATTCCAACCAGGGGACTTGGAAGATTCCTCTTTTGTAGAGAGTACATCTTGTGTGTTGGATTTGTTAATCCCCCAACTTGGCTTTTCAGTATTATCATCCTCAGCCTTCTTCCCCCAAGTAGCCACAGCATCCCAACCAGCCGACTTGGAAGATTCCTCTTTTGTAGAGAGAAGATCTTGTGTGTTGGATTTGTTAATCCCCCAACTTGGCTTTGCAGTATTATCAACCTCAGCCTTCTTCCCCCAAGCAGCCACAGCATCCCAACCAGCCGACTTAGAAGATTCCTCTTTTGTGTTGGATTTGTTAATCCCGCAACTTGGCTTTGCAGTCTTATCAGCCTCAGCCTTCTTCCCGCAAGCAGCTACATTATCCCAACCAGCCGACTTGGAAGATTCCTCTTTTGTAGAGAGGACATCTTGTGTGTTGGATTTGTTAATCCCCCAACTTGGCTTTGCAGTATTATCAGCCTCAGCCTTCTTCCCCCAAGCAGCCACAGCATCCCAACCAGCCGACTTCGAACATTCCTCCTGGGCTTTGGTAGTGTGGACATCTCGAGCATCAGGTTTATCAGTATCCCAATCACACCAAGCATTTGATTTTCCAGGGTTAGTCTCGGCATTACCAAATTTATCCCAATCCGAACTACGACAGGATCCATTATCACCAGGCTGATTGTCCAAATTATACTGAAATTCAGAACTGTCTTCAAAGACAGGCTTACCAAAATCTGAGTTATGCTCTGGGGATGCACTCCACTCAGCCATTTCTTCCTCTGGCACAAGCTCATCAATTTCCGCACCTAGACAAGCAGTGTTTGATTCTTCTCCATTTGAACTTCTCAGCATCTGGAGAAAGCTATAAACATCTACTCGACTCTCTTGATTATATCCCGCCTGGGAGATGGGTAAAGAAGCATAAAATTAAACGATATAAAAAACAATAAGACAAGTTGAATGTATGAACTTCCAGTAAAGAATTCTAAAATCAAATATACCTCTTTTGTGTCCCAAAGGACATCAAATCGTGAGCCTGTACCAACCGCCACATGTTTACCCCAAGAACAGGAGCCAACTATGCTTGACAAAGAATCCGTATGACATTTCTCAGCAGCTCTCTCAAAACACTTCCTCGGTGTCTATGCAACCATATATAAGTACAGATCAATTTAAAAGGACTGTCAGTTCATCAGACATGGAAACACGGATACTACATATCTCAGAAGGTTAAAAACCAAGATAAAATCACTTACAAACAATGTTGCTTCTGTAAATGGTGCTTGAACATTCAATGAGCGAGATAAGGCTTTATAACCACCAGAGTTAAACCCAACCAAAGTTCCAGCACATGTCATACTGTTAGCCAGGAGAAGGAGATGTTCTTTCAGAACACCTTTTGCCACCATTGCTACCGATGTTGAGAGGCGCTGAAAGATCAGTGGCAAATTGAGTGTTGGGAGTTGAATGTGTAATTTCTTTTATCTAATTGAAAGTAATGCAACAAATCACGAGGAGCGAATAAGTGGAAATTAGAAACCCAGCTGAAAGTATTAAAATAAGACTTCAAAGCATAGAGAACTAATAAAATATATATATATATATTCCATGAAAACCTATCACATGGATCCCTCTGACACTCCCCACATTTTGTTTATAAGTAAAAATGTATATACAAAGAAAAAAGCCCACACACACAACACTAATGTTAGTAAGAAACAGTATTCATAAAAAACTTGTCATTGAGAAGGACCTACTAAAATGGTAGACTCCAAAGAAACAAGGGAATACATTTATGCTATTGAAGTTTAGGAAAATCTACACTTGCCTCACTGTGTTTTCAAAACCTACAAATATCTCATTGAGGTTTGATTTTTTGTTACAAAACCCCACTGCTGTCAATATTTCGTCAGTCAACTGTTATGATTTTGGTAAAAAAATTTAACAGCTGAGTAAATTAGAGAAAGAAATTGATATTTATACATGGGTAATTTAGTAAGTTTACTTTTTCGGTCAGGGTTAACAGTCAAAGCTTGTCAAACAGGGTATATGTAGGATTTGAAAACACGGTGAGGCAAGCGTAAATTTCACTAAACCTCAATGGTGTAAATATATTTTTCCCAAGAAGCAAAGATCCTAGCATAAGAAAAGAACACCCCACAAAAGTGATATAAGTAGGCACCATGAGTTAGAATACCAGGGCGAACTAAATGTTTTATTGGGAAGGAGGCATAAAATGGGCATACACCAATGGAAGATATTTCAAATCAATACAAAGACACGGCTCTTGACGAACTAAACACTCAATACAGGTTGTAATAAGGAATGCAGCTGACTGATACAATTGGTCACTAAAGTAGTTGATGCCACATCCTCAAGACCAAGTCAAAAGAGTTCCTTTACTAAAGCCTATTTATGAAAGAGGGGTGACATGCTTTGATAGAGAAAAGTAAAAAAGCTTGCACGATGAATGATGCATGGAAAAGGAAATACTGTGGTTTTAATTATATGGCATATTTGTTATTAAGGTAGAATATATTATTTTGATATCAGGGATATTTTAGGTTGGGAAATTAGGGATTTGATTTAATTTCCTATTAGGGTTATGTTTAGTTTCCGAGTTGATTATGTTTGGTGCCTACATAAGGCCACCTCTAGTAGTATTCTAGAGAGACCTGATTTGAGAGTTGAATATGATTAAAGATATCAAATTTGGTTCTTAGGTCTGGGTACTTTGCCTTCTAAATCTTTAACATGCTCTTTTATTATTTCTTGTGTTCTTATTTTCTAATCAATAATTCGATATTATATCAAACGCTACTTGTTCTACATCATTGCACTTCCAGAAAGCTACTATAGAATTCTCCAAGCTTAATATTTGACACTTCATGCAAAATGGAGGGAGATAAATAGATATATAGATAGACAGGAACTCCTAATACCTGAACAGCTTGTTCAAAAGCACAAGAAACCCCAAGCAATTCTTGAACTTGCTTTATAGCATATGGGATCGAACGCCTTGTGTCAATTAAATGAAGTACCGGAAGACAGGAGTCCATGATAATCCTCCATGCATCACCACTTTGCTTAACAACTGATTTTTCAACGACAACATCCAAGACCCATTCACCTTTCCGGTTTTTGCAAGGGTTTCTTATCCAAGTTGTCGTATTTGGACTAGCCCAAATTATATTTGCTGAGCAAATCCGTGGGTCCCCTGTCCATTGAAGAGAGAATGAATCACAAAGTAAACTTCAATTTCTAGACACCTTAACATTTGAATTGTATCATGGATACAGCATACATGATAAGCAGAATCAAATAACTGTCACATACTAATAAGATAGAGACCTAAGCAGAACCTAGCAACTAGAGGGTAAGGAAATCTTGCAAGTTTTGGATCAATTACAAAACAGTGACCAAGTTAACATGGTAATAATTTTCCCTCCCTCTCGGTGTAATCACCCTCAAAAGCTTCACAATAGTGGAACCTTCTACACATTATGTCATCAAATCAACAATCTGAAGTCCCAGAGAAATCTTATGCAGAGCATATCGAGATGGGAACATAGAAACACATATTCAGGTCAATAAGGAAAAAAAAGATACTGAAATTGAAAAGCAGACGGGTACATAGAAGAGAATCAAAGAAAGCTCAAGAATAATAATCACAACTTTTCTGTGCACCAATTTAGTGCTCCCACTAGAAGTGAAGGAAGGTTAGTGCTCTACACATGGAAATTTTGAAGCACCCAAATCCTGAAATTTAAACTGCTGAGATATCAAATTCTCGTTCTTTTTATTCTTCTCGATCTATCAACTTTCTACTCCCTCGCACTCGAAAGACTTAGCAACAATATACAATGTTCCACAATGGCTACTAACACATTGTACGATGAATAACTGATCAGTAAACAAATTTATCATCAATGTATCAGCATACTACATAAAGTCTGCCAAAAGGATTGTTGAAAGGAGGGGAAGGAGGGAAACTACAGCAACTCAACCATAGAAACTCTATAGTTGCAATTTTCCATTTGCAATCATACCCTCAAACAAAATTATATCAAATGATTTCTAACAGGGAAGTTTGGTAAAAACCTGCCATTAATTTTGGTTGCACATAAAACCTTCCAATTAAGTTAAAGTTATATTTCTGGACTCCCTGGGAATTAGAAATAAATTTTGGTTTTTGATACCAAAATGGAAAAGAAAACAACAAATTATTCTAATAGTTCTTGGTCTTTGGTGGCACATGCATATTCAATCCTGCAACAGGGGACAAAAACAATAAAATATGAAAGCCATATATATTTCTTATCCAACAGGAGAAGAGACCTATCTTTAATGATAATGCCAAACAAATATTTGAACTCAAACCAATTTTGGAGAACTAAACATATAATTAGTACTCAGTAATTGCACACCAATTCAGCCTGAAAATGACCATGACCACTTTTCTTTTTTTATGTAAAATCACTGCATGAATCTAAGAGATAGTACAAAATAACTCATGAAAACACAAACTGAGTAATATGAAATGCAAAAGAGCAGTTATGAGAATACCTTTGATGATTGTTTCCAGCAGAACAGGGTAAATCATGTTGGCAAGGATATGTAAAGTTCTTTCTAAATGAGTATCACTTGTATCTTGAAAAAAGAACATCAAGCATGGCATGTCAGAGCATTTGTTTGCACAGGATTGCTGAAAAGAGCAACATTCACTGCCAAAAAGAGAGCACTAATCAAAGACTGAAATAATTAAGTACTTCTAAACAGTGTTGTGCCAGTAACAAACAAATAGAAATGCGCACACATGGAGAATAACTGTAAACAAATAGAATAAAGTCATGCCATGTAAACAATCAACCCATGCCAATCATAAGATACAAGATATCCATATTTACCAATAATTTTGAAGACAAAACACATCCTAACAAGCGACAATAACACGAAACTGAAGATGGAGGTACCTACCTCTATAACCAAAACCAGAGAAAAAATTAGTTATACAAAAGTCGAGTGCAAACCATAGTGGCACAGTTGCATGTACCTAACATTTTTTTTCCAGTTCAGAGATATATTTTTTTATGAGTAAAATTGTATTAAAAAGCACCAAACGGGTGCAACCCAAGATATAACGACTATCTACGCGATAGCAACTCCACAAAATCTAAAAGATTTACATCATTTACAAAAATTTCCCTTTAAACCAAAAATTAATAGTATTGAACCATGAATCTCCTGTGACTTCTACAGGTTTCTCTTTGCCATCAAAAGCTCTTCTATTTCTTTCATTCCACACAAACCAAACAACAGAGAGGAGAATCAAAGAGTAAACCTTCCTTTTTTTTATAAGGATCAAAGAGTAAGCTTTCTTAAGCTCCTTAGAAGCACGTATACCACTCGAAGCCCACATTTCATCTTTCACGGGGCGGCAACCACTACCCAAAAAACATTCAAAATACTATAAGCCATCTCTTACAAGCTTCTAGCCAAAGGACACACCATCAAAAGATGAAACACTGACTTGGCACAACCTTTACAAAAGTAACACCTATTAACGAGCACTTTTCCCCTTCTTTGTAGATTATCCATTAAGAATCTTCCCCCGAGAGGATTTCCACACAAAGAAACTTACTATTTTAGGGGCACAAGGACACCAAATAGCCTTCCATGGGAAAATGGAAGGGCCTTCCACAGGAGTCTCATCAAAAAGAATCTTATAAGAATATTTCACCTCAAATCCCTTATCCGGGTTAGCCTTCCATTAACCAAATCCTCTCCAGCCACACCGATCCTAATACTATACAAGGCCTCCAAAAAACTTTCAACCATCTCAAGCTCCCAATCATGGATATTGCAGATAAAAGGCACTTCCCAAGAAGTCACATCATTGGACAAGGAGATGCAAGAACTAATAAGGGCATCTTTATCTCTCATAATAGCAAAAACTTCCGAAAATTGGACTTTTAAAGAGTGTCCCCAACCCACGTATCATGTTAGAGACGAGTTCTTCCCCCATTGCCCACCAACATGGAAACACAAGGAAATCCTCCCACCATTTACGAATCCATTTTCACACACCCCACTCCATAGCCCCCGTCCCCTTCTTAGACATCCACCCATTTTCCATCCCAAAGCTAGCCTCTACCACTTTCCTCCAAAGATGCCTTCTCCACCATAAAGAGATATATTGATACATACCATATATCATGCACATCATGATAATTTAAAAGGAAAAAGCGAAGAAACAATACTGCAGAATCCCAATGGTAATTAATTCATAGGTCTCTTCCATTCAGACTATACATGCTACGGCCAAGTAAATGCATCGCATACACGTCTGTATGGATAGTAAACTAATTGAAGAAAAACAAGAAAAATAAAAGAAATCTGCAAAATATGAACCAAAAGTGGAATAAAAATACCTCCCTGCCTCATAACTAAACTACAAATGGAACCCATCAAAATATGATTTATGGTTAACTACCCTCCATCTTTCTAAAATGGAAAGATAAAGGGAAGTTACAGATGCCTCAAGTTTTGTGGGGCGCGGGAGGAGAAGGTGGATAGCACCCTGATGTTGGTGCAGACCAGAGTTCACACTTGATACAAGCCTTGTCAAAATTTCAAAATTATTTATAAGGCCAAACGAAAGAAGGAAGCAGCAATCTCAAACTCATCAATATAGCCGAAAAGCAGTTGAAAATTTGTGCAGGCACTACTAATTGGTTTTAATTTCTTATAAAAAATCAACAAACAAACGATATTTCTAAAAATTCTTTAAAAGCCAAGTCAGAGCTTTACACTAGTGAAGCAATTGTCTTATACTACCACCACCCATGCTGATGTCAGGTGTCTAAATGTTGTAATTTGATAAAAAAAAATCGATAAAGAATGACATTGTAATTCTTTTTGTTGCATTGTAGTCCAACAATTATGATGGACAGGATCTCATAAATCAAAAATGGAACTGGCTTATAATGCCATGTAAAGCACACAATAGAAACCATAGTTTATATTACTATTAGTCAATCATAACAGCAAGCCCAATATCAGAAAGAATTTTTTGCTGGAATATAGCACTAACTGAGGATAAAAAGGACAGATTCACAACATTTAATTATCACGGGTTACAAAATGTCAAATGCCACCCCAACTAGGCACAGGATTATAATTTATTGGTACTGGTGCATGCCAAAATCATATCCTCTTTTAGTTTACATTACACAGCTAGCATACATTTTTCTCCAAACTTAAAACGAAAATTGTGAAGACTAATTAAGTAATTTGAACTAGTAACCATTATAGTCTGCCACAACTTCAGAAGGAACATAACATTGTGAATTGGATGCTTTGGAACTTAGCTGATGGCTAATTGTTGATATTTCACTATAATTTTTGTGGATGTGCATGGTAAATTGGAAAACTTTTGCGACACCTTTCATACACTTGTCATGTTAATATTCTTTTTACATTTTATTAATAATTTTATCAATTAAAAGATTTTTGCTTCTGATATTTCCATTATCTGAATTAATATAAGAAAAAAAAGAGTTCACTAATAACCTCCAAAACTTCACTCTTCTTGCAGGACAAGATGCCATTTCATCTAGAACAGTTTATTCCACAACAGGAAATCATTGATGGTAATGATCATATGCCAAATACGTGTATCTTAAAACTAACATTCAACTGAAAATACTAACCTGACAGACAAAATTGTTATCTTAAAGAGATAACCAACTTTTTTCTTTTTCCGATACATACTGATAGTCTCTTGGCACTTCTGAAGAACCTCTTGCATACTGATATCCAACGCTTGCAATAATGTCTGCTTAAGAAAGCTCCAGTTACAAACAAAAGCAAACGACTTCATATGCGCAGTATCCCAAAAGTTCAAATAATTCATATACAAATGTATTAACCTTGTTGAGATGAACATGGCCAACAAGGCCTGCGTCAAAATCACAACTTTCTGATACATTTCGTTGTTTCTTGTATCTGTATACAAGAAGCTAGACATTAGAACTTTGAATATTGCATTGAGCAAACTATTACTCAAAATTATTCCATTGTTAACGAGAAAAAAATTACCATAATCAACAAGCAGATACTAGACATGAAAAAATGATTATTAACAGAAAAAAGAAAAATGGAGAAAGCAGAAGGAACATCAAAGAAATCCTCAATCTTGACTCCAGTTAGTAACTATAGTTGGGCTCATGCTGACAAGTACAGAACATGATAAGTTGTTCAGTACTTTTAGACCAAACTAAAAGGCATGGTCAAGAAACAACAGCAGCAGACCGTGAGTTTGAGAGAAAAATCTGGTACATAAACATAATCAGAAAACAAAGACTTAGACCATACGTACACATATGTACATATACATATACATGCAAACAGATATTTTTGTGCATTTGTATAAGTACATAGATACAATTTGAAAGCTGAAACATACTCAACCATGAACTGAACTGCAGTATCTTTCAGACTGACTTTCTTCAATTGATTCTTAACTGAGCATGCAGCTTTTTCTTGGCAAAACTTTCTCCCACAACTACAGTCGTTCAAATACAAAATTATGCGGCGATCATTGAGGTCATTCTTAAAACTGACTTTGCAAAGCAGTATTTCCTGAAAGAAAGAAATAAAGGGGTGATGAAGCACATGTTACATAGACCATGGAAGAAAAAATGGAAGTGTATCTTTAAACAAGCAACAATGTAATCTTCACTAGCCAAGAAATGACTACCTTCATCAGTTCCCAGGAAGAGTTGCTGCTTGGAGTAGAATCAAGGACTGCCTTGTATGCAGGATTAGACATGGCAGTAGCTGCTAATACACCTACTGGTTCACCAGCAGGGAATAATCTCTGTGGCTTACTGCCAGCCTTCGACCCATATTCAAATTGAATTACCGAATTGCTACAAACATTTCTGACGGTGCCATCATAACAAATGATAATATCTCGAAGTACTGCCATCATATTTTTGAATAAGGTACCAGGTTCAGACAACCCTCTTGAGGAGCGGACTATAACCTCTCTAGTAGAGATTGAATGAGCCATCTCTTCATATGGATCTAATCCATGAAAAAAGCAGCTCTTAACTAATCCGAATTCCGCGGAAGGGTAATCAATTGCACCAGGATGTTTGCTCCGAAAAAGAAAGGCCACATCCTCAACCAAATTCTTGGAATAAAATTTTCCCTTATCGGAAAGTTGCAGGCCCAAGAACCCAATTTGCTGAACTAGCTTATTCACAGCTGAATCACTCTTGAAGTCGACTAAATTGCGCAGTGTAGATGACTTTAATATAAAATTTGCAGCCGACTCTTTCACAAGTCGGATCCGATTCTCCAATAGCAACTCCTCATTGTAGGTTGATCTTAAGCGAGAAAGAGAATGAAAAATATCCTGAATTAACTTCTGAACAGTTCGCATATCCGTCTTGGACATGGAAAAATCTTCAAGACCAACACTGAAGCCTTCGACAAACAAATTTTCCATCAGCAAAGGCTGCAGTGAATCAAAGAATTCAAGAACCTCTTTAGGACCCTTCTCAAAGAAAATAGAAGTCACCAGCTCACTAATTAAAGACTGGATAACATCCCTACCAAAATCAAATTTCAATATGTCACTTTTACTAATCAAGTATTTGTCCCCAGTACAGTCAAAGCCAGCAGGCAGAGCTGTCTGTAGCATCTGCAAAGCAGTCCAATGGGGGCCAGAAGAGTGAGAATTCAACAATGCAGGTTGTGGCAAAGAGAAAGAGCTAAACATGCCTAGTTGCTGAGCAGCTACTTTGTTCAGAAATTTTTTCTCAAACATCACTTTCAGAGACAGTAACGAATCGGTGGCTAGTTGCAAATTAAGGTTTCCACTATGAGAGCTAAGTAACTGTTTCTCTACTGAAAAAAGCTCCAAAACTTCTGCCTTTGCAGCGGGAGACTGGGGATAAAACAGGTGAACACAATCACCGTCAAAATCAGCACTTAATGGGCCACAGATGAGAGGATTTATCTTCACTGTGTGATCATCATGAACATACACAGAAAGTGCTTGCAGTGAATGCTTATGAGTAGTTGGAGGCCTGTTGATGAAAACAGTATCCCCATCCATAATCCGCCGATGTACCAATTGGCCAGGTCTTAGAAATGTATGCCCCTTTGAACCCTCCCTCAGTGAATATGAATTAGCACCGTCTCTATAGGTCAAGCACAACTTGTTATCTACAAGATCTTGTAGATATTTCATGTTGTGCATATTAACCCTCTCCTCAAATGTGATTTGCTGAGCAATTTCAAATGGAATACCAATTTCATTAACCCTCTTATAAGCATCACCAGTAATCACACTTCGGGAAGAGAACCCCGAACCCTTTCTAATAAATAATGTTCTCATTTTCTCAAGCCATGCTTTTGTTGAAGAGTTAGTCGAATCTTTGTTGATCCCAAATCTCATGTCTATGTCACGAGATGCTTTTGCAGTCCCCCTAACTTGAAGATACTTATTAACTGCTGACTGCAATTCATTGACTTCAACAACATGAGACTCAAAATTCGGTTCGCCAGACCGGGAACTTTTGATGATCTCAACTTTTTCAATAACTTTCTTCAGCATTGGTGTCGAAGGATCCTGAAAACGAGATGATATCAATATACACCCTCAATTAGCCTAAATGTAATAAATATGTTTCAAGACAGGCAAACGATAATTGGTTGGTCACAACTAGCTTACCGAAGACATGGTGCTAATACCATCGGAGATGTCTGGCACAGATAAACAGTTTGGAGGGACAGGCAAAAACTGCAGGATATATCCATCTTGAGGGAAATACCCCTTCCCAGAAAGCTTTCTTCTAGTCTCATCAGGAATACTTTTGAGAATTTTCATCACCTAATAGATATTGCAAACAACACCCCCCAAGGAAAAAAAAAGCATAAAAAAGTGATTGTGTTTCAGAAAAAGCATACTATTAGATAACAGATGTTACAGTCACAAAAAGCAGGGAAACTCAAAGATTTGTAAAATCTAAATGATTTGTGTGACAAGAAATCGATTCCAAAATTTGTAACTTCCGAATTCAACAAAATCCATTGGTAGAACTACTTGGAGCCACTTACAATACGAAGCAAAATTCATATGGTTAGATGTTTTCCAAATTTTTTAAAACCCCAATAAAAATATAGCATACAATCAGATTGACCCGTACAAGAACCATGCACTCAGGGGGGGGAGGAGGGGGGAACCAGTTGGAGCCTTGCACCCCCCGAGACTCAAAAAAATTTAAAATGTGTATAAAAAAATATTGTTACTTTTCTTATTGGCCCCAAAAAAGAATTTATAACTCTTTATTATGTTTCAAGAAGAAAGACAAGTTCCCTTTTGTTCTTAAAAAAATAAAGAAAAAAATATGTGGCATAAAAAAGCTTCTTGATAGAGTTGAAGAAGGCTCTTTCTGATGCAAAATAAGAAAGACTATTTATTATTTTGGAATGTTGGATTTATGTTGTAATGACAATATTCTTGGAGATAGTATTTTAGGAAAATTAGATTTAAGCAATTAAATAGTTATTAGGATTTGATTTACTTTCTTATTTAAATACTGGTATTTTAGAAAAATAAAATTTAGACAATTAAATAGTCACTAAGATTTGGTTTACTTTCTTATTTAAATAATTTATGGTGTCTATATAAGAGCACCGATATTAAGATTGTAAGATAGACTTTGATTATGGAATAAACTTGAGTTTTAGTATATCTTTTGTCCCCTTCTCTCTGTTGTTGGCCTATTCTCTCTTTGTTTTGTTTTCTTTTCTACCTAATCTATTTCTGTCTATTCCCTCTGCTGCTTCTCTATTGTTTCTCCCATTTTCTCAATCTGTTTTTGTTTCTACCTATCTGTCCGGCATCAAGTGGTATCAGAGCAAAAAGGTCCTGCATCCGACCTCTATCTATCCCTTAAATCACATATTGTATCCCTATAAAAAAAAAAAAAAAAATCAATTTTTTGTTTTATTTATGCTCTTTTTTTTATTTACATCAAATTGAAGTCACTTGTGGGGAATGAGTGAGTTGAGTCGAGTTCTTCTAGTTATTGTTCATCATGTCCTGTATCCAATTACGGAAGATGTATTTTATTAGATTTTTTGTCCTTTTGGTCATATTGAGAAAATTAGCCTTCTCCCAAATTTATTGAATTTTCAAGCGCTTGTGCAATACAGCTTGCCTCAAGATGCTGTTTGGGCTAAAATCGAGTTTGAAGGTTGTTGCATTTATGCAATTGTTGACGGTTAGAGATTAAGAATTCCAACTTTGAAATTCGACTCCTCAAGTTTCAACAACTTCTTGCACAAACAACAAAATTAGTGGAATCAGCTTTCAACAAAACTTCTATCAATCCGGTTTCCATTCAAGATGAGTCTGAAGTTGTTTCTCCAATCCACACACACCTTGAAAAGCAAGAACAAGTCTTTAAAGAAAGTTCTAACATTCAAGGTGAGGATGTACCTATTGATTCACTTCAAAACGAACAAGGCCAAAGCCAAGATGAGGGCAAGATTTGTGCGTGTGACCTTCCTTACATTGATTTTGTCCTCCCGCATTGGATTGAGGCTCCTGAACAACTCCTCTTGATATCCTTCTTGTGTTCGATCGAGAATGCTTACATTTCGAAAATTTCAAGTCTTCACCAAGCCACCCATAGTTTTGATCCTTCATCACTACAAAACTCGTGGTCGAGTTTTTTATAAGTGGGGCAGAATGATGCAGAATAAGAAAACAATATTTATTATTTTGGGATGTTGGATTTATGTTGTAATGATAATATTCTTAGAGATAGTATTTTAGAAAAATTAGATTTAGGCAATTACATAATTATTAGGATTTGATTTACTTTCTTTTTAAAATAGTGGTATTTTAGGAAAATAAAATTTAGACAATTAAATAGTTATTAGGATTTGGTTTACTCTCTTATTTAAATAATTTTTGGTGCCTATATAAAAACACTGATATTAAGATGTAAGGTAAACTTTGATTATAGAATAAACTTGAGTTTTGGTATATCTCTTATCCCCTTCTCTCTGTTCTTGGTCTATTATCTCTTTGTTCTGTTTTCTTTTCTACCTAGTCTATTTCTACATGTTCCCTCTACTGCTTCTCTATTGTCTCTCCCCTTTTCTCAATCTGTTTATGTTTTTACCTATCTTTCCGGCATCACTTTCCTTATTCCCCTTTCTATTGTCTGGCTTGTGTGAAATTGGAGAAATATGAGGGTTTTTGACAACAAAGAAAAGGTCCTTGGAAGCAATTCAGTTTAGTTGGTTCAATACTACAAAGACTTTTGGTTTAGGGGTGAACTTTTTGTAAATGAGGAAGACCTTTTGGAATTTGTTAAGATTCTTTCTTGTAAATAATGTACATGGGTTGCACCTCCTTGATTCATTTCTAATATAGTCTATTACTTATAAAAAAAATATTTCCTCATTGTTTTGATCGTTATAATAACTTTTTTTACTTAAACTAAATTATTACGATGAAACATGTTATTATTTAATAAATTACAAACATTAAATATTATCTAAGTATAGATTAGATAGTTATTTTAAAATTAATGATTTAATATATTAAAAAATTTATAGCAAACAAGATAATAGATGATTTCTATTCAATGAAACACATTGAATATTATCTAAGTACAGATTAGATAGTTATTTTAAAATTAATTATTTAATAAATTAAAAAAATTTACAACAGCCAAGATAATAGATGATTTCTATTCAATGAAAAACGAAAATATAAATATTTATAAATTTTGTTATTTTATCCTCGGTTGACCATCTACACTTACGTCTACTCTAATTTAGTTATATTTTCTCTTTTGGCACTTTAAAATGATGCATTAGATCATATTTCATATTTTCGCTTTTGGCACTATAATAGTATGTAACCTTAGTAACTCTTTTTCTTAATTGTTAAAACTCACACACCACAAACCCCCGTCCACTTAGTGGGCAGAGAAATATCCTTACGCTCCAAAGCGGGCAGGCCATTTAACCGTATTAGCATTGACCCCCCAAAAGAAAATCCTTGGCTCCGCCCCTGCATGCACTTGAACATGGAACTGACAAAAGCATTGGGCACTTCCTAAGTAACGCGTTACTCTTAGATAACAATGGTCTATGGTGATGTTTGGGTTAGTTTAAAACCAACTTTAAGCTTGAGCTTTTTTAAAAAAAATTGCCAAAAACTTAATCAAATCAAATCAAACCACCTTTAATTGATGTTTTAATTGTTATTTAATAAGGTTTAATTTAATTTAAATAAGTTTTAGGTAAATTTTTAAAAATAAGCTCCAGCTTAAAGTTAGCTTTAAGCTGGACCCAAAAATAGCCAATTATTATCCAAACACATACATGTAAAAGCACAATACATCCTTGGTTGCAGTTCAACAAAGAAACAAAAGGATTAAGAAAGTAAGGCCCTAAATAAAATAATAAAATCACATGTAAACGAACAACACAACCTTAGTTGCAGTACAACAAAGAAACAAAAATTAGGAAAGTAAGGCTCTAAATAAAATATAAAGGTATGCCTTCAAATGCAACTAAAAGAAATTGATCAGAAAGTGAATTACATGCATACAACGACTTCAAGGCAGAAATATCAGTTAACAACAAGAACAATCAAACATCATAATGCAATGTAAAAGCAAACTTCAAAGACCAAAACATTGGGGCAGTAGAAGCTGAACCTCACGAGGAAGCAGAGTCCGACTATAGCCATCACCATAGCGAAAACCATATCTCTCTAAAAAGTTCCAGAAACCCTCCGGCAACCTTGACCTAGACGGTAGCTTCAATTCCAAGTAACAAGCACCATTTGTTGTCTTAACTTCTTTGATTGAAATTTGTGAGGCCTCCTACGAGAGTAAAAATAAATAAATAAAGGATGACAAGCTTCTTAACCAAAAATGCAGACAAAAATACTATAAGAAACTGCTCTAAATCTATGTCAAATTACAAGCAGCAATAGCACCAACTCTTCACAACTCCTGTACGGAAAATCTTCAGCTACTTTTTTATAAATATAGAAAAATTGTATTTCAAAGGCACCAAGGGTACCACCCAATTACAAAATGCTATCAACAAGAGAGCATCTCTAAGAATCCTACAAAATCTTCATCATTTACAAGAGAACTCCCCTTAAACCAAAACTCAAAAGTATGTAACCTTCCATCCATCATGGATGCTAATGATCTTTACTTTCCAGCAAAAGACTTGTTTTCCAAAAACAAGAACTTTTGAAACCCAATCTTACCAGCCATATGGACATCCAGAGAACAGAAGAGACAAAGAAGCAGAGAAAGAGAGAGAAGGCAGAAGAAGAAGACGAGAGAGGAAGAGAGGGAAAGTCAAAGGATCAGGGATTTGGAAGCCATCGCTCACCAGAGAGGGGAGAGACCATCGCTCCAAAAACTACACACATCACCTTCAGCTATTACTAATACCCGGACACACAATCCTAGTTTAACAACTAGGAGAAGAAACACTAAACTAGATACCCTTACAAAAGCAAAAACTGATAAGTGGTTCAGTGCTTGCACATATGATATTTCTCAAATGCTTGCCCAAGAAAATGATAATTCACCACAACATAACATTAAACTTAACCGAAAGGAAATAAAGAAACTGTCACATAATCTATTTATAAAATCTATATTCATAGTTATTCTGTCCCATCTTACAACACATTTGGTAGGAGTGAAAATTAGGAGAAGGTAAGGGAGGAATTGAAAGCAGAAGTTGTTTACATCCAGGCCCATCACAATCTAACAACCCAAAAGTGAGCTAACATGGATTAGTAAGAGGTACTATCAGCGAGAGAGGTTATTCTTTTTTTTATAATTAAAGATTTTATATAAAAAAAAAGGCATCAAGGGGGTACTACCCATGTACAAAATAACTATCTAGAAGATAGAATCTCAAAGAGATCTACAATATCTTCATCATTTACAAAAAAAAGTCTCATTAAACCAAAACCCAAAAGTATGCAACCACCCTTCCTTAAAAATGTCTAGTGGTTTTTCCTTGCCATCAAAAGCTCTCCTATTCCATTCAAGCCAAATAACCCAAAAAATGGAAAGGGGAATCAAGGAGTAGACATTCCTCCTGAGCTTTGTGATGCCGGACTGATAGGTAGAAACAAAAACTGATTAAGAAAAGAGAGAAGCAAGGAGATTAACCAAGAGAAAATAGACAGAAATAGACTAGGTAAAAAAGAAAATAGAACAAAGGGAGAACAGGAACAGGAACAGGAAGGAGGGAACAAGAGATATGCCAAAACTCAAATTTATTCCATAATCAAAGTCTGTCTTACAATCTTAATATCAATACTCTTATATAGGCACCAAACGTTATTTAAATAAGAAAGTAAACTAAATCCTAATAACTATTTAATTGTCTAAATCTTATTTTCCTAAAATAACATTTTTTAAATAAGAAAGTAAATCAAATCTTAATAACAATTTAATTTACTAAATCTAATTTTCCTAAAATACCATCTCCAAGAATATTGTTATTACAACATAAACCCAACATCCCAAAATAATAAATATTGTGTTTCCTATTCTGCATCACTTTGAGCCTCACACCCACACCTACTCTTGAACCAAGCCAGCACTCACCAAACTGAATTACCACCAAGCTAAATGTCATCTCCCAAAGATACCTAGTGAAAGAGCATCCCAAAAGAAGATAGATAGAATCTACCCCCTCCTTACAAAGATGACACCTATTGACCAACACCCTCCCTTTTTTTTTTAAGATTATCAAGGGTAAGAATGTCACCCCAACTAGATTCCCAAGCAAAGAAAACAATCTTTGTTGGAGCTAGGTTTTTCCAAATCGCTTTCCAAGAAAAGTTGTCCATGCCTTCTGAACTTTTTAGCAAAAAAACTTTCTTGTAATAAGACTTGACCCCAAAATTGCCACCCGGATTCAATCTCTACTTAACCTTATCTTCATCAAGCAAGTTCACTTTCACGTTGTGAATGCTTTCAAAAAAACTAATCACATCCCCTAATTCCCAATCGTGAGCATTTCGAGTAAAGGCAATATTCCAAATAAGCTCCTCATTATGAGAACTCACACAAGAGCTCACCAAAGTCCCTTTATCTCAAGCAAGAGCAAAAACCTCAGGAAATTTCTCTTTAAGAGAAGCATGCCCAAACCACAAATCATGCCAAAACCAAATACCATTCCTGTAAAACATAAGGAACAAAATCATCTCAACCCTTTCTAATCCACCTCCAAACCCCAACACCATATGTACCACGTTTCTCTTTAGAAATCCAGCCATTACCCCTCTACCCCAAACTTAGCCACAATAACCTTGTGCCACAAGTTATCTTTCTCCACCATAAATCTCCAAAGCCACTTTCCTAGAAGAATTTTGTTAAAAAGAACCAACAACTTAATACCAAGACCACCTCGATCAACAAGTTGCTTAACCATTCCCCATCTCACCAAGTGGAATTTAAAATCTTCCTCGAAATTGTCCTAAACAAATCTTCGTTGAATTCCTTCCAACCTCTTAGCAACCTCACAAAGAATAAGGAAATGAGATAAAGTAGATGGGAAGACTCGAGAGGTTGCTCTTAATAAGAGTTAAATGTCCTCCCTTGGATAGATAATGCCTTTTCCACCTAGCTAACTTCTTTTCAAATCTTTCCACAATAGGTGCCCACACACTCGTCATTAAATTTAGAGCCCAATGAAAGCCCCAAATAAGTTATCGGGAGGGATCCGACTTCACACCCCAACATATTTGCGAACAACTCCCCATTCACCCCCTCTAAGAGGAATCAAAACACTTTCATTTAGCTTCACCTTCAACCCGGACACCGCCTCAAAACAAAGAAGTAAGCACTGAAGGTAGAGAATTTGCTCCTCCTCTGCTCCAAAAAAAAAAAACATTAGTATCATCCGCAAAAAGAAAATGAGACATTTTTACCTCCTCACTATCACCCACCGCAAACCCATTAATAAAACCCTGATCCACCACTCTATCGATCAGCTTGCTCAGTGTGTCCATGACCAAAGTGAAAAAGAAAAGGAGAAAGGAGTGGAAGAGATACACTTCCTAATCCATTTACGCCATAAGGCACCGAAACCCATCCTTTCCAACAAACACAAGAGGAAGACCCAACACACATGATCATGGGCTTTTTCTATGTCAAGCTTACAAATAACCCCTTTCTTTCCACTTTCTAAATGAGCATTGACCACCTCATTTGCAATCAAAGTGGCATCCATAATTTGTCTTCCTTCAATAAAAGCATTTTGGTTCAGCCAAACCACTTTTCCAAGAACCTCCTTCAATCTAACAGTAAGCACCTTGGAGAGGAGTTTAAATACACCCTACTAAACTAATCAAACAAAAGTCTTTTACGTTCGTAGCACCAACCTTCTTAGGGATTAAAACAATAAAAGTGGCATTGAGACCATCAACAAATTCCCCAATAGCAAAGAATTCGACAAAAAAAGCCAAGACATCTTGCCTCACAATATCCCAATTAACTTGGAAGAAAGCCATCGGGACCCAGAGCTTTGTCCCTATTACAGTCCCTAAGAGCAAAGAGAATCTCCTCCTCCTTAAAGGTCTCTCAAGCTAAATAGCTTCATCCTCCCCAATCTATCAAAAATCAAACCAAGAGTGGGTCTCCACTCACAAGGCTCCGAATATAGATTCTAATAAAAGTCACACAAAGTTGTCTTCTTCTCCAAAGTATCAGCAAAAACAGTCCCATTAACCTCATCCAAAAAATTGTATTTCCTATGAGCATTAGTGACTTTATGGAAAAAATGTGTTTCTATCCCCCTCTCTAAGCAAAATGACTCTAGATTTTTGTCTACAATAAATCTCTTCCAAAGAAACCAATTTTTGAAGCTCCCTTTTAGGCTCCCACCTTCTTTCTCTCCCCGTTGGAAAGCTCACCACAAGCCTCTTGCTCATCGAGAGTGCTAATCTCCCTTAACAATGCAGTTTTATTAATTAACATCCCCAAAAATTTCCTTGTGTTCACTTCTTCTTTAATAACTTTCAACTTTTGGGCCATCACGAAGCCAGCAAACCCTTCTAAATTTGCCCCATCCCACTACCCTCAAACAAGGTCTTTGAAACCTTCAACCTTGAGCCACATATTTTCAAAATGAAAAGGGTAGGTCCCCATTTCAAGCCACCCACAAGCAAAACAATAGGGTGATGATCGGACAGGGATATAGGAAGAAGCTTTTAAATCAAATTTGGAAAAGTAGCCTCCCATTCAATGGAAACCAAAAACCGGTCAATTCTAGAGAGAGAAGGTGACTCTCTAAAATTCGACTAAGTGAAAAAGCCGCCCAAAAGAGGAAGATCCACAAGGCCAAATTCTCTCATAAAGTCCAAGAATTCCTCGTACCAATACTCTCCTCCATCTTCCTGAACCTTTCATGAGGATATTGAAGGTTAAAATCACCCCCCAAAACCCTAGGAAGAAGCCATCTCCTTCTTACCACACCAAGATCAAACCACAACTCCTCTCTATTCACTCCCTCTCCAAGTTCATGCATGCCCGTAAAAATGTACTCAAGCGAAGGATTAGAGAATTTAAAGACACGAGATCAAATGAGTGCCAATCCAAAAATCAATCATTTCTAGAACCCTTTCATTCCACATAATCATAATATACCCCAGACGCCCCTCGAGACAGTAAAAACTTCCACCCACAATTTCGTACACCCTAAATACTATGTACCACCGAGGCATTCTTATTGGTCCACTATTTTGCTTCCCTTCTCTTTCATTACCATCAACCAAACAAACTAGGGAAGAAAAAGGCAGCATGTTGTGCAGCTACATGTTCATTTTCCCATTTTGTCAATTACAGAAATAACTCCTCAGAAAGACAAAGGGAGGGAGGGAGAGAGAACAATTGTGTTGATAAATGATACATAAATATATAAACATAAGAACCACATCATAAACAATATACTAGAATTAGCAAGCACAACATACTTCACCAGTTAACAAGCATAAAATTTTGGATACTTTCACACTCACCTGACAGCATGAAGATAACAATCTTTCCGCAACACCATTGTTCTTGATCTTAAGCTGAAAGGAATAGACACATAAATATAAAGCATATAATATACATGCATTGACATAGGAGCAAGCTAATCACAAAGTGAAAAAAAAAAAATCAAAGAACTACAGTAGTACAACAATTTTTCGATTAATTATTTTCCATGAAAAGAACTAAGAACTAAAACCTTTTTTTTATAAGTAAATTAAGAACAAAGACTCGTTATTAACAAAGTATGATATATCTAAAACCACCACAACAAATTTCAAGGCTTTTGGTTCCCAAAGATACAATTAGATGGCTTTTGCGAAATTTTACAATCATTAGGCACAAACCTTAGTATTTTAAGTTTATTAACTTTATACAACATTAGGCTAAGTAAAATGATAAGTATACAAAAAGATGGGAGGAAAACTCAAAGACAACTTCTAATATAGGGACTTCATCATAATTTGTAAAACTTTTCATTAACATGTGCCTTAAATGTCCCAGTATGAGATAGAGACCTTTCAATCAAGGGTTAAAAATTAAGTAAAAGTCAGTAAAGGCATGAAGGTATGCTTTTGGAATTCATTGAGCACTTTCTATGTTTCATTGCATGAGTTCGTTTCACATATAATTATGGTACAAGAGGTGGATGTTGAAAGTTAAGCAAGTTGCCACAATCAGTTTAAAAGTTGATCTTGGTTATGGACTAAAGAATGAAAGAACAAAAGGAAAAAGCAAAATCAGTTGAGAAGAAGATAACCTGATTAGCCTAGCAGTAAAATAAAAATGCGCACACACACATTTCCAATCAGTTTGAAAATTGATCTTGGTTCTGGACCAAAGAAAAAAGAATGGGAAAAGTAACTCAAGTTAAGAAGATCAAGTTTTGAGTTTAATTCAGTCAAAAAAAATTGAGGATAATTCAGTCAACCTGGTTGTAAAATAAAAAGGGAGAGAGAAATATTTAAATATTGGTTTTGTGATGAGGTAAGAAAGCCAACGATAATTTTATTCATAATCTATCATCCTTGAATGGAGTATGATAATAGATTTCTTCACAAATCTGTTATCATTTTTGGAAATTCTATATCCATTTTTTTCTCCAAGGAAATGGAATTTTGAATTGACCCAAGAAAAAAATATGAATTCTGTAAATTCCGAGGATGAACCATGTTGGTCAAAGTTGCATTTGGACCATAATACGGGGCTATTAATGGTATTTAAAAGAATATATTGGAAGAGATATGGGGCTTCCCCTAGCTGAATTGGGCATGATAGATGGGCTTAATTTATGACACCAGACTTTCAACTTATTGGCAAGATTTTATTTTTTTTAAGTAAAAGATTTATTAAAAAGCACCAAGAAGGGCTAAAATTTAGCCTTTCAAGAAGCACACTGTTGTGGCTTTGAGGCTTCTTGAAAGGGTATGTTTTTACTCTAACCCTCAAACTTTAAAACAAACTTGTAAGTTGCATACTTCTTCCCATTTCCTAGCTCAGTGGCTAAGCGCTTGGAAGGCATCCAAAGAAAGTTTTAGGGGTAATATGGGGGAGGAATTCAAGTATCACTTGGTCAATTGTGTTGTTGTCAAGCAACCTCTTGAAAAAGGGGGTCTAGGCCTCAAATTCACTTACTTTGTTCAACCAAACTTTGATGGGGAAGTGGCTTTGGAGGTTTATGGTTGAGAAAGACAATTTGTGGACGAAGGTGGTTAGTACTAAATATGGGGTTCAGCAGAATGGGTGGATGTCAAGGGAGGGGAGAGGAGCCTATGGTGTGGGGGTTTGGATATGTATCCGGAGGGGGTGGGATAATTTTTTAGTCTAAGTGTCTTTTCTTTGGGTAATGGTAATTCTATTCAGCTTTGGCATGATGTTTGGAATGGGGATATTTCTTTGTGTGAGTGATTCCTAGATGTCTATGCTATTGTGAGAGATAGGAATGCCCTTATTAGCTATTGCCTCACCGCGTCCAATTCCTTGATTTTGTGGGATGTTCCGTTTTGCTGTAACGTTCATGATTGGGAACTTGAATGTGTGATTTGGATAAAGATGATAGGGTCTCTTGGAAGCTAAACGTGAAAAGGGGTTTTGAAGTTACCTCATTTTATAAGATTCTTTTAGATTGCTTACAAATGGAAGGCAACTCTAACTTCCCTTGGAAAGCCATTTAGACGTCCTGTGCACCAAAGAAAGTGAGCTCTTTTGCTTGGGAAGCTTCATGGGAGAAAATCCTAACAACGGACAATCTTCAAAACGAGTGAAAGTGCTTGTTAATTGGTGCTACATTTGCAAAGAAATGGCCGAGTCCATTGATCATCTTTTGTTGTGCTGTTCATCTACTAGGAATTTATGGGAATTGACCTATCGTGTCTTGGTCATTCTTAGATGATGGTTGGCTCCATTCGTGATGAAGTTTGGGCTTGGAGTGGCTTTCGAGCTTCTAAAGAGTTAAAGGAAGCCTACTCCTTGATTCCACTTTCTATTTTTAGGGTTGTGGCAAGAAAAAAATAGAATAAGAAATAAAAGGACTTTTGATAGTGTTGAGAGATCAATTGAGATCATTAGAGATGGATAGTTTAATACATTTAGTTTTTGGTTCAAGGGTGACTACTTTGTAATGAGGAAGACCTCATTGATTTTGTAGATCTTCTTTCTTGTAATTAGCTTTTTGTAAATGTGTTGCACCCTGTTAGGATATTTTATGTTTGCATCTCCTGGTATATTTTGATATAGCAAAACCTTGTGTTATTTACTGATGAATTTATCTAAGTGTGCATGTTACTAAAATCAGTTCTAGTAAGGATAAATACTTCAACTACAACTCACATATTTTTGGTAGATTCAGATTCTGTATCTGGAAAGTTAGTGCAGAATCCAATGAAATAAAGGACAAAAATTGCAGACACGTCAGAAAAACCAGTCGACCAGCAGAGGAACCAGCAGAAGAATGACCAGCAGGAGAGAGGTAGCCAATTGCCTAATCGAACAGCAAGAGAGAGGTAGCCGACTGCCTAGTCAACCAGCTGGAGAGAGGTAGCCGACTGTCTAGTCGACCAACAGGAGACCAACAGGAGACCAACAGGAGAGAGGTAGCTGATTGCCTAGTCCACCAACAGGAGAGAGGTAGCCAACTGCATAGCCGACTACCAGGAGAGAGGGAGTCAGCTACCTAGTCGACTACCAAGAAGATCTGGTCGACCAATAGAAGGTTTAGCGTTTTAAAAGACCAATCAGAAGATCCGTTCTACTGAGGAAAAGACCAGTCGACTCCCTAATCGAATAGAAATGACCGTTGAAGATCAGAGGATCTACAATAAATGAGATATAAGTCTGAAAATGAAGTTTTTAGATTTGCCATTTTTAGAGAGCTTGGTTGAAGCTATAAATCAGACTTTGCTAAAGGGAGTTCAGCACAAAAGCAAGAAGAAAGAATTCAGTCTCAGTTTTACACAGAGCTTAAAGATTTAGTGTTTACTACTTCGGTAGTGTTTAAATCTGTAGAGTGTAAAAGTGAGAGTTTGAAAGAGATTTCTTTTGTAAGGTTTTCTTGCTACCCATAAAACAAGTCAAGGTATAAAGGTGTGCTTGGTACCCAAAAATCAAAATCAGGTGTAATCGTTGAGATTAGTGGAATTCAGTAAACCGGAGGAAGACTTATTAAAGAAATGGACGTAAGTTCATCGCCGAACCACTATAAATCTCTGTATCCCTTTTTCTCTCTCTCTGTGTTAAATTTTTAATTGCTTAATTTTTGTGGTAATCGTTTTCACTTCAATCATCATATTTCCTAACACACCCCCTTGTTGCTTTTTTATACAATAGTGTACTTATCGAAAAAAACAGATCATGCATCAATTGAAAGCTACATTCCTAGCAGAAAGGTGAAAATGAAAACAACATGATTTATCTTCCTCCGCCAGTATAAAACAAGGCCAAGGGAAATGTAGAGTTGATAACCAAATATACAGTTTCTGCTTTGTACACAAAATCTCTAGAAAACAGAATTTATAAAAGATAAGAAGCAATACACAGTAAGGTAATACCTTGTTCTTAATTCTTAAGCACTTCAAGCACAATAAGCTCAACATTTGCTTCAATTCACTAACATGACTAGGATGATATATCGGTAGTGGTAATTCGATATATCCAAAATGACCTGAAAGGGAGAAAATGAACAGAACTTCCTTAAGTTATATGGAAAGACATAACAATGTATTAGGAATATATACTTTGGATATTGAAATGTTTCCATTATTCTTTTACATGATAGAAAGAAAAAAAATGAACAGTCATTCACCTTCACATCTACCAGGTTCTGACGTGCCACAAGATTCACATTTACTGCATTCAAGTGGCAAACCAAGGAAAGGATTCGCAAGCTGGCTTGCATGACTAATAGGATAGCCACTGATTGATGCTGTACGCTACAAACAAGTTATAGAAAAAGTACAGAGTCAGTGAGAAGTACACAATTAATTGGTTTTAAATAAATCACTATCAAAAACTGCAATTCTAGTTATGTGAATATGTAAAGATTTACAACCTACAGGAAGAATATGCTAAGAACCCTCAATCAAAAGAAACTTTCTAATTTATTCTAGCGTAGTAAATTATAAGGCACTGATTATAATCATACTTCATCTGGAAAATTATTAGATAGATCACCGCATCTCAGTTACCAAAATGAGTTATAGAACAAATATGTAAATTAGACTCTAGATATGGCCAGGCAAAAGCAAACAAATGAATAAACCATCCAGTAAATAAACTATGCGGCTCATAAAGTAAATGACACAAGGCCTCTCTTACAACAGTGAATTACACAAGGAACAACTAAGCAGGAAAAGAAAGATCTTAACTTACAATTTCTTCGCGACTGGCCAAACCAAATCTAATTTTAACTATCTCTGCATCTAAAATAGCCAATGATGGGTTTTCCTCCATCTCTGAACTTCCAAACAGTTCTGCCAGAAAGTTTGTAAGAAGAAACCATTAACAACAGAGGAAGTCTATCAATTGCCAGGGAAAACAAAAGTGTCAACTCTTAATGGACAGAAACAGGAATATGTTTGACTTCGTACAGCCAAAACGCACTTCTCTGCATGAGCACACGGCAAAGAAAATCACAAACCAGAATCAGACCCAAAGTTAGCCTTAGAGAACCACAGAAAAGGAAAGCTAGGCTGCAGTTTACCGTACTGCTGCTCATATTTACAGAAATTATTACATTTTGGGCTTTTCGTTCTACGAGAAAAAAGAAACCCAACAAACATGACCCAGTAAGTTTATTCTCCTTTTTTTCTTCTTCTAAGAGAACCAACAAAAAACACAATATCTAAATTCCCCTTTATTTCTCTTTCCTTTTCCTCAACTTTCTCGGCAACCAGACAAATGCAAAAGAAACGAGAATAGAAGTGCCAAATTACCTGAGATTTTCGTTTCTCTGCTTCAATTGCTTTGAGGGATGTTCATTAAAACCCTAAGTTAAACCCAACAACAAAGAACAAAGAAAATGAGTTCAGTGAGAGAGTAAAAAAAATAGAAGGTTAAACCTCCGCTTCTTTCCTGAGAAAATAAAAAAAAAAAAAAAAAAACAAGGCCTTATGTTTTCAGCAAAAACCAAAACAAAGTATCTTCCCTGTTTTCAAGATTTTCTAAAAGAAACAATCCGACGCAAAACACAATGCCACAAAACTCCCACATTTTCTTCACTTTCTCGGCGACCAAACAAGAAATAAGCAAAATGCAAACAAAAAACAGCGAGAAAATACCTTAATTTTATCGCTGAATTCTTTGCTTTTACTGCACTTTGACTTGATAATAGTGAAGACAACGAACCCTAAATTAAGCCCCAAAGAACGAACTGAAAAAAAAATGTTTTCAGTGTAAAAATTAGTAAAAAAAAAGAATTCTAATTCATCATATTTAAACAAGTTGATTTAAGCTATGCAAACAACGCGCAGAAGCAGTGTTTATTTAAAGAGCGAAAATTAGTGGACCCAGAACATAGAACGACGGTTTTTGCGTTTTGTATTTTCTTCTGTGTTCTCATTCTTTGCCTAGTTTAGAAAGATGGAAAATGAAAAGGTGAGTGAAGAAATTAGTGTGACTGGGACTGTTTGGGAGAAGGATTTGGGTTTTGTTGCATGCAGGGAAATTAAATATTTTACCATAGGATACGGAGTAACATTCTTGATATTCTGTTTTGGGGTTTTTAACTTTTTTGAACTGTACTGAACCTTGGGGTTTTATGGGCTACGAAATTACCAGATTGTGCTCCTTCAGCTTTCTGTAATGGATTGAATACATTTGAAGGTCAGGTCAGTAACTAAGGGTAAAATGGAACTAAACTGGGAGAAACTCTAGTTTCCAGAGAGAAGCCGGAACATCTTCTATTCTACTTTTTCTACCAAGAAGAATATCACCATTTCACCATCAATTGAGTAAATTAACCATGGTTAAGAGTAGAGGTGGCAAACGGGTTCGGGACATATTGAGTCGCTAGCCGATCGGATTGGGTTAGTTCGTGTTCTGTCATATTATATCTTGGGTCATGTCGGGTTGGATTCGGGTCATTTCGAGTTCGGATTGTATCGGGTCTCGGGTCGAGCTAACCAAAAAATATATTAAGCTTAATTAATAAAATATTTTATTTGCATATAATATGACTAAATCCGTGAAAATCAATGATTAATTTTTGAATTATACCCAAAATGGTATCAGACAATTGGTCCACAAAGTTATTCTCACTAGTAATGTCTTACACCATAATTTGAAGATTAAATTTCATATAATCGCTTCATTCCATTATATTTTTTCAAGACAATTGAAAATAAAATTTTATTATAACTTGAAGAACAATGTAAAATTTACTAGTTTAATTGATTTTTTATTTGAACTTAATGAAATTACTCATATTAATATAATGCTGAACCATGTACACCAACATATGTAAATCAATAATTACTTAATTATGATATAATTTATTTTATTTGATAATTATTAAATTAATTATTATCCTAATTTTAAAAAATAAATTGCTTTTTATAAAAAAATTATATTTTTAAATCATTTCGAGTTTTAGATCGTTCGAGTTTGGGTCATTTCGAATTTCAAGTTACTCAATTCAAATTCGAATTATATTATCTTAATGCACTTTTTGATTGACTTAAGTTTGGATCGAATCGAATCGAATTTTCGAATCGGGTCAAATTTTACATCTCTAATTAAAATAATTGGTTTGTAAGATGAACAAGATCCTTCCGGCTCTAAAATTTTGGATTTCTTGCATACTTATATGGTAAAATCACTTTCAAAGCAAACCAGTTACTGACTGTGATGAGAAAATTGATAGTTATAATCGCGATCAAATACTCGATCTGGTTGACAAATCACATATTTTTTATAATGTTATCTCTATATTTTTTTATAAGTAAAAAATGTTCTTCCAAACAATCTTTAAGCAAATTTAATAAGATAATCAATAATTGAGATAAACATTTAGAATACAAATCCTTGTAAGGTAATGTAAATTGTCAAATTCATGTAAATTGCTTATGGAAAGTTCGTATCCAAGAGTGGTCTATAATTTATTTGGTAAATTACAAATACATCATTATGGTTTAATCATAATTACAATTCATTTTATTAATATTAAAAAATGACAATTCAACCCATCAAATGATTCTCACCCACAAAAAAAAAATATACAAAGTCAAATTTATCATTATTAGTATTAACTCACGTGCAGATGTGTGTAAGAAAAAAGATCAAAAACCCTTTGAAAACTGCCAAATTTCATATCTCAATCTTTTATACGATTTAGGAATCTTTTTTCTCTCATCTCAAAAACCCTAGAAAAAAATGGGTATTCTCAAAAAGACATGGTTGCTAGTTTGTTTCTTTTCATCGGGTAATTAAATCTACATCTTTCTATTTTATACCAAGAGCACTCTTGACATTTTTAAGGGTATGTGACTAGAATACATTGTCGAGTCATGATTTTTTTCCATATAGATGAGTGACTTGGATTAATTCGAACACTATATAATAAAAATTTGGAGGAAAATGTAGGTTTTTAATACTAGTGGAGATGGTTGAAATTAAAGTCAAACCACAGTGATATATTTTTAATTTACTTATTTTTATAGTAAGGGCCTATTATATTGATAAAAAAAAGGTATCGTTTGAAATTATTGGTTTTTAAACTCTATTTTATATAAAAACAAAACATTCATAACTATATAATCTATTAAAATAATTGACAACAAACAAAATGATCTATCAAATCAATAAACAATATATAAACAAGTTTTGTTTTTCAATTTCAATAAGAAAAATATATAAACTCTTAAATACTCAATATACCTTTTTTATTTCATTTCTTGATTCGATCTCTCCTTCGAATCAATGAGATGGATTTGATTGCTTTTGATTAATTTAAAAAAATAAAATTGAAATCGAGAGGTAATGATGACTTATCCATATACGGTAATTTTGGAAGCAATCACAAAACCCTCACACTCAATGAAAAATCACAAAACTCTTTCACTCGATGAAAAATCATAAAACTCTTTTCATATGGAACTAACTCTCGGACCATAATTTTCAGGTTTGAGGACTTTGAGTCAAATCTAAACCCCACACAGTCTAAATTTAAATGTTCTGATCGGGGTAAATGTGGATTTTTTCTTTTTGAGAAGGGGATAGATGTGCATTAAATATATATAAATTGCTATAATGTATTTCTAGATATTTGGTTAATATTAGTGTTTGTTAGCCATAACCTTCAAATTTAGTTTGTTTGCATAATTAATTCACTTTGAGAAGTGGATTAGCTCGTAATAAGACTTATTAAGAAGATGACATAATAACTTATTGGTAGCCAATGCTCTATAAACACCGTTAGTAAGCTCTCAAGTCTCTTATTTATATCTATTGTTAGTTTATTCAATCCATTACAAATATATCACTTGTTTGTGCATTTAATTTTCTGATTGCTTGTTTGTATTTAGTTGAGAATAACTTAAAACCAAGTTTGCCACTGTTGGTTTGCCATAGTATATTAAGCCAACACTAATAACTTAAAAACTTGCACGTGTGATTTTGAATTTACTAGTAAATATTTAAGCATGTTGACTGTTTAGTTATCATTCAAATCAATTTGAAGTACGTTGTTTGAAAATTGAGAATGATTGACACAATGATTGGAACACACTTAGTAGAGTGTCGCATATGCAGTGCAAGGGGAAATGGGTAGAACGATTTCTCTTATATATGTCATCATTTTTAAGCCAAGTGAAAATATGAAATGTTTCAAATTATGTCATAACGCTTGGTTCGAATTTATTATTATTAGAGGATAAGATAATAAAAGGGGATGAGAAAGAAAGTACGACAAAAAATGACTCATCGGAGGTTGCACGACCCTATTTTACATTTTCATTAATTATTTAATTTCTCATACAATATTCACTTACAAAAAATGAAAAATAATTAGGGAGGTCCACTTACATTTGATTCAGGGTGAGTAATGAAATCAATCAAACTGTCAAATCAACCCAAACCAATGGTTTGGGCTGGATCTCATGTTCAAAGTTTGTAATCCGACTCAAAATCGATAACTTGATAATTATATATTTTATGGTAAATTACACTGCACTATCTCTAAGTTTGCTGAAATGACACTAACATACAAAACATTTTTAAAACTCGTGATTCACCCAAAAACATCAATTTCAACTATTAAACAATCCCAACATAAATTTATTTGAAGAATCAAAATTTAAATTAGATATTACTTTTCATAATGATTAAAGTACCCTTAGTGTTAAAATATCTTCAAGTGATTATGATAAGTTTAATAATTTTATTTATTTCAAAATTGTTTATAACATATTTTTAGGTTATTTGAATTCATATTTTTCTAAAAAATTTAAAACATGTAGTATCATTTTAATTTTTAAAATAGAAAAGTTTGTTTTTGATTTTTATTTTACGATGATATTTGATATTAATTTATTTGAGATGTTAGGCCGTTTATTTTTTAAAAAAAAAACATTTCAACAAACTTTTCATTTAAAATATTTCATTTTCTTTTATTATGGTTTTTTATTTTAATTTAGTTAAGGATGTGATATGCAATAATTTCATAATATTTTTTAAAACATAAAATATATGAAGTGAATTTTGTTTTATACCATATAATATAAATCCAATTAAAATATACTTTAAACAATTTTTGAAAAAAATAATAATTTTCTTTGTTAAAAAAAGCTCCAAAAATTCTTTGTTAAATATGTTCAATCACTAATACTTCAATTTTTTTTAAAAAGTAACATTTATGATACTTAAGGATACTTTGGTCATCATGAAATGTAATATCTAATTAAAATTTCGATTCTTCAAATAAATTCATTTTGAGACTGCTTGATGATGAAAATTGGTATTTTAAAGTGAATCGTGAGTTTTAAAAAGGTTTGACACATTAGTTTCATTTTAGCAAACTTGAAAATTGTGCACCGTAATTTGTCCAATATTTTATTATTCTTACATTGAATCACTATAATTAATATGGGAAAATACTTGATAGTCATAACCTTTGAGTCTTAGAGGCCATAGATATTATAATATAGATATCATAATTAGTTCATATCATAAACATTGAGTAAGTATTAAAATAATTAGTGCTAAGTAATACTTGTATAGAATAAAATTTGGTTAAATAGTTATTTTTATTATTGAGGTTTGTCAATTTTAACAATTTAGCTTTTGGGATTTGAAATTGTGCAATGTTAATACTAAGGTTTAAAAAAATTAACAAACAAGACACTACCGATTAAGTCTCCAAGTAGATTTTGTTATCAAACTTTCCTACTACCAGTGACCTTGAGCGGAGAAATTAATACATAGGGACGCCGTACCACCTATAGAAAAAAAAAAATTCAATCCAAAACCATGGAAAGAGGTGAAGGAATGTAGTTTTAGTTTTCTTTTTGTTGATAACCAAAAACTGGGATTTCATTGTAACGTGGTTAATTTTTCACACCTTTTAATTTTTACGCTTTCTATCAGTGTAGGTTTGGTGTCCTCTGTGGCCAGTTTCTTTAGAAAGAAAACACTTCATGGTGGCGGTTGGGTATAGGTTCATTGCAATTTGGAATTTTTTCATGGTGGCGGAAACACTTCATTGGAACTTTTTCCTCATCTCTAATTAGAAAGAAAACATCGTGGTTCATCGGCGTCGCATGAAACTGCTGGTTCATTGTAACGACTTGAGGGGGTTAATTTTTTGCTCATGTTAAAAACTACGTTTCTATCAACATAGATTAGGTGTTTGTTAGAAGTCCTCAGAGGCTTTTTCAGTCAGATTAGGTGTTTGTTAGAAGTCCTCAGAGGCTTTTTCACTATTTTGTGTACTTTATCCTTGCTTTTTGTACTTAATATTTTCTTTAGAAGTCTTTCTGCCCCCTTGGGTGCATTGTCGACTCTGATGCGGGCCTAAACCCGGGGTATTGGGCGTAAGTTTTTACAATGTTAAAGTGTTTCGAAATTTAAATAAATTAATTTTTAATAAATTTTAATATTTTTATTAATTTTAAAGTATATAAATTATAATTATAATTTTATAATTGTTAATATATTTTTATATATAATTTTATTTTATTTTATTATAATTTATAAGTGATTAATTAAATAGTTTGTAGTTATTATTAAATCAGATAACATGTAATAAATATTTAAGAAACGTAATGATATTACAAGAAAAATTAGATCAACGGTTAAAATTTGTAGTTTTATTCGTTTGAAAACAGTGTTTTCAATCGTTCAAACTTTGAAATATTCAATTATATTATTAACCTTGTGGTGCTACAGTAATTGGATTACATCATGTTTGCATTCCATTGAAACTGAGATATGATGGAAAAATGTGAGAATGGAGTACTTGTCATAAATAAGAAAAAAATTTATATCAAATATTTTGTCATTTTTTTCTTATTTAAGTCAATATTATTAAAATAAAGTGACTCATGTTAAAAAAAAGGATAATTAAATGAAACAATTGCATGCTCTGTAATTAAATTCACACATGCACGATTATTGAAAATCATAATATTTAAAATAATGTGTATAGGATTAAAAATGTCTTAATATCTGTTTACATTAAGAATGAGGCATATATAATTTTTTTTTTTGTAATATATTGAATTATTTTTTAAATAAAAAATAGATTAAACCGAAAATTCAAACTAATCAAAATCGGTTTGATCAGATTGGGTCAGGTCATGAATTGGGTTGGGTGAGGTTTTTGTCAACCCTATACCATTAGGTTGGGTTAAGATTTTAAGTTAAACCGATCCATGCTTACTCTTAATTTAATTGTATGGAGGTAAAAAGAGAACACAACATAAAAATAAATAAAGACGTAAGTTCACAAATTAATTTTTGAATCCAAATAAACCAGATTCAATGGTATATTTAAAAAAGAAATTGAAATTTCATTTGCTTATTTTTTTTAAAAAAAAATGTAAAGAAAAAAATGTTTTGATTTTTATCCCTTTTTTATCTTTCAAGGTAATTGAACTGAAATAAAATAAAAATATAATTTTAAGTAAAGGCCTATTTTGTTTTTTTATCTTAAAATTGATCTAACTTTCAAATTTCTTATGAAAAAATCCATTAATCCAAAGTTTACTCAAAAACAAAATTAAGAGAATAATTCAGCCAAGCATTGAAAATTAAGTCTCTAGTCTAAATGACATAAAAATATTGGTAACATATGAATTATTTAATTATATATATATTGCAAGAAATAAAAGAAAAAAAGATTGTGTATTACATCTTTGAAGCCCAAGCCCAGATAAGGCCGAGTACCTAAGTGGAATTCAAGTCCGATTAGTTCATATGGGCTTAAAACATGCCACTTGAAACCCAAATATTTACAACTAAGAATTAATATTATCTTCGATAACTTGAGAAATTTATTTTCCAATTGCACCTTGGATGGCGTGACATTCATTCAATGATGCACTTAAAATGTGACATTCATTGAATGATACGCTTAAAAAAAAATATCAAAGTTATTAAAGAGAATCTTCACCCATACAACCAATATATTGTTTTTTTCTATGACATTCATTGAATGATACACTTAAAAAAAATCCCAAAGTTATTAAAGAAAATCTTCAACCATACAACCAATATATTGTTTCTTTCCATCATCACTCACTCACAAGAGAATATGGCAACTTTTTTCTTTCTAATTTAAAGATCACAAATTCTCAAATTACTCTCATTTTTTTCTTCTTCGGAAATTATTAAATGGGTAAAATACAATTATATTATTCAGATTTGGTAGCACCGAAGTACAATATAGTTTCAAGTTTTGAAAAAAACCAACAAATTTATCCCATCATTAAAGAAATTAACAAAAAGCAAGCATATTCGAGTTATTTTTTATTCAAATCATATTATTTTAATACATTTTTAAATTTAATGAGTCGGATCGAATCAGATTTTATAACTTTTTTAGTGGATTCAATGTATTGAAAAAGAGATAAATATTCTTTAAATGTCATTTCAAAGCAAAATTAAAGCGAACCAAGTGAAGAACTAAAAGGCACTTGATAAAGCATTTGGTTCATTGAATGGAAGAAGTGCACTATGGATACTAATAGAATCTAGTGAGCTTGTTGGTAAGATTCATTATGGTGTATGAGAAAAATACTTTCATAATGTGCGTTGGTGCAGTTAGTTGAAAACACATTATCATTAGACAGACCACCTGGGGAACTGCCGTTATAGGCCATGCTTGTGGCCCTTCAACTTGACAGTGCACTATGCCACTCTCTATTTATGTACATTCACTCTCAATAACTTTTCTCTTCCTCGTTTTAGATTCAACACCACCATCATTTTTTTTCAGCAAAATTTACTTTTTGACTTTGTGGTTTAGGTACGTTTAAATATGACTGAAATCGAGTCGAGTTTTTATTGATCTATTCGAGTTTAAGTTTGGTCAAAGCTCGGTTCGATCGAGCTCGATCAAAACTCAGCACGATCGAGCTCGAACCTGAAAATTAAGTTTAAATAGCTTATCGAACCACACTCAAATATCTTAAGGTTTGGTTCGAAAACCACTTGAATAGTTCGATATGATATTATCGAGCTCGAGCTCTAATCAATATTTATTTAATATTTTATTTATTAAATTTATAGTTCAAGCTCTAATAGGCAATCGATGGCTCAAGGTCAAGCTCGAGATCGAGTTCAAATAGGCTTGTTTGTTATCGAACTTGAGCCGAGCCGAGCTCGAGCCATCATAAAATTTATCGAGCTCAAGCTCAAATTTCGAGTTTGATTCGAACTCGAGCTTGAGCATGTTCAATTAATTAAATTGAATCGAGCTCGAATACCTTAGTATTCGGTTTGAGTCCACCTCTATGTTTAAATATTAACTTTGTGATTTGAATGATGCCATTTAACATAGAGAGGTTTCTCCGTTATCCCAATGAGAATTTGAAACCATTTTTACCTTATTGAGAGAATCTAACTGTCTACGATACAAAAAAAAACCTAAGCACTTATGAACCCTAATATCAATTTTCTTTTAAAATAATTAATATTTGGTTTGAAATTTCATCTATCTGAATCGAAATATGATATTCTCAATTTTATTCTGCTTAAAATTATACTCTTAAACTAAAAAATTTTAACCGTAAAACTCTTTTTAATATAACGGAAAAACCTCGTTGAATTAAATAATACAATTCAAATCCCAAAATGAACATTTAAAAATATCTAAACCACAATATGTTTAAAAGTAAATTTTGCCCTTAAATTTTTTCTCCAACGTTGAATCGTTAATACTTGACGTTGAACAAAATGTAAAAAAGTTGTGATCACGTATGCTTAACTTGAGATCCCAATAGACTCATCTTTAAGATCCTCTTTTTATTCGGATTACTTTCAACCCAAATGAAAGGAATGTCGTATCATTCAACTCGAGCACTCAAGAGTTTACTTGAAAGAAGTTTTATTAATTAGTCGGCAGCCGAAACGAGGGGAAGTCAAAGCTTTATGTGAAAATTTTCAGTCAACTAAATCTAACTATTCAGATATTGGGAGAATGATAAATTTATTCTCCAAATTATATTGTTGTGTCAATTTGATTATAAGTTTTACGAGGGAATTAATATATCCTTCAAAATTATAAAATGTACTAATTAATCCTTTCGTTCATTTGAGATTTTTTATAATTCTGAGAGGTAAATTGACGTCCTCGTAAAATTCAAGGTCAAATTGACCAAACGGTGAAATTTTTGAGATAAATTTATCTTTTTCTCTTAGATTTTTTGTAGTTAATGATGTTCGTAAAAAAAAAAACTGTCATTTTATTTAAAATAATTTGATTTTTTTAAATTTCATATAAAATATTTTGATAGAATACATTGACCCTAAAAAAATAGTTTTGGATATGTTCCTAATTATATCGTTAATTCAATATGACAACCTATGAAAATAAATCGGTTAATTTTTTTTTTTTTATTCATGATTGCTTAAAACTCGAAAAGCTTATAAAGAAACATCGGAAATGAGTTGAGATTCGAAAGACTAAGTTTAGATTGAATTTGATGTTGGACTGGACACTTTATCGTAATCGGTAAATTTTTAAAAAATTTAACCTAGATTTTAAGTTTAAACTCGTCGAGCTCGGCCAGTGTATATCTTCGCCGTTGATTTAACATGACAACCGATGGAAATAAATTGTTTAAAATTTATTTATTTTTATTATTGATTGTTTAAAATTTGAAAAGCTTACAAATTAAGGACAATGTCTACGCCAATACCGTTGGGAAACGCGGACGTATTTCTAACACTAATATTGGTTGATATCTGGATTCCAATTTTGTCAAGAAACTGCTGATTCTTTTCTACTCATATGATTCACATTCACAAAGATAATCAGTGGAAACATTTCTTCCTTTTTTTTTTTCCATTTTGGTCCAAAGTTTGGAAATGTTTTCTTTTCACAACAAATCAAAATCCACTCAATTTGAAATTATTACGAGTAAACGCTAGGATAAATTATTTTTTTATATTTTCTTCTTTTCTTTCATATTTTCATTATCTTTACCGAATAAAAAATGAAAGATATCAATTGTTTCATTGTTCCTTTTTCAATGTCTCTTCTTTCCTGCTATTTTTACTCTCTACCTAATAAAGTGGGAGTTTCAGATAAGGAAAATGAAAGGTTTTTAAAAAAAATGAAGGAAAGTTAGATTTGGCGATTGAGGGAAAGCGAAAAAAAAAAAAAAAAACAAACAAAGAAATGTAAGGAATCTTTCAATTTTCCCAAGAAAGTTATTTTCCTATCTAAAATCAAAGGAATGGTTGATTAAGAACCTTTTTAAACCCTAGGGATTGTTTGATTTTTGATAGGAAAATAACTTTCCTGGGAAAAATGAAAGATTTCTCACTTTTCTTTGTTATTTTTTTTTTCACTTTCTCTCTATCGTTGAATCTAATTTTTCTCACTCCTCTTTAGGTAATCTAACTTTTCGCAATGGAAGAAAAGTGTTTTTTATATGTATAGACAATTTTACCCTCGATAAATTTATCTATAATTTCCAACTTATCTATTTATATAATTCACTAATAAAATATTGTTGTTATCATACTACTATTGTTATTATTGTTTTTTTTTCTTGCATTGCTTATTATTTCTTAATGCGAAAAATATTTTATTCAATTAAAAGTAAAACCTTATAATTGTTTATTGATTCTAAAATGTTGTTATAATCTATTGATTCTAGTTTAAATTAATTGAAGGTAAATGTATATTTTTTTTAAAAATTAAAATTATGATCCAATTAAAAATCAAATTTAAATTGTCTTCGACTTTATTTTTTTACAAAATAATCAAAAGAAAATCATTGGATAGTCTCAAATGTATTTTTTTTTTAATTTACACCCAGTAAAGTATTTTTCCCAATGAAATTCAAACATAACAATATAACTTTCCTCCAATTTAGCTATTATTTTCCTTAAAAAATCAAATTCAGAAATACCACGTTCCTAATGATCCGATTACTTGATTTGTGAAAAGTTAGATTCCTCAATTTTGGGAATTCAACTTTCAAAAATCAAACAACCCCTCAAATCCTCTCTTCCAAACACATTAGACTTCAAGATCATAAGTTCGAAAATTCTCATTGGCTTTAAAGCATAAGTTATTTCATCGTTTATTTTTCTATTTTTCAATTCTTATGGGTTATGTGATAATATTGTGTGATCAAATAATCATATCATTATACTTGTTTTGATCACTTTAATAATAAAAAATTGTTAAATAAAATGTATATTATTATTATATGTACTATTAATAAAGTCAGAACCCCCATTTGGTGTCCACACCTCAAAATGTCACATAAACCTCTACTTACATATATAAATAAAGTTATATATGCAACCCAATTGACTCCAACTCTCTAAATCTTTCTCTCATGTTTTTCTCTCACACTAAGACTTAACTTCTTAACTCTCTTTATCTTTCTTATCTTCAACTTATATTTTTCTCTCCCACTATCCCACTCAGGCTTAACTTCTCCATTCTCCCTATCTCTTTTATTTTCAATCCATGTTGATTTTCTCTGTTCTTCTTTATCTTCTCCACGTTTTCAATTGTTCTTCTCTTGGAGTTTCTTTGCAAGTTCATAAAAGAGCATATCAACACACACATAATACACGCTACGCGTGCGTTGAGATATTAGTTATTATCATTATTCAGTAAAGTGGAAGAGTTCATTTCATGTCTTATGAAATTTGACGATCACACAGTTGAAAACAGTAAACATTATCCGAATATGTAACATTTTGACCTTTTTGTTCTCTGGTAGGGTCCAATATTACTTCAGTAGTGTAGTTTGACGATCTCCAGACGAGAAGTGGGCGAAGGGGCACATATTATGGCTGTATTTCATTTAAGTATTAGTGGGTTTGACCTTTGGAAGCCATACCAGGTTAAAAAATCGAATACCTTAAGGTTTGGTTCGAAAGACTCTCGAATAGTTCGATAAGATATTATCGAGCTCAGCTCGAACTAATATTTATTTATTAAAATTATAGTTCAAACTCGAGCTCGAATAAGTAATCGAAGGCTCAAGCTCGAGCTCGAGCTCGGGTTCAATAAGCTTGTTTGTTTTCGAGTTTGAGCTGAGTTGAGCTCGAGTCATCCTAAATTTATCGAGCTCGAGTATGTTCAATTAATTAGGTTGAACTGAGCTATAATACCTTAGTATTAGGTTGATATAACAAAAAAACCTCGATGAGTTAAATGATATAAATCAAATCCCAAAATGAACATTTAAAAATATCTAAACCACAATATGTTTAAATGTAAATTTTGCCCTAAATTTTTTTTCTCCAACGTTGAATTGTTAATACTTGACGTTGAACAAAATGTAAAAAGTTGTGATCACGTATGCTTAACTTGAGATCCCTATAGACTCATCTTTAAGCTCTCTTTTTTTGGCTAGTCGATCAACATCTAAAAAGGACGATTGCACCTCTTTTTTTTCTTCTTCTTTTTATTCGGATTACTTTCAACCCAAAAGAAGGAATGTCCGTATCATTCAACTCTAGCACTCGAGAGTTTACTTGAAAGAAGTTTTATTAATTAGTCGGCAGCCGAAATAAGAGGAAGTCAAAGCTTTATGTGAAAATTTTCAGTCAACAAAATCTAACTATTCAGATATTGGGAGAAAGATAAATTTTTTCTCCAAATTACATCATTGTGTCAATTTGATGGTAAGTTTTATGAGAGAATCAATTTGTCTTTCAAAATTATAAAATATATCAATTAACTCTTACATCCATTTGAGATTTTTTTATAATTCTGAGAGGTAAATTGACACTTTTATAAAATTTATTCAATAATGAAACTTTAAATATAAATTTATCTTTTTCCCTTAGATATTTTGTTGTTAATGATGTTCTTAATAAAATAATTTGATTTTTTTTAATTTCATATAAAATATTTTGATAGAATACTTTAACCCTAATTTTTTTTTTGGATCTGTCCCTGATTATATCGTTAATTCAACATGACAACTAGGAGTAAGCATGGGTCGGTTTGGGTCAGGTTATCCTAAAATTTCAACCCAACCCATTCATACTAGGTTGGAAAAATCTCAACCCAACCCAACCCATGAACTCATCCAACCTCAACTCAACCCAACCCATTCTAATTGGTTTGGGTCGGTTTGGTTCACCGGATTGATGTATATTTTTTTACTAAATAATTAAACTATACATATTACATAACAAAGAAAAATATTCTATTAAATCCAAAACTAAATTCATTCATATTACAAGTAAAATATGTGTGTCTGACAGCACAAAGAATATTTAATAACATAGAAAAGATAACAATTATCTCATGGACTACAATTGTTGTAGGCTATGCTAAATTTGGTTTTTTGGATACTACTAAGAACTTTTTTATGACATGCAAGAGAACGATGTTGTGCCATGGAATGCCATAATTGAAGGCTATGTTGAAGCCAAACTTGGTAAGAATGTTTTGGCATTGTTTCATGAAAAGTAAGTGAGTAATATAGAGCCTCATGAAGTGACCATGGTCAATTGCTTATCTACCTGCTCACAACCTAGAGCCATTGACGTTAGAATATGGATTCATCGTTATATTTAAAAATACAATCTTCATCTGAATGTTGCGCTAGGAATTGCTTTAGTTGACATTAATTTAACTTACTTTAGAAAACTGTTCAATTACGAAGGAAATCTGGATTTATGGACAGTTGTTAATAATATATTTTAGTAACTCAACATTTGTTAGCCGTGCTAGTGCTTTCTCACTAATCAATCTAATTTTTGGACTATGTTTTAATGCACTTGGAATCGACATGTAGGCTCTTAAAAGGTCACAAAGGGGCAAATTGAATGTTCAATAATGTTTGCATGAAAGGCTTCCAACAAGTTGGATTACTAAACTTTATCGTACATTCAACATTTCTTCCATCAACATTATGGTCCATCTTTTTGGAATATAAGTTTATCAGCCTACATTGATCTCGTCTGGAATCTTGTATGTTAGAGTGTTAATTTCTATGTTTATTTTATAGTTACAACGGTACAAGAAATCAAAATTTTGTTAACATAAATTAATTGTGCATCAATTTATTTTGATTGAAGTTATGCTTAGAATAATAATGAAAACTATTTCATAACTCGAAATCAGTATTTGTTTCTAGTGTGAATATTTGAAACTAAAATCTGGGTAATTGAAAAATATAAGATTTGACATTGGAGTATCTGCTACATATAATTTTATACACTAGTAGTAATTAGAATGAACATTTTATGATTATATATTTTACATTTATACTATAATTATTTATACACTATTTTATATTCAATAAATATAAAATATATAATTATATATTTGATCGGGTTACCGGTTTGGGTCGGGTTGAAAATTTTGAACCCATGACCCAACCCAATCCATCGGGTCAAAATATTTTCAACCCAACCCAACCCAATCTCTAAAAATACACAATCCAACCCAACCTATTATATATGTTTGGGTCGGATTTACGGGTTAATCGGATTCCATGCTCACCCCTAATGACAACCCATAGAAATAGATCGGTTAAAATTTATTTTTTTATTCATGATTGCTTAAAATTTCAAAAGCCTACAAAAAGACATCAGAGTTAAGTTGAGACTTGAGAGACTGGGTTTAGATCGAATTTAATGTTGAACGGGACACTTTATCATATTCGATAAAAAAAATTAAGAATTTAACCCAGATTTAAGCTTAAACTCGCCTGGAGTGTAGTTCCGCCGTTGATTCAACATGACAACCCATGGAAATAGATTGTTTAAAATTTATTTATTTTATTATTGATTGCTTAAAATTTGAAAAGCTTACAAATTAAGCACAATGTCTACGCCAACACTGTTTGGAAACGTAGACGTATTTCTAACACTAATACTGGTTGATATCCGTATTCCAATTTTGTCAAGAAACTGCTGATTCTTTTCTGCTCACATAATTCACATTCACAAGGATAATCAATGGAAACATTTCTTTCTTTTTTCTTTTTTCTTTTTTTCATTTTGGTTCAAAGTTTGGAAATGATTTTTTTCCACGTAAACAAATCAAAATCTACTTAAATTGAAATTATTATGAGTGAAAGCTAAAATATATTATTTGTTGATATTTTATTCTTTCCTTTCATCTTTTCATTATCTTTATTGAATAAAAGATGAAGGACATCAATCGTCTCATTGTTCCGTCTTTTATGTGTTTCTTCTTTCCTCACATTTTTCCTCTCTACTTAGTAAGTGTTTGGGAGTTTCGGGTGAAAGGAAAATGAAAAGATTTTAAAGAAAGTGAAGGAAAGTTAGATTCTGCGATAGAAGGAAAATGAAAAAAAAAACAAACAAAGAAAAGTGAGGAATCTTTCAATTTTCTCTAGAAAGTTATTTTTCTATCTAAAATCTATGTTCTTTTTTACGTTTTTTATATTTTCAATTGTTATTATCTTAGAGTTTTTTTATAGGTTTATAAAAAAACAAATTAACACACCCGTAACATATGTTGAGATGCTTAATTATTATTATTGTTCAGTAAAATAGAAGAGTTCTTTTCTTGTCTTATGAAATTTGATGATCATACAACTGAAAACAGTAAACATTGTGGGGCTATGTAACATTTTGACCCTTATGTTCTCCGGTAGGGTCCAATGTTACTTCAGTAGTGCAGTTTAAGGATCTCCGGACGAGTGGTGGGCGAAGGGGCACATATTATGGCTGTATTTCATTCAAGTATTAGTGGGTTTGGCCTTTGGAAGCCATACCAAGTTACCAACTACTACTTTTCCTGCTTGTGACGTAGACATTGGGCTACAAAGAAGGGTAATTTTATTGTAATTTCTAGAATTTTCTAATTCCCAAAATATGCAAAAATTCATAAGAAATAGTCAAGTGACTAGTAAATTCAACCAATCATCAACATGGCCACACGGTATAAGGGTATTCACAAAATTTAATCCCAATTTTTTAAAATAAGTGGAATGGAATTGAGATTTAAAATTAAAGTTAAAATGAAATTATAGTTTAATTTTTTACAATTTTACAGTTGAAAATATATATGATTTTAATTCTAATTCTAAACTTTAATTATATACTACCAAATGCAACGTTAAAGTAATTTGATTCGAAATATGAGATTAAAACGAGAATTGTTAAAAAAAAATCTATTTCCATTCTATCTCTAATCCAATAAAATTTGTTTCACTTTTTTCATGGGATAGATTTTTGTGAGATTATAAATTGAATGGAATTAACTTAATCTTGTTTCAATTGCCATCCAAATATGAAATTAAGGAGTACAATGAAATTAAATTAAATCCAAATCCACTTAATCTAAGTTTTATACCATAAACGAAACGGATCTTAGTGGGGTACCATTTAGTAAATAATGTGTAAAAATAGATTGATTTTTATCTTATAAAAAATCATTACTAACAACACGAAAATATAGATTGTGTCTGTCCCCTGTTTGAAGGGGACATAATGTTACACTCAATACTGCCTGTATAGTTTCATCAAAGTTAAAAAATGTGTAAAAGAGAAATTCAAAAACAAAAGTGCATTTTCCCATCATGAATTCTTGAAAGTATGCTTGTGTTTTTAGAAGTTATTTAAATATAATTTAAATAAAAAAATAATAAAAAGGTTTTTTTAAAAAATTTAAATAAAAAATCCACACCTATCCTCTTTTTTCTTTACAAAATTTAAAAACGGAAGGTTTTGATTTTTTGTTTAAATTTTAAAAATATATTTTATTTAATTTTTTTTATTAATTTAAATTGTATTTAATCCACCCCAATCAAAATCATTATAAGAATACAAAAAAAGAAAAAAAAAATTGTGTCATTTTCTTGGGAGGGGAAATCTTCTACTGCTTCTTTTTCTTGGACCTTTGCAGATAAGGTTAAGAAAATATTGGAATAACTTGTCAAAGTTCTATCATCCATATTTTTTAGATTATCTCATTCGTGGTTTGAATCTAAACAAGTTAAAATATTTTTTAATTACCTTTCGGTTTTCCCCAAATAGCAAAGACGGGAGACCTTAAAGTCAAACAAAAATGGAAATACGTACACGTCCAAAAAGAAAAATTAGACCAAACTCATTTGTTGGACTTTTGTGAAGAACGTACACATTATGTAAAGAAACATTAAGGGTGACAGAACAATCTTTGCATCAAATCCTTCCATAAGTACTGTTGTGGCTTGTGTAAGGACCCGTTTGTCCTGGTTATTTTGAAACTCAAACAGCAAGTTTTAATTATTATATTTAATATATTTTTCTAATGATGCAAGTTAATTAACCCGAATTAAATCGAAATAGAAACATTATTCTCGCATTAAAAAAATATAATCGCTGGACTAAGCTCGTGATTAGATTTCTTTAATTATTAAAAAAATGCTTCATCTTACATATATATATAAGTATTGTTTGAGGTTATATTTAAAAAAATTTAAATATTATAAAGGTAATTTTTATATTAAAAAATTTAAATAAATTGATTTAATCTTGATTAAATCTATTTAAATATGACCATAGTCGTGAAGCCACCATTTAAGCTAGCCGAGGCAGGGCCGAGTCCAAATTTGGGGAAAAGAACTAAACACAACTCATACCTCAAGTTCTGATATCCATTTGTGACTTGCTCAGTGGTTTCTCTAGAGAAACTTATCAATAACCCAACATATATAGCAACAAAAACAATCACGAATGAATGAGAATGAATCATAACTCTATATGTGAATTATGATTAAAATATCAATAATTTAAATCATTTGTCAAATGACAACTATTTAAATTGATGGTGATTTTCACTTAATTTTTTTTGTTTTTATCTAAATCATGTTGATTCGTGACTGTAATATGTGCTAAACGGTTTTGTTTCATAAAACAAAGTTAGGTCTCGTTTATTTCTCATACGTCTTTCAGTATTGATGATGTTTGATTTTAATTTAAATACCGAAATTACTATTTAATTTTTTTATAATTACTATTGAACTTTTTTATGTCGTATTAATTCTCACAAAATCAATTCACAGTATCACCACTTGATTAGTGAAAAAGGAAACAAATCCATTGGGTCACAAAATAAGTACAATTATTGCGGCTTTTGACAAATTACTTAGAAATATATTGTTTGACATGAGTACATGACCATTTAACCAAAAAGTAAAATAACCAGTGGAAAAAATTCTTCCATTTTCACTGTGGTCGAATTGGAGAATGAATTGATCTTTCAAGATCTTTATTTGATTGGTTGTGGTACTTCCTAGATTTATCATACTAATTGGCTTCTCTCTCAATATAAAGTCTCCCCAGTGCCCAATTAACATTTTGACCCTTTTTCACTTTGGTCGAAAAGATATGAAGTGGAAGGGTTCATTTCGTGTCTCCTGAATTTTGGCGATCACAAAGCTGAAAATAGAAAACATTATCTGGAAACATCAGCATGGAACATTTTAACCCTCCGGTGGGGTCCAATATTACTTCAGTAGTGCAGTTTAAGGATCTCCCGACGAGAGATGATTGGTGGAGAAACACATATAATGGCTGTCTTTCATTTATGGATTTGGTGGAGTTTTGGAAGCCATACTTTTCCTGATTGTGATTGCTGCGTTGGGCCACAAATAAGGGTAATTTTTAATTGTAAAAATTCATAAGAAATAGTGTGCCGACTAACAAATTCAACCAACCACTAATTTGGCCACATGGGTCTCTGTGTTTCCCACTGCCATAATCTATGAGTTGATTGTGAACTATACTACTGTTTTTTTTTCTTCTAGTAAACTAGTACAATTGCTAATCCTCTTTAAGAGTTTTCTTTTATATTTAAATCATCTTAAAAACTGATTTGCAATTAATTTTATTAAGTTTGATTTACTATATAATAATGGTTTATAGATTTTTTATATATAATTGAGATCTAATCACATTTTTACAAGTATTTGTATAATATAATCAATATTATTATATAATATTTTTAATTATCCTTATTAATTAATGATTTGATTATCTAAAACTGATCGAACCGGTGAACCAATGATAAAGTGCTCCGACTAGTTCGATGTATAACCGATTCATGATAACTATGGGCATAAAGGTGTTCAACAAGTTTAATCTCAATTTTTAAAAAAAAATTAATTTTGAACTTTTAGGATGTATTTAGTGGACAGAATAAAAAAAAAAAAAACTAATCTCAAAGAGTTAGCTCAACTAGTAAACTAGTTTCAAGGTTCTCCTCCATGTCACCCATTCGAGTCTCATTGGGACCAAGTTGTAAGGGGTATGTTCGGAAGAAAACAGTTTAAAAACTAAAATCAGTTTTCAAACATGTTTGAAACCACTTTTCAAAAGTAATTTTTTAAAACGTTTTAAAAAAAATCAGTTTTCAAAAATAGTTTTATGAAAATCTTAAATTGGTGTTTTTTAATATAATTTTTGAAAAATAACCCTAAAATCAGTGTTCACTTCTGTTTCATTCTTCTTCCATAGTATATAAAAAATAATAAACTTTGAAAATAAAATAATATTAATTATTTAGTAGATATGAGAAATAAAATTAATATAGATTTTAAATTTAAACTCAAAACTGAAAATAATTACAAAGTCTATCAAAACAGTTTTTCAAAATAAGATTATCCAAACAATATTTCACTGTTTTCTGTTTTGAAAACAGTTTTCAAGTTACAGTTATTCAAACTTGACATTAGAAAACTGTTTTCAGTTTCATTTTTGAAAACTGTTTTTAAAAACTGAAAATAAAAAACTGTTACCCGAACATGTCGAAGGTTTTCCTTATGAATTTCCTAGACTGGACGTGGATGGCTTGTCTTGAACACGTTTTGAGAGGTGGATTTAGCATGGTGCACGTAAACTGACTTGTGATACCACCCGACCGTTGAAAAAAAATTTAAAAAAATAATTTTTATCTTTTAATTGTATTTGATGGACGAAATGAAAGGTGATAATAAAATAAAAACATCTATTGTGCATGTTTATTTAATGTTTATCGAAGTTCAAGTGTAAAATGTTCAGAAACAAAAGTGTGTTTTCCCTTTAATTAATTATTAGAGAGTATACGTATTTAAGTACAAAACCTTAAAAAAAACATTTTTTGTGAAATTCTTGCAAGGTGGAAATCTTCTACGGCTCTTCCTTCTGGGACCTTTGCAGATAATGTCGACAATAACGTGTTAAAGTTCTGTCAACCTTAATTTTCAATATTTCATTCGTGGTTTAAATATATCTAAACAAGTTAAATCTTTTTTAATTAACTTTTCAGTCAATGAATCGAGACTTAAAAAGTAAAAAAAATAAAAATATATATTTTTTATATATAAAATGGATAAGCAAGTAAACTACTTTATATATCCGTTAGTAAACATTCAGTTTTAATACATATAGTGAATTTGCAGTAGTTTCCACCGTACTTACGTTAGGATCGAAATTAAAAAACATTCCGCATTCTGTATGATGAAAGCTTAAGTTTAATACTAACAAACGTCTATGAAAAAATTTAAACCCAAATATTTTTAATGAGATAAATAAACTTTTATCACTGCAACGAAACACTCGTTGACTAAATGAAATACATTCGCGTCCATAAGGATTAGAGCAATCCATTTGTTGGACTTTTGTGAAAAACATGACAAATTTAAAGCTCCGTTTGTCGTAGTCATTTGAAACTCAAAAAGCACTTACAGCAAGCCACCATATGCTTTACAGCAATGGGAAAACAAATGTCATCGGGCCACAAAGCAAGGCCATTTGCCACAGCTTCTTGATAAATTGCTTAGAAACTATTGTTTTGACATGACGACATGACCATAAAGTGTGTTGGTGCAATGCATTTTTTTTTACTGTACTGCAATTTCTTTTCTTTTTTTTAATTACACTATATTACATATGTCAGTATATTTTATATATATATATATGTGGTAGCAATAAAATAAAGCAATTGGAAGTTACCTAACCATAGGCAGAATTTGATCCATAAGTCCTTATAAAAGGACTACTAGCTACCCATAAAGAATCACAAAATTCATGCAGTAAACTTCCATGGATTGCTCAGTAGCTCCAGTCATGACAAATACTGACCAGAAGCTCTCTACCCATCAAAAACCTTCCAAAGGTGGCTGGAATGCTGCCATTTTCGTTATCTGTAAGTGATCCAACTACTCCCTCTTCAATCTCTCCCTCTGTTCTGGTGCCTTTGTATACAAAAAAACCTACTGTCCTCTCTTGATTCCCCTGCTCTTTTTCTTTAATTTTCTTTTTTCACATATCATTTTAGTACAGATTTTTATTTTTCTCACATCATTATATTTCATTAATATCGTGTTTGATGGATAAAATAAAAAGAAAATAAGATGATTTTTATTATTCGATGAACACCATCAAAGACAAGATGAGTTGAGGGGATCTTATGGAATGAGAAAACACATTTTTTTACTTATCTACTTCATCCTACTTTTCTCTTATCTCATGTACCAAACGCAGACTTGGTTTTTTTTTAAATTTTTTTTCTTAAATCTTTGTTTTAATTTGTTGAATGCATAAATATGTGCAGTTGTTGAGATGGCAGAGCGATTTGCATTCTATGGGTTGGTCGGTAATCTGATCACTTACCTAACAAATGATCTTGGGGAAACTACAGTAACGGCAGCCAAGAATGTGAATACATGGATTGGTGTCTCCTCTATTTTCCCCATTTTCGGAGCCTTCATTGCCGATTCTTACTTTGGTCGTTTCAAGACCATTCTTTTAGCTTCTTTGATCTATTTCACGGTATTAATTATCATCTTTTACTTTCTGGGTAAATTTCGTTTTTCATTCTTCAGGTTTTTAATTTATTTCACGGTATTAATTATCATCTTTTACTTTTTAGGGAAATTTCATTTTTTATTCTTCAGGTTTTTTCATCAATCTTATATATATATATATATATATAATTGGGTATTCAAAGTTTAATTAGTTCTAATTGGGATTCTGAGTTATTAACGATTCAGTTAGATTCTTATAACTTCGCATTTTATAAAATCAAACTTGATAATCAGTTAATAGAAAGACTTAATTAGGTCGGAAAAACGAAATTTACCACTTTTATAATAATTGATTATTACTCTTTTTCTTACACGAAAATAAGGAAATTATATATGGGTCGCACGTGCAGGGAATGATTATGTTGGCCTTGTCAGTGTCAACAATTCCTTTGCATTATCGCAAAACAATGTTTTTCACAGCACTATACATAATAGCGGTAGGTGAAGGAGGGCACAAGCCATGTGTACAAACCTTTGCAGCTGACCAATTCGATGAAAACAACCCAGAGGAGAAGGAGGCCAAGAGCTCTTTCTTTAACTGGTGGTACTTGGGGATAGTGTTTGGTGCTACTACAGCCATACTAGTTGTCATCTATATCCAGGTATATATTCATCACATTTTTCAATATATTTTTAAATCTCTTAAATATTGTATTTGTAATTTTGTGCAAATGTAGGACCGTGTTGGATGGGCAGCAGGATTTAGTATGTTAGCAGGGGCACTGGCAGTTGCATTAGCATTGTTTCTCATAGGAATTAAGAGGTACCGAAACCAAATTCCGGTAGGGAGCCCGTTTACCAACATGATTCAGGTCTTTGTCGCGGCGGTACGGAAGTGGCGCGTGTGTGATACGGACGGTGGCTGCGGTATTTGTTATGAAGATGAGCACGATCATGAGGCTTACTTGGAAGGTCAACTTACGAGCACAACTCTGACCCGTACGAAACAATTCAGGTATGAGTCAGTTTCAGTGTAAATAATTTAGTTTTGTTTTCACCGATCCAGTTTTGCGACAATTACAAAATATTTTTTTTTTACTGCAGTTTTTTATAATTATTAATAAATTTTTTGATTTCCTAGTAATTTCACGTTGCAATTAAAAGAATGATAATGAACGTTTTGAAATATATATAAAATAATGCAAAAGTTTTTTTTTTTTTTTTTTATGAAAAAAAAGATGAGGAGAACTGGTCAAGGAACCCTTTGTGCTTAAGCTTTCTAAATGCCAAATCAATTATTGGTCAATGAACATCAATAATAAAGTAATAATCGTCTAGTGTCTTTCAAGTAGATTTGATTGGATTGAGTTTGGGATCTTTACGTAAGGCCTTATTTATCTCTTTTTTTTTTCTTCTTTTTCTTTAGAAAACAATCAATCTATTTATGGGGAGAAAAATAGGAAATCAAAGTTATAAGTAACGGTGGATTCAAATCGAGTTATTTGAGTTCGAGTTAGATCAAAACTTGGTTCGATTGAGTTCGAACTAGGTCAAAATTCGGTTTGATCGAATTCGAGTTTAACAATTAAGTCCAATTAACTTATCGAGTCAAGCTCGAATATTTTAAAGTTTGATTCGAAAGACTCGTTAACAGTTCAATAAGATATTATCTAGTACAAATTAATATTTATATTAATAATAATATTTTTATTTATTAAATTTAGAGTCCAAGCTCGTACTCGAATTCGAACATACTCATTTGTTATTGAGCCTCGAGTCAAAAAAAGTTGACCGAACTCGAGCAATCGAAAAATTAATCGAGCTCAAACTCAAACTTAATTTTTAAGTTCCATTCGAATTCGAACTTGAATTCAAATTTATTCATTTTAAATCGAACTGAACTTGAATTCTTTAATATGTAGATTTTGTTAACTAGAGTTCACCGTAGTTTAAGGTATCTATCTGCTAATGACTTTATTCTTTAATATTCAGAAAATCACGTAAAATCTTTTATAGCAGTACCCCACTAAAATTAAATAACATACCTAAATCAAAAGGTTCTCTTTAAAAAACCAGGTCAGATCCGATTCTATAGCACTAATATTTGTTAATTTCATGTGACTAATCTAGTCGTATGCGTGTGTGTACATATAACCTTAATTTCTCAACCAGTTATATTTATTATGGATATTTTCTCCTTGTCATGAACAAACATGAAAATGACGTGTTGGCTTATCCTACCAAAAAATTTCTCCTTATCATGGAGAAGAAAACATGACCATAATGACAATAAAATACACATTTTTTTCTATGAATTTTATTAGTAATTGCTTGAAACTTTAATGATAATTTTTTGAAATTTCATTAATAACACGAAAAACCAAAATTTTTTATTTTTGCACCTATATAACTCGATTTCATTCGTAAAATACCTTAGGATGTATATTTTACTGCTTTAGTAGATGTATGTTTATCTTTGCCGAATTATTAGTGAACTTGAAAGTATATACGTGATCTTATCTATTTAGAGGAATGCTGAAATTATTTCACCGTTTTATATTTGACCCTTTTTAATTTTGTTATATTTTTCTTTTTATAAGAACTTTGCGCTAATAACTAAAAACCTAAAATAGTTTTTCTTAATGTTATTTTTAATAATTTGGGTATTTTAAACATAATTTAAAAAAATAATATTTTTCTTTTCAATATAGTATTTGAAAATTTGAGAAACAAAAAAAATAGTTTTCCAATTTTTTCAATAATATGTTGAAAAGAGAAATATTGTATTTCAATTTGTATTAAAAATGTTTAAATTGTGGATTTGTAATAATGTACCCCTAAATCTAAATTGAGTATAATTAATTTGACAGATACGTGTGAAAAGATAAAAAGAATAAAAAACCAAATTATTACTTTATTTAAAAAAACGAAATTTCTTTTTGTAATCCATGCATTTCCGGAATGCGGTGAGAATTACGGTTCATTAATTTTTACACGGTCTTGCAAAATTTTAATCACTTTCATCTCATTAATTAATTAGTTGAAAAATGCAGATTTTTGGACAAGGCAATGATCATTGACAACATTGATGCCTCAAGCAAAATCAGAAACCATTGGCGTCTATGCTCAATAAACCAAGTAGAACAAGTAAAGCTTGTGTTGCGCCTTGTCCCAATATGGTTAAGTTGCTTAATGTTCAGTGCTACAATTGTTCAACTCCACACTTTCTTCACAAAGCAAGGAAGTACAATGCTCAGATCAATCGGATCAAACTTCACCGTTCCTCCGGCATCGCTTCAAAGCCTTGTAGGCCTCACAGTCCTCGTCACTGTCCCCGTTTACGAACGGATTTTCATCCCCCTAGCAAAAAAATTTACAGGGCACAAATCAGGTATAACAATGCTACAGAGAATAGGAATTGGTTTATTTCTATCAATTCTCAACATGGCAGTGTCTGGTCTAGTAGAGACTAAAAGGGTTAGCATTGCAAGAGATCACGGCCTCATCGACACCCCGAAAGCGACCGTACCGATAAGCGTTTGGTGGTTACTCCCTCAATACATAATTAGTGGAATTGCTGATGTTTTCACCATTGTTGGATTGCAAGAGTTGTTCTATGATCAAATGCCTGAAGCAATGAGAAGCATTGGAGCAGCAGCTTATATTAGCGTAGTTGGAGTTGGAAGCTTTATTAACAGTGGAATTATATCAATTGTGCAGGAAATTAGCTCAAGGAAGGGTGATAAATGGTTGGTTGATAATCTTAATCGTGCACACCTTGATTACTTCTACTGGGTCTTAGCTGGGTTGAGTGCTTTAAATTTGTGTGTTTATATATGGATTGCTAGGGGTTTTGTGTACAAGAAAGTGCAGGGGGAATCATAGATATGAGAACTACGTGAATTTGTGTGTTTAGATATGGATTGCTAAGGATTATTAATAGAACTTAATATATGCAAGTTTAATATTTTAATTTATGTTGAGAGAATTGATCAATAATAATTTGAATTTCACTAAATTAATTTATATAACAAAGTAAGAATCAATCATTATGAAACTATGTAATAATAAATTGCTTAGAATTGTTTCCTTAACGTATCTTGTCTGTTATAAGTCCTACAACTCATTTACAGTCTTAATGTAGTCGTAGGTACATTGCATTAAGGACGTGACTTTTGCAAACATTATCATCTTGATCCCATTTTTATCTCATGCGAGTTTGGATAATAGTCACATTTTCTGTCATGTTTGGCCTTGAAGTGGCACTACAAGAAACAGTGGACAGAATCCATCGATGATACTCCAAATTCCATCGGTGAGACCAACAAGCGATGAATTCTAGTTATTGATACTATTGTATTTTTTTTTTTGCGACGGACAATACTCCGTAGCTAAAAATACTATAATTACATATCACTAATCATATCAGAGATGAAAATTTCGTCATTAAAAGTATTTTGAAAAAAATAAAAATTGGTCATTTTTGAAAAGTAATATTATCATAGACCGAACACTATTCACAACAGCGATGAAATATGTCTTTAAAAATGTTTTAAAATTATTTATAATATAAAAATTAATGTTTTAAAAATATTCACGATGGACATGCATGTGTCTGTTGCTGCTAATAAAAATGTTTTTTGGAAATTTTTAAAATTTTTTCTCTCTACCCACTCAAGAGACAATGTCGAAAATACAAACTCACTCACGGACGAGCGGTATTTAAGTCTTATTCCAGTGGTGTTAAGCAGCCAAATTTTCCAACTCCGTCAAACTTCCTATTTTTGGATTTCTTATGATCATGGTTATGCCCAAATAGTGGTCAGAAGGGGCGAATCTTTCCTATCGACCATACGGCGTGTGAGCATGACTTGGTCGATGGAGGGTAGTGAACTCAATACCGGAATATAAATCTTTAGATGTTGATTCTAACAGTATTGACAATGCGCGCTCTTGTCCAACAACTTATTAGTCCTAAATCATAAAAAGTTTTTAGAGATTAAAAAATAAAATCAATGGATTTGTTTTGGAATTGAAGGTATTGTGATAGTAAATAATTTGGGTACAATACTAACCCTAAAGTGTTGCGATTTAACTATTCCTTATTACATATATGTTTTTAACTTTTAACTATCAATAACCAATGTATCCTATATTTTTATTTAGTGTTTCATTTTTTTGAAAAATATTGTCTCAAAATAAAAACTCTTAAAAAAAGCCTCTTTTTAGACTGATAGGAATGACAACGAGGAATAAAATAGTCAAAATACATTCATAGTCTCTATCCCTGTTAATCAAATAGTTTTCCATTCTCGCCCCATACCTAGTGATTTTTTTAATCCACCATTTTCGTTCTTGATGGAATATAAGTCCTCGTTTCCGTCTTGTTTATCCGTTGGATGGGAATTCTCGGTATACAAATTCGGAAATTTTCTGTCAGACCAATTTCAATTCTAGTTATTTATAGTTATGCTCATTTTAACAAGACCCTAGTATAATACCACATAAAATAGATACATTTATAATTTTATAATTTTAATTATCATACTATATATCTTGATTTTATCGTATTATAAACATAACATATATGATATATACTATACATGTGATTCAAGAAATAATAAAAAAGGGGAATATTGTAATCCCTGGCCCCTGTCCTAACTGGATGGGGAATTAAATTGAATCCCCGTCCCTACCTTGTGGGGGATAAATCCCCCCAACGCCCATCTCAAACAGGATGGAAAATGTGAAGGTCCCGTTGGAGCGGAGATTTTTGCCATTCTTACTATCTTGTGCTCAAGAGGAAATATATATATGGTCTGAAAACATAATGAAAATGAATAATTTTGATAGATATTGCTTGGAATTGAGAATAAAAAGTGAAATTGGGGTGTAAATTATAATCAAGATCTTTTTAAATAATTTTACTATTGAAAAAATATATAATTTCAATTTGATTCTAATTTTAAATTTAAATTCTATATTACCAAATGCAATGTTAATTAACTATCTCAACCATCATCCCACGTTGAATCGAAAATATGTGTTTCTAATCTATTGTAAAAGTTGAGTATTTTTTGGAGTTGGACTATAGTCTATAGTCAGTCTTTTATGTAATTATCTCATTTTTCTCTCTCAATATATGTGTTTGTTTCTTGAACAATATCTAAAAATGTTAAAGACCGTTTAGTTGTGAAAATTTTCTATTCTTATTTTTCGTAATATTATCTTTAACAATTTGAGCATTCTTAACACAGATTGAAAAACAATATTTTTATTTTAAGTAAATTTCATTAACTTACCTTGAGGTTAGTCTATCGTTACACTAAACTCCCCTAATTTTTAGAATATACACTTACCTATTTGTCATTTACTTTCGGTTAATTTTTTATTAGTCAATTGTTTAAAATATAGTCAAACTTGACAACCCATCAAAACTTATTGAAAACTCGACTTTATCCTTAATAATTTCAAAATCTAGGCAAACTTTTTACCTTAGTAGTATCTAAATATTGACTAAATTTTGAAATTATTAAGGATAAAATCAAGTTTTCAATATATTTTAATGAATTGACATAATGTTTGATTGAATTATGAACAATTGACAACTGAACGCTAACAACAAATAGATGAATGCATAATTCAGAAACTAGATAAAGTAATTGTAATTATAGACTAATTTCAGATAATCTAATATAATTTATCTTTTTATTTTCAACGTAGCATTGAAAAAATTGAAAAAGCAATTTTCTTTTGTTTTTTAAATTTTTTAATATCATATTTAAAATAAATATTATTTTTTAAATCATGTTGATCAACTTATTGAAAAAAAATATAAATGAAAGGATTACTTTAATAATCATGACGTGGGAGAGTGCAACGCATTTTATCTACTGTACTACAAATTTAGTACACGTATCTATATATGGGACAACAAATGGAAGTTTATCTAACAAATTTTTTTATCCATAATTCAATATAAAAGGACTACTAGCTACCTAGATGTTAAAGAATCTGTATTCATTATAAGTCACAAAAGTCAAGCACTGAACGTCCATGGATGGCTTAGTAGGTCCACTCATGACAAAAACTGATCAGAAGTTCTCTTCCCAAGGTGGCTGGAATGCCGCCATTTTTGTCATTGGTAAGTGATCAAATTACTGACTCTTGATTCCCCTCCTTTTTTCTTTAATTTATTTTTTCACAAATCATTTTGGTCGAATTTTTAAATCTTCACCTTTAACTCATTAATGAAATGTTTAATAAGGAGGATGAAACTATGGTGAGATTATGATTATTATTGTTTGATGGATATGATGCATGAAGGGATTAGTGATATAAACAAAGTCGTTTGGTTGTGGGTATGATGAAACGAGTGGTGAATCGATATATTTAATTTTGTGAGAGTCATCACGGATCTTGAAAAGTTCATTAATATCTATGAAGAAATTGAATTTCATAATTACAAATGGAATTTTCAAAATTCGTTGTAATTCTTATATAATCGAGTCTATGAGATCACTTCTTGAGTGAGTCACATCCTCCACTTATCTATATCATTTAACACTCTTGCTTCGTCTTGTTCACCAAACCCACTTATTTTTTTTTTATTTTTATCTCTGTTTTAATTTGTTGTATGCATAATTATATGCAGTTGTTGAGGTTGCAGAGCGATTTGCATTCTATGGGTTGGCCGGTAATCTTATCACATACCTAACAAGTGATCTTGGTGAAACTACAGCCATTGCGGCCAAGAATGTCAATACATGGATTGGTGTCTCCTCTGTTTTTCCCATTTTCGGAGCCTTCATTGCCGATTCTTACCTTGGTCGTTTCAAGACCATTCTTTTAGCCTCGTTCATCTATTTCACTGTACTAATTATCTTTTTCTTCTTAATATTTTTTTTTTTTTGCAAAAAAAACTTTTTTGTCATAAAAAAAGATAAGAAAATAATATATATTGTGACATGCACGTGCAGGGAATGGTTATGTTGACATTGTCAGTATCGACAGTTCCTTTGCATTATCGCAAAGCAGTATTTTTTACAGCACTATATATATTAGCGGTGGGTGAAGGAGGACACAAGCCATGTGTACAAACCTTTGCAGCTGACCAATTCGACGAGAACAACCCAGAGGAGAAGGAGGCTAAGAGCTCTTTCTTTAACTGGTGGTACTTAGGGATACTTTTTGGTTCATCTGCAGCCATACTAGTTGTCGTCTATGTCCAGGTACATACATATAGCACATATTTTCTTATTAATTTGATGCAATATGTATCATATTGTCATTTATTTTGTTCCTAAATATCTTAATTATTGTATTTGTAAATTTGTGCAAATGTAGGACCGTGTTGGATGGGCAGCAGGATTTAGTGTGTTAGCAGGGTCACTGGCAGTTGCATTAGGATTGTTTCTGGTAGGAATCAAGAGGTATCGAAAGCAAAGTCCGGTAGGAAGCCCGTTTACCAAACTGGTACAGGTCTTTGTCGCGGCTGCACGGAAGTGGCGCGAGAGTGAGACACAAGACGACTGTCCTATATGCTATGAAGATGAGACAGATCACGAGGCTCACTTGGAAGGTCAACTTACGGGCACCACTTTGACCCGTACGAAACAATTCAGGTATGTGTCAGTTTCAAGTGCTAACACCGTTTTAATTGGGGAGAGAAGAATTATATATGCTTGGTTCACTAACTGGTCATTCCATGTTAATCACTTAATTGCAGGCTTTTGCAACATTTTAATCACTTTCATCTCATTAACTAATTGGTTGAAAACTGCAGATTTTTGGACAAGGCAACGATCATCGACAACATTGATGCCTCAAGCAAAACGAGAAACCATTGGCGTCTATGCTCAGTAAATCAAGTAGAAGAAGTAAAGCTTGTGTTGCGCCTTGTCCCAATATGGTTAAGTTGCTTAATGTTCAGTGCTACAGTAGCTCAAATCCACACTTTCTTCACAAAGCAAGGAAGTACAATGCTCAGATCAATCGGACCAAACTTCACTGTTCCTCCGGCATCGCTTCAAAGCCTTGTAGGCCTCACAGTCATCATCACCGTCCCTATTTACGACCGAATTTTCGTTCCCATAGCAAAAAAATTTACAGGATACAAATCAGGTATAACAATGCTACAGAGAATAGGAATTGGTTTATTTCTATCAATTCTCAACATGGCAGTGTCTGGTCTAGTAGAGACGAAAAGGGTTAGCATTGCAAGAGATCACGGCCTCATCGACAACCCGAAAGCGACAGTACCGATGAGCGTATGGTGGTTACTCCCTCAATACATAATTTGTGGAATTGCTGATGTTTTCACCATTATTGGATTGCAAGAATTGTTCTATGATCAAATGCCTGAAGGAATGAGAAGCTTTGGGGCAGCAGCTTATATTAGTGTACTAGGAGTTGGAAGCTTTATTAGTAGTGGTATTATAGCAGTTGTGCAGGAAATTAGCTCAAGGAAGGGTGATAAATGGTTGGTTGATAATCTTAATCGTGCACACCTTGATTACTTCTACTGGGTCTTGGCTGGGTTGAGTGCTTTGAGTTTTTGTGTGTATATATGGATTGCCAAGGGTTTTGTGTTCAAGAAAGTGCAAGGGGAATTATAGATATGAAAACTACAGGGATTTGTGTGTTTACACCTGGACTTTCATGGATTATAATTGAACTTAATTTATGAAAGTTGAATATTTTTATTTTTCTGTTGTTTTCAGTGGCCAAGCCACCATCCGGGCTGGCTTAGGCGATGGCCCGGACTCTTTCGAGAATCAATAAGGAAAAAAAATATTTATGTTATGACATATAATGCTTAAGTTATTGCCTACAGATCATACAATCATATCTCAAAATCAGTCGATTCATATCTTTTTCAATAACTCAATCGCACATAATTATTGATTCTCTATATACTCAAATTTCAATGACAAATTACCAAATGATGACAATAGAAAGGTGATTGAGCTATAGGAACCGTTGATGGAGTCATTGATGGAACTATTGATGGAGCCGTTGATAAATGGGTGAGCTTGAGCGTTAGGAACCGTTTACATCAAGGTTAAGAAGTAACATATGAAACGAAACAAGAAGAGAAATGAAAGAGAGCTTGAGTGTATTGCAACTTTGGTTTTGAGAAAGAAATATAGAAATAAATAATTGAGGATGGGGAAGAGAAGGTTATTATTGGGTTTTTAAAAATAAATAATGAGATGGATAACATATTTGATCCAAATCTAACGGGTTGACTCACTGAAAAATTAACATATGTGGATTTCTATTTAAAAAAGGTTAAATTTTAATAAAACAAGAGATGTTTCTATTTATTACCAAACAATAAGGAGGTAATAAGTGAAAAACAAACCAAAACACAAGATAATTAATATAAATTTTCCAAAAAATAAAGAGCACATTGGCAATATTATTGGTAATACTATTGGTAATAATGATCAATACCAAAAATCAAATAATAATGGTATTAAATCACTCCCTTACTATGAAAGCTAATTATAATTTTAATCTATAATTGTAAAAAAAAATATATGCATGTATTATGCAAGTGTGCAATATGTGTACAGTACGTGCACAACAAGTGTTATTTTAATTAATATTTTAAAATATTACTCGATATAATAAATATTAATTAGTATTTTTTTTCAATGTCAATAATCAATGCTTATATTTTTATGCTGATTTGGATTCATGAGTTATATTTATAGGTACTAATACTCAATACTTTTGGTTTATTAGATGTGATGACCCACACATATCCAACAATTTATAGTATTCCATAGTTTATAATTTACCAAATAAATAGAGTCAATGTAAGAATTACTATATATAATTATTATTTTTCATGCATAGTAGGGATGGAAATGAGTCTAACAGCTCAGCTCACTCGAGAGGCTCGGCTAGAAGTTCGATTAAATCGAATTATGATTTTGGCTTGGTTAGCTTATCGAGTCGAGCTCGAGTAATTTCAAACTTGGATCGTTTGACTCGCGAGCCAGTTCGTTTTAATTAATAAATTAAATAAATATTATATATATACTATATTGATTTTATATATTATAAAAAACATATATATATTTATTTTATTTCAAAAATATAAATACTATTTTTATTTTATTTCCTCGAAATGAGCTGGCTTGCGAGTCGAACTCGAGTCTGAATTTCACTTTACGAGTCGAGCTGGAGTTCAATTTTTTTTTTTAACTCAGCTTGGCTCGAATAAGTTTTTTACTCACGAGCCGAGCTTCAGCTCACCTTAACTCAAACTTGGCTTGGCTCGACTTGAATCCACCTCTAATTACATGTGTCTATGTTTTATATAGGACTATAGGTCAAATATCGTTTGACCCAATTGTAGTTTTAGTTTATGTTTTACAAAAATGATCTTAAAACAATTTTTTTATAAATCAACAACAGAATTAAAAACTATATTTGATAAAATAATATATAAAACAGTTTTTCCTTACAAGAATTCGACGTTTTAAAAACCAATTTTTTATTTTTGATTTTTCATAAAACATTATTTTAAATGTGTTTGACTTAATTTATGTTTATAAGAAACAGAGCGTTTATTGATATATTAACCCAATAGATATGGATTGAGACTATTGATATCATAGCAAAGCATTCGAATACCATATCAGGAGAGTGGTGATCCCGCGTGATACTAAAGTTACTATTCAATTTTTTATAATTATTAATAAAAATTTTCGGTTATATGATAATTCCTACGAAACTGGATCTGTGATATCACCACTCATACCACAGAATCGGATTCATGATATAACCTCTCATGTGAAGATCAATGGAATCTTGTGACTGAGGTTGGGATAGCAATCATAAATTTTAATCAAACGGATATACGTTAGCATTCTAACAAGGTCCTAAATGCGCACTGGAAATTTTGAAATTCCACCCTAATAATTGCTCTCGCTAATCAACTTGCCTTTAGTTTAAGAATGCTACTCAAGAGAACCGCCCTCGAAGCTAGACCTATTTAAAGAAAATAAGCTAACACAAGAAAGAATATGAGACAAAGCTAGAGAGCTTGCTATTGCTTGAATGATTGAATGATTTACAAGTGAGGGGAAGGATTCTTTATATAGGTAGAGCTCCCTTACATCCATGGCTAATATCTTGCTAAGTGTCACAATCCTACGGTACTATAAGTGTAATACAAGTTTAGTACGAAAGTACAAGGTACTACCTTGTAGTGCACGTGCAGTACAATGTTGTACATTATAATCAAGAAGTGTATTAGAAAACCCTCGAACAGGCGGGTCGTGACATTCTCCCCCACTCAATCTGGCGACGTCCTCATCCCACTCTCGGCATGAAACTGGTTGATCTTCATCTGAAATTGTCACAAGGCCTCGTCTCACTATCGAGTTGTCCCTTCCATTGTATCAAGTACTCATGCCACAGCTTGTAGTTCTTTCGTCTCAAAACTCAGACTGCCAGTATATTCTCAATGTCTCGGTTATAAGAGACTCTAACTCCTATAGGGGCTTGCTATGACTCACCTCGATCCAGATCATTTTGGTCTTCATGGAATGGTTTTAACATACTCACATGGAAGACCAGGTGCACCTTAAGCTTGGATGGTAGCTCAAGTTTGTAGGCCACATTGCTTACCCTCCTAAGAACTCTGAAAGGCCCCTCATATCTGCGTACCAATGCCTTATGGATCCCCTTGGTGTGAAGCACCAAATGTAGCTTCACTAGCACAAAATCCCCCACTTGGTACTGCACATCTCGTTTCTTACGATTAACCCACTTCTTGGAACACTTGGCTGCCTTGTGTAGGCAAACTTGAGCCAAATTGGTTTGCTCTTACCATCCTTGGCAAACTTATAGGCTGCCAGAGTTGACCCCGTGTATCCCACATCAATAATACTTGGAGTACGAGGCTACTATCCCATCACAATCTCAAAGGCACTTTGGTTGGCGGCCTCACTTTTTTGTAAATTATAGGAAAACTGAGCCACATCTAGTAACTTTGGCCAATTTCGTTGCGAGGCACTCATATAGTGTCAGAGGTATGTACCCAACAAAGCATTCACCTTCTCAGTCTGTCCGTCGGTTTGGGGGTGGACACTAGTGGAGAAGTTTAGATCCGATCCGAGTAACTTGAAAAATTCTGTCCAAAATCGTCCTGTGAACTGTCCATCTCGATCACTAACAATGGACTATGGTACACCCCAATACTTCACCACATGCTTGAGAAACAACCGGGTTGCCTCTTCTACTGGACATTCTTTGGTAGCCGGAATAAAAGTCCCATACTTCGAAAACCGATCCATAACAATGATGATGCTCCCAAATCCATCACTCTCGGGTAGCCCCATAATGAAATCCATGGAAATACTCTCCCATAGACGCTTCAGAATTGGTAATGGCTCTAAAAGACCCCTAAGTGACTTTTGCTCTACTTATTGTTGACACACAAGAAAAGTCTTCACATAGGCCTCAATGTCCTCTCTCAAGTATGGCCAATAGTAGCGTTTCTCCACAAGTATTAGGGTGCGGTGCACACACGGGTGACCAGCCCACTTAGAATCGTGGCACTCTTACATCACATTTTTTTTTTCGTAATTTCCCCTGAAACGACACATATAACCGATTCCATTTGGTATAGAGCAAGTTCCCCTCTAGATAGAACCTCATAGTCTTCCCCTTTGTGGCATACTCCATCATAAACTTGACGGTCGAGTCATAGGACAATCCCTCCTTAATGCGATCCACTAAGGAACCCTGTGGTTAACTAATGGCAGCAAACTCTACCTTTTGGCTTAGTGCATCCGCTACTGTGTTGGTTTTCCCTGGCTTGTACTCCAACACAAAATCAAACTCGACAAGAAAATCTTACCATCGAGCTTGCTTGGGAGAGAGCTTCTTTTGAGTTTGGAAGTAGCTTGTGGACACATTTTCAATTTTCACCACAAAATTAGACCCCAAAAGATAGTGCTTTCATGTGTGCAAGCAATAAACCACGACCGTCATCTTTTTCTCTTGAATCGTGTACCACCGCTCGGTCTCATTGAGCTTTCGGTTCTCAAAAGCAATCGGATGACCATCTTGCATCATGACCCCTCCAATAGCAAAATTGGATGCATCCATGTGGATCTCATAGGGCTTGGTGTGATTTGGTAGGGCTAGGACTGGTTCCTCTGTGATTGCCCGTTTCGACTGCTCAAAGGCCCCCTGACAAACTTAACTCTATTCCCACACTCTTCATTTCTTGAGCATATCGGTCAAGGGTGTAGTGATGGTTGAATAACCTCTGATGAAATGCCGATAATAGTTCACCAACCCAAGGAATGATCTCAACTCAGTAACCTTGGTTGGTGGCTCCTAATCAACAATAGTCTGAATCTTGCCCCCATCCATCCGAATCTTTCCCTTACCTACTATGTGGCCAAGGAATGGTACCTCATGTTGGGCAAATGAACACTTTTCTTTCTTCAAATAGAGCTCATTCTCTTTCAAAACTTGGAATACCTGTCTCAAATGCCTCACATGCTCCTTTAGAGATTGACTATAGATAACAATACCGTCAAGATAAACAACCACAAAGCAGTCTAGAAAGGGTTGGAGTACCTTGTTCATTAGAGTGCAGAAAGTTGCTGGAGCATTAGTGAGCCCTAAAGGCATCACAAGAAACTTATAAGAACCATAGCGAGTGACATGCGCTGTTTTTGGCTCATCCTTCTCGGCTATCCGTACTTAGTAGTACCTCGATCTCAAATCTAGCTTGGTGAACCATCTAGCATCCTCAAGTTGATCAAACAAGTCCACAATGAGAGGGATAGGGTACTTGTTTTTCACCATGAGCTTGTTGAGAGCCCTATAATCAATGCACAACCTTATAAAACCATCGTGCTTCAGTTGGAACAAAACTAGTGCACCGTAGGGTGCCTTAGAAGGTCGCATAAATCCCGCATCAACCAACTCCTTAAGTTGTCTCCTCAATTCTTCAAGATCAGGAGGCGACATTCGGTATGGAGCCTTGGCTGGTGGTTGGGCAGTAGATACCAACTCAATCTTATGATCCACCTCTCTCTTAGGTGGGAGTTTTTTAAGTAACTCCGGGGGCATCACATCAACAAGGACTCTAAAAGCTCAAGTACCTCAAGAGGAGTCTCTTTCTTGGACTCTAAGGCCTCCTCAAGTTTTAAGGTGGCTAAGTATGTGACTTCATCCCTTCTCACCCCCTTGGCGAGTTGGATTACCGATAAAATTTGGTTAGCTTAGCTAGAGTCTCGTCTTACCAGCATGAGGCATTGGCACCGAGAATTAAGGATGCACAAACAATTGACAAATGGCACTAGCAAAGCATTAATCTGATCAAGAAAATCTAACCCAATTACAAAGTCATAATCATCAAGTGGGATTACCTCAAGAGTTTCCTTTCCTTTCCAATCTCCTAGTTGTAGCTCCACCCTTTGTGCCACACCCATTGTCAGTACTTCTTTGGAATTGACTGTCTTGATCCACCCATTAACCTTCTCCACTTTAAGGCTTAATCTCTTAGATATTTCCTCGGACACAAAGAGATTAGAATCCCTAGTGTCTACAAGAGCACTAACCTTGGTACTAGCCACCATAATGTCTGTAAACATGAGCCCCTTCCGCTTGCCAAACCTTTTGGCTTTGATCGAGTTAAGCATGATAGAGCCAAACTTGAGGGTATCTCTCTCCATTTCCCCCTCTTCCCTAGCGATGGCAGAGAGCTTGGCTATTTTTCGGGCAATCCCACACCTGATGAGGACCCTCATACAAGAAGTATTGTAATGGCTCATTCTTTTTGTCTTAGTATATATATATACACACATACACATATAAAAAAACAAAAGAAAATTTTGGTGTTTGATCTGTTTTTGCAGTCTATCGAATCACCCTTTACCTGTGCTCGAACGCATCTCCGCAGAAAGCATCAGCTGAGAAATTTTTTTTTGTGCCAATTTTTGTTGGCTTATTTTGTGAGTATTGTGTTTTCTGTTTTTGCATTTATTTTATTGTTATTTGTATTTTATTTTATTCTTTTATTTCTGCTAGTTAGTTTACTTTATTGTTTTTTGTGTGGTGTATACTTGGTTGAAGATCCCTGAACTTAGAGTTGATACCTTTAGATCCCGAAATAGAAAGAACTCTTAGGAGAAATAAGAATCACTTATTGAAAGAGAGACGATTGAGATGGGGGAAAATTTAAGGAATGCAAATCAACCAAAGAATGTAGAGCAACCTAGAGTTTGGAACGAGGACTTCACTACATCTCTTAGGGATTTGTTCGCACCCGTTGCGACTAACTCCCATTCTTGTATAGTGTTGCCACCAACCAATGCTACCCATTTTGATCTAAAGCCATATGTCATCCAACTCCTACCCTCATTTCATGGCTTGGATCTTGAAAATCCTTACAGCCATGTGAAAAAGTTCAAAGATATTTGTGCCACATTCAAGTTCCAGAACTTCTCTAATGAGTCAGTCCATCTTAGACTTTTTCTTTTTTCTCTTCACGATAGAGCTAGGGCATGGTTGGATTCCAATATGCCCGGGTCTATTACATCTTGGGAAAGCTTGTTGAGTAAATTCTATAATAAGTTTTTCCCAATGTCTAAAGTGAACGAGTGCCGAAAGGAGATTAGTTCTTTCACTCAGGAGGAGGATGAGAAGTTTTCTGAGAGTTGGGAGCATTTCAAAGAGTTACTGATCAGATGCCCTCCACATAGATATGAGAAGTGGAGACTTGTTCAGTTCTTCTACCATGGGTTGACTCAACCCAACCATAGCATGATCGAGTCAATGAATGGAGGGGCATTCTTAAGTCTGACAGGGGATGAAGCATACAAGGCATTGGACAAGTTGTCCGATAACTTGCAGCAGTGGGATTTTTCAAGCTGTCGAGACAAGTCCATTCTTACCCCTAAAAAATGAGGCATCTATGAGATTAAAGAAGACACTGATTTGAGGATAAAGATAGATGCTCTCACCAAGAAGGTTGACACTCTCATTGTGGGCCAGTCCATCAATGCTGCCAATACATTCAATGTTGATAGTTGTTCCATCTCTATTAGTCCTATGCATTTAGCACACAATTGTCCATCTATGTTAGCTTTTGCCGAGTATCCCATGGAACAAGTGAAAGCTTTCAATGACTATCGAAAGCAATCAAATGGATCTTACTCTGAGACTTACAATCCAAGGTGGCGGAACCACCCTAATTTTTCATGGAAGTAGAACTAATCGATGAATCAGGGAGGAGCCCCTCATTATGCTCACAATCAATACCCTCCCGGATTTCCTTCACTAGTTCCAAGTCATGGTCGCTCAGCCCATTCAGTACCATCACCCGCTTATCAAGCTCCCACTCAAGCACCACCATCAGTTTCACAGTCATTGGAGGACACCCTCAAGGATTTCATAAAGATGACCGACCAATCCATCAGTGAAGTGAGGAGTGCGAAAATAGTAAACACCCAAGTGATTGCAAAACTAGAGATTCAAATAGGTTAAATTACAAATCACTTGGGTGAAAGAGAGAAGGGAAAGTTCCCCAGTCAACCTGTGCCCAACCCAAAGGGACAGTTTGCGGTTGGAAATTCATTAAATCCTACACACGGGCAAGAACAAGTGCAATCGATTGTCACATTGAGGTCTGAAAGATAAGTGGACAATCAAGTGGAAGAGAACCTTGCTATGCAGCAAGGGCAAGAAAGTGGCAACAAGGAGAAAAGAGATGTTGAGCCATCTACAACCACACCTACTGTTAAGGATCCTCCTAGGTCGTTTATACCTAAAGCACCTTACCCTGAGAGATTATAAATGCCCGAGAAAATAGGGAAGTTTGAGGACATTCTAGAGGTGTTCAAGTAGGTCCAAATCAATATCCCATTTTTGGACACCATCCAGTAAGTGCTGTCATATGCCAAGTTCTTAAAGGACTTGATCATTGTCAAGAAGAGGACAAATGTCTCGAAAAAAGCATTTTTGATCAAACAGGTTAGCTTAATCCTTCAGTGCAAGCTGCCCATCAAGTATAAAGACCCGGGGTGTCCTACTATCTCTTGCATGATAGGAGTTAGCCAGATTGAGAGGGCTCTTTTAGATCTAAGAGCGAGTGTGAATCTTCTACTCTACTCAATCTATTTGTAGTTATGGTTAGGAGAATTGAAGCCCACATCTATGAAGTTTCAATTGGCTGACAGGTTAATAAAGATACCACGGGGAATAATTGAGGACGTTTTTGATAAAGGTGGATAAGTTTTATTTCCCTGTGGATTTTATTGTGCTTGACATAGAGTCGGTTCAGAATGTGGGGATTCAGATACGGGTGAGTCTAGGGCGACCATTCTTAGCCACGACTAATGCCCTGATAAATTATAGGATAGGGTTGATGATGATTTCCTTTAGAAATATGACAGTGGAGCTGAATATCTTTGATATCAGTAAGCAACCACTGGAATATGATCAAGTGAGAAATGAATGCTTGATAGAGGAGATTATTGAGGAGATTGTGGATGAATCAAGCATTGAGGACTCCCTGGAAGCATGCTTTGCTTAGTTTGGAGAGGATTTGGATTTGGATAAGTTACTCGAGCAAGCAAATGCCATTTTAGAGTCTGCTCATCGGGAGAGCAGTGAGACGGAGGAGACTGTAGCACCTGAGCCCTCTAAGAAAGAACTTAAGCCTTTACTGGACAATCTTAAGTATAAATTCCTAGGTCCAGCAGATTCTTTGCCAGTGATTATAGCTTCAGGTTTGGTAGATGCTCAAGAGGAGAAATTATTGAACGTTTTAAGATAGCACAATGAAGCTATCAGTTGGACTATTGAGGATATCCAAGGGATCAGCCCCTTGGTGGTGATGCACAAGATACATTTAAAGAAGAATTCCAAGCCATCGAGGGAGCCACAGAGAAGGCTCAAACCAGCTATATAAGAGGTTATGAGGACTAAAGTGATAAAGTTGTTGGATGCAGGGATCATTTATACAATCTCTGATAGCAAGTGGGTGAGCCCGATTCATGTCGTGCCCAAGCAGGCTGGATTGACGGTAGTGAAAAATAAGGATGATGAGTTGGTGCCAACTCGTGTTCAGTCAGGATGGAGAGTGTGTATAGACTACCGTAAGTTGAATGCTGCCACAAGGAAAGATCATTTTTCACTCATATTTATTGATCAGATGGTGGAGCGCTTGGCTAGGTACGATTACTATTGCTTCTTGGATGGTTATTCTGGATATAACCAGGTCCCTATGGACCCTAAAGATCAGGAGAAGACGATGTTTACCTGTCCTTTTGGGATATTCGCCTACCATCGCAGCCCTTTGGATTATGCAATGCACCCGTTACTTTTTACTATTGCATGATCAGTATATTCTCTGACATGGTAGAGTGTTTCTTAGAGATTTTCATAGATGACTTTTTCGTTTTTGGTTCATCATTTGAGGAGTGTCTGCACCGTCTTACTTTGGTCTTAGTGGGGTGCGAAGAGAAGAACCTGGTGCTTAATTGGGAGAAGTACCATTTTATGATCAAGCAAGGTATTGTACTGGGGCACATCATATCTCATCAGGGGATTGTGGTCGACCAAGCGAAGGCAGACCTGATTTCCAACCTTCCACCCCCACGTACGGTGAAAGAGGTTCGTTCTTTTATGGGCTATGCAGGATTTTCCATGCGATTTATCCAGGATTTCAGCAAGATTGCCAGGCTTTTGTGCAAGTTGTTAGTGAAGGATGCCCCATTTGTATTTGATGAGGATTGTAAGAAAGCATTTGGGGATCTGAAGAAGATTCTGACGTCCACACCCATTATTTAGCCGCCCAACTGGGTGTACCTTTTGAGATTATGTGTGACGCATCAGATTATGCAGTTAGTGCTATTTTGAGGCGGTGTGTTGATAAAATCCCCCATATCATCTACTATGCAAGCAAAACTCTAAACGATGCACAACTCAATTACTCTACCACTGAGAAGGAGTTGCTAGCAGTCATTTTTGCATTGGACAAGTTCAGATCCTACTTATTAGGATCGAAAGTCATTATCTACTCGGATCATGCAGCATTAAAGTATCTTTTCTCCAAAAAGGATGCTAAATCTCATCTTATCCAATGGATCTTGTTACTTCAGGAGTTTGACATAGAGATTCGGGATAAGAAAGGTTCCAAAAATATGGTGGCAGACCATTTGTCTAGGTTGATAGTGGATTTCACTAAGGCCACCATTCCTATTTCTGAGACCTTTCTTGATGAGCAATTGATGCACATTGCTCACAATCTCGCACCATGGTTTGCTGATATAGTGAACTATCTTGTCACCGGTCAAATGCCTTTACATTGGGGGCTACAAGATAAGTCCAAGTTTTTGGCCATGGTAAAGCATTTTTTCTGGGATGATCCTTACCTGTTCAAGTATTGTCCTGATCAGTTCATTAGAAAGTGAATTCCTGAGCATGACTAATCTAATATCATCTCTTTTTGTCATGATTATGCTTGTGGAGGCCATTTCAGTGCTAAGAAGACCGCTGTGAAGATTTTACAGTGTGGATTCTATTGGCCTACCCTGTTTCGAGACTCTCACACCTACTGTGCATCTTGTGAGCATTGCTAAAAGCTAGGGAGTATTTCTAGGAGGCATATGATGCCCCTCAACCCCATTCTGATTATTGAGATTTTTGATGTGTGGGATATTCATTTTATGGGACATTTCCTAAACTCTTTTGCCTATCTGTACATTCTGGTTACGGTGGACTATCTGTCCAAATAAGTGGAGGTTGTTGCATGCAAGACCAACGACCACAGCATTGTGGTCCAGTTTTTAAAGGACACTATCTTTGCTCGTTTTGGTACACCTCAAGCAATTATAAGTGATGGAGGTAACCATTTTTGCAACCAGATTTTTGAACAGTTGATGAAGAAGTATTTCATCACACATAAGGTTACCACCTCGTATCACTCGCAGACGAGTGGACAAATGGAAATTTCTAATCGCGAGAACAAGCGCATTTTAGAGAAGTCTGTGAACCCTAGTAGAAAAGATTAGTCTATGTGATTGAATGATGCACTGTGGGCATATCGAACAGCATTCAAGATGTCAATTGGCATGTCTCCATATCGTCTTGTGTATGGAAAATCTTGTCACCTTTCGGTGGAATTAGAGCATAGAGCCTATTGGGCTATCAAGCAGCCGAACTTAATCTTTTGAAGGCTGGCTCATAAAGGAAGCTCCAATTCAATGAATTAGAGGAGCTGCGGAATGATGCATATGATTGTGCGCGGTTGTACAAGGCATAAATGAAGAAGGCTTATGACCAAGAAATTTTGAGATGATCTTTTGAGCTTAGTCAAAAAGTTATTCTTTACAATTCACGTTTGTATCTTTTTCCAAGCAAGCTCAAATCTTGATGGACATGTCCATTTATTATTCGGTCAGTTTTTCCTCATGGAGCCATCGAGATTGAGGATCCAAAGAATGGTAACACTTTCAAGGTGAATGGATAGAGGCTAAAACCATTCTTAGAGTTGAGGAGTTTGGAGATTGAGATGATATTATTGGAGGATCCTAGTTACTCAGAGTGACTGTCGTCTACTATGGAAAGTCTGGCTGAAGACGTAAAACTTAGCGCTCCTGGGAGGCATCCCATAGTATATCCTTTATGTTTTTATTATTTTTCATATTTTTTGTTCCTATTTATTTCTAGTAATTTTTTTTTGTTTTCCAGTATTACTTTAGTGATGTGATTTGAAATTTTGCTCATGTTGTTTTGAAATTTTGGGTGATCTGAACAAATATTGTGATATGATTTCATTGGAAAGCTTAAAATCTTGAACACATGATCTGATGATAGAGTTCTAAAGTTTAGTTACTTACTTTAGGCATTTGAGAATTCACATGTTTGATCTAATCTGACACGAGCACATTAGTACATAATTGTGTGAGGTATGACATATGATTTTAATGTGTATGTTTCCATAGCTTAGCTGATTTCGGATGACTTGTTGGATGGATACTTTGGCATAAAAAAAAAATTTGCACACAAAGAGAAAAATGCTCATAATTGATAAACTTTCCACAGAGTAACTGGACCTCTTGCCTCAGTAAGCAGTGAGTGTTCATGTCTAAAGGTGGAAATTTTGATTGGTTGCATTAAAGCTAGATTAGTTTCGTAGCCTTTTTGACTTGAGTTAGTAAGTCCTTAGGGGTGTCTTTACAACTAATGCCCTAAAACTATCTGGTTTGGGAGTCATTGACTCAACATGGGTCAATAAGAAAGTTTAAGGGAACTAAACATGGCAGAGCCTCACAATAAAAGAAAGAAGAAAATAAAACTATGCCATTGATTGTTCATTCTGATGGGAAATTTTGTGAATCTTGAGACATGGAGACATTGCACATTGGAATTATTTGGAAGCTTCATATTTATGTTCTAGTTCACTTTACACTAATGTGAGCTTATGATGCCTTAGCTGACCTTTTGTAAATAATTAGATTTTAACATTTCTATTCATTGCGAAGATGGGTTTATCTTTTTAAGCTTGCTCATGAATGAATATCATGGTTTTGTGTGATACTTAAATTTTTGGATACCATGAAAGATGGATTTATCTTTGTATTCTTTGTTTTTCATTTAGTTTTTAGTTTCGTATTACTAAGGACTAGCAATATGTAAGTTTGGGGGTGTGATAAGTGCTTAAATATTCATATCTAAGCCCCTTAATTTATATTTGTTAAGCTCTTAGTTTGTGTTATTTTATCCTATTTTATCTCTTTTATGTGTTTACTATGTTTTAGGTCTTTGGAGCATTATGGAATTATTCGGCTTAAAGAGAGAAATAGGAAAAAGCTGGAATCTGCTGTTGCGATCGAGCACAGGAGATCTGTGATGAAGCACAGCAGTGCTCAAGCGCTCGAGCGCAGGACAATCGAGCGCACCATGCTGCGATCGAGTGCATTCACGCAGTATGGCGTTTGGTCCTATTTTGGAAAGGAGAGAGACAGTTATCAGCACGCCATGCTGATCGAGTGCACCATGTTGAGAGAGAGATGATTAAGAGAGTACATCTCTTTTATTTCAGATTTGAAGAAAAAGAATATCCAAATTTTAGCAACCTATCGTCTAGGGATTTTTTCTCTTATTTAAATGAAGATTTTATTTGAGTATATGAGCTGCTAAAATAAAAGAGACATGGGCAGAAGTTTTGAGCGGCATGTGAAGGCTTAAATACCACATCCCACATCGGTTGTAAACATTTTCTACATCCCTGACAAGTTCTTAAATATTCATATTTAAGCCCCTTAATTTACATTTGTTAAGCTCTTTGTTTACGTATTTTATTCTATTTTACTTCATTTTTGTGTTTTCTATGTTTTTATAGGTTCCTGGAGAAAAAATGGCATTTTGGAACTCAAAGGATAAAATCTAGAAGACCTGGAAGCAGCCAAGTGCGATCAAGCACAGAAAAGTGTGATCGAGAGCACAAGCACTCGTGCACACACATAGAAGGCTCGAGCGCAAAAGCATGAGATTGTGTGCACACATGCAGTAAAACGGCAGAGCCAGTTTTGGAAAAAATAATTCGGGTCTTGTTTTGGAAATTAGGGTTTCGAGGTTTGAACAACCTCTTCAATCCCCGGTGCTTGAATTCTTGGACCGCCCATTAAGTGGCTTCTAAGTTCTTAAAGTTAGCGTCAATGTTAAATATAGTTTCGAACAAGATCTCTCGTTGTTCGAAACTGGGCCCGCAGGACTGTGCACTGCTTTCCGAGGCACAGGAGTTGGACACAGACTATTTAGGCATTTTGAATGTGGTTTTTGCAAAAATTGCGCTCGATCTCAGTGTAGTGTGCTTGATCGCACTCTATCTTGCGCTCGATCACAGACTCCTTGCGCTCAAGCGCACTGAGTTAGGCAATCTATCAAATGGGTTGTGGGTGATAATGGTTTGAAGTTGTGGGCAACACTTCTAATAAGGTCTCAACTTCCTGCAAAAATCGAAATACAACCACACAAACAAAACAACACAATGAGATTGAGTGAGAGGGAGAGTGTTGTGCGAGAGTGAGAGTGCGAGAGTCAGAGAGGGTATGTGAATGAGAGTGAAAGTAAAAAAAATTGTAACAGAATCATGTGACTTTAAACTAACATGTGACTCTCTGCCTCGAGTGCGCTCGATCGCACTGTGAAGTGTGCTCAATCGCACTTGTGCACAAGTGTGTGCGTTGGTGTGGTGCACTCGTGTGTCTTTTAGCGCATGATGAGGTTGCACTCAAGCGTACTATGGAGTGCGCTCGATCACAAAGACAGAAAGTGCTGACAACTAAATAAACTATAAAAAAGACTAACAAATTAAACATAATGAAAACAATTAGCGAAAATAAAACCTTGAGAAGAGTCATCAATTCGTCTCTCAAAGCTTCAAACTAAAAAGAAGATGCAAAAGTGTTGTTTCTATGTTTTACAGGCCTATTTATAAGGTTCTAAGGACACCTCGAAACCCTAATTTCCAAAACAAGACCCAAACTATTCTTTCCAAAACTGGTTCTGCTGTTTTACTGCGCATGTGCGCTCGATCTCATGCTTTTGCGCTCCAGCCTTCTATGTGTGCACATGAGTGTTTGTGCGCTCGATCACACTCTTCTGTGCTCGATCACACTTGCCTGCTTCTAGGTCTTCCAGATTTCTTCCTTTGAGTTCCAAAATGCCATTTTTTCTCCAAGAACCTATAAAAACATAAAAACACAAAAATGAAGTAAAATAGAATAAAATACGTAAACAAAGAGCTTAACAAATATAAATTAAGGGGCTTAAATATGAATATTTAAGCACTTATCACACCCCCCAAACTTATATATTGCTAGTCCCTTAATAATACAAAACGAAAACTTACTGAAAATAATAACAAAGATAAATTCATCATTCATGATATCTAAAAATTTGGGTTGCGCACAAAACCATGATATTTATTCATGAGCAGACTTAAAATATAAACACATCTTCGCAATGAATAAGAGTTTTAAAACCTAATCACTTACTCGAGGCCATCTTAGTGTGTGGTGAATTAGCACATAAAAGATGAAGCTTCCAAATAACTCCAATGTGTAGTATTTCGATGTCTCAACATTCATCGAATTTCCTATCAGAATGAACAATAATAACATAGTTTTATTTATTTCTTTTTCTTTTATTATGAGATTTTTGCCATGTTGAGTTCCTTTAAGCTTTCTAATTGACCCATATAGCGAGTGTTTAGCCAATGACTCCCAAAACAGATAATTTTAGGGCATTAGGTGTAAAAACACCCCTAAGGACTTACTAACTCGAGTAAAAAAGGCTACAAAACTAACTGGTCTTAATGCTACCAAGCAAAATTCTCACTTTTTGACGTGAACACTCACTGCTTACTGAGGCAAGAGGTCCAGTTACTCAGTGAAAACTTTATTCAATGATCATTATAAGCACAATTCCCACCTTTTGACATGAACATTCACTGCTTACTGAGGTAAGAGGTCCAGTTACTCAGTGGAAATTTATTTAATGATCATTAGGAGCATTTTATTTTCTCTTTTTGTGTAATTTTTTTTCTATTTTTCTATGCCAAAGTGTTCTTCTAACAAGTCATCCAATTATATTTAGGCCATGGAAACATACATATAAAAATTATATGTCATACCCCACACAATTATATGCTAATGTGCTCGTGTCAGATTTAGATCAAACTTGTGAATTCTTAAATGCCTTGAAGTAAGTAATTAAAACTTTTAAAACTTTATTTTTTAGACCATGTGTTATAGATTTTAAGCATACTGATGAAATCTTATCATAATATTTGTTTAAATCAACCAAAATTTTCAAAACAATATGAATATGCATTTATCTTTTCAATAATACTAAAAAACAACTGGGACAGAGTGTGTGAATGTGTCTCCCATACCCCCAAACTTAATTTATACATTATCCCCTATGTGTGAGTGACATAGAAGGATCTGACCTGGGAGATAAAGAACTAGAAGGCTGGCATGGCTCGTAGCACACCCACAAACTTGCACTGATGCACACACATTGTCCCTGAAAAAGAAAAACAAACATAATACCGAAAAACAAGATATACTAATAATAAACAGTTATAAAAATAAATACTAACAATAAATGTGAAAAATACTAAAAATAAAAGGATATACAGTGGGGTGCCTCCCATGAGCGCTAAGTTTTACATCTTTAGCCAGACGGTGCACTTCTCTCACTGCTGGTCTCCAGGTGGTGTAGTCGATGAGGCACCAGGGGAGGGAGGTAGCCTGAAGCATCGCCCCTTGTCTCGCAAAGCGGGCTTCCAAACCATCGATGCAATGATGCACTAGTAATGTAGCCCCTCTATCCTCCCGTTGAATGTCAGAGAGCTCACATCGAAAAGAGGACAGCTCCTCAAGAAGGTGCTGGTACTCGTTGGATCTCATATCCGAAGGTCTTCCTCCCATGTCTGACTCGCTGCTGGGTCCTCTGTCTCCATAGGATCATCCTCGACCCTCTCAGCTCTAGGTGCCTGCCCTCAAATTCCTCGAGGCATATGTGACTGACTCAGTGTCCACTGAGCCTTCCCAAAGACGGGATGCTCTCTCGCTGGTCCATCGATGAAGGAGCCCTTAATCCTCTTCTTCTTGAATATGTAGCTGAGGAGGAACGGGAATGGGAGTCTCCATGTATTAACTATAGTGACCTGGTGTGCATGGATGTGGTCCTAGAAATTATATAGCTGGCTCTAGATGACAGCCGGGATGGAGTATCAGTGGCCTCTATGGAATGCATATAATGCCTGTAAAAACTGATCCCTCCTCTGGGTCTTATACCCCAACGGGCACACATTCCATTGGAGAATGGAATCCATGAGCCAAAGTCATAGAGGAAACTTAGACCGGTTCCCCGCATTGTTGTGCCAATCGGTGTACTGCCCAGCACACATGTCCTCAATGATGGAGGACAAGGGGAAGGACTCCAGCTATTCCTTCATCTGGGTGTCCTCCGAAAGGGACTCATCACAATAATGAAGAGCAACAGCTATATTAGTAGAGGTCACATCAATATACTTGCCTTGGACCGATGAGGACAAATACCCAGCTTGCTGTAGTCGAAAGATAGGTTCTCGTAGAACTGGACAACAAATCGGGTGTAGGCAGTAGAGCATACCGGTTTGAATAACCTCTTCAATCCCCTGTGCTTGAATTCTTGGACCACCCATTGAGTGGCTTCCAAGTTCTTGAAGTTAGCGTCAATGTTGAATATAGTTTCGAACAAGATCTCTTGTTGTTCGAAACTGGGCCCGAAGGACTGTGCACTGCTTTCCGAGGCACGGGAGGTGGACACAGATTGTTTAGGCATTTTGAATGTGGTTTCTGCAAAAATTGCGCTCGATCTCAGTGTAGTGTGCTCGATCGCACTCTATCCTGCGCTCGATCACAGAATCCTTGTGCTCAAGTGCACTGAGTCAGGCAATCTATCAAATAGGTTGTGGGTGATAATGGTTTGAAGTTGTGGGCAGCACTTCTAACAAGGTCTCAACTTCTTGCAAAAATCGAAATACAACCACACAAACAAAATAACACAATGTATATGCAAAGAATTAGTAAAAAAATAAATCCAAAACATGTGTGATTGTTGTGTGATAATTCAAAAACGTGTATGGGTATACCTGGAATCATGGAGTGGTGGCAGCGTTTTTGTGAAATGTGGTGAAAAGTGATGGTGAGGAGTGAGTTTGATGCGGAATAGGGAAGGGTTGTTGTGATTGAGTTTGTGATAAATGAGATTGAGTGAGAGGGAGAGTGTTGTGCGAGAGTGAGAGTGCGAGAGTCAGATAGGGTATATGAATGAGAGTGAAAGTAAAAAAAATTGTAACAGAATCATGTGACTTTAAACTAACATGTGACTCTCTGCCTCGAGTGCGCTCGATCGCACTGTGAAGTGTGCTCAATCGCACTTGTGCACAAGTGTGTGCATTGGTGTGGTGCACTCGTGTGTCTTTTAGCGCATGACGAGGTTGCACTCAAGCGTACTATGGAGTGCGCTCGATCACAAAGACAGAAAGTGCTGACAACTAAATAAACTATAAAAAAGACTAACAAATTAAACATAATGAAAACAATTAGCGGAAATAAAACCTTGAGAAGAGTCGTCAATTCGTCTCCCAAAGCTTCAAACTAAAAAGAAGATGCAAAAGTGTTGTTTCTGTGTTTTACAGGCCTATTTATAAGGTTCTAAGGACACCTCGAAACCCTAATTTCCAAAACAAGACCCGAACTATTTTTTCCAAAACTGGCTCTGCCATTTTACTGCACGTGTGCACACAATCTCATGCTTTTGCGCTCGAGCCTTCTATGTGTGCGCACGAGTACTTGTGCACTCGATCACACTCTTCTGTGCTTGATCCCACTTGGCTGCTTCCAGGTCTTCCAGATTTTATCCTTTGAGTTCCAAAATGCCATTTTTTCTCCAGGAACCTGTAAAAACATAAAAAACACAAAAATGAAGTAAAATACAATAAAACACGTAAACAAAGAGCTTAACAAATGTAAATTAAGGGGCTTAAATATGGATATTTAAGAACTTGTCAGGGATGTAGAATGTGTTTCCAATCGATGTGGGATGTGGGATTTAAGCCTTCACATGCCGCTCAAAACTTTTGCCCATGTCTCTTTTATTTTAGCAGCTCATATACTCAAATAAAATCTTCATTTAAATGAGAGAAAAAAATCCCTAGATGATAGGCTGCTAAAATTTGGATATTCTTTTTCTTCAAATCTGAAATAAAAGAGATGTACTCTCTTAATCATCTCTCTCTCTCAACATGGTGCACTCGATCAGCATGGTGTGCTGATAATTGTCTCTCTCCTTTCCAAAATAGGACCAACTGCCATACTGCACGAATGCACTCGATCGCAGCATGGTGCGCTCGATCGTCCTGCGCTCGAGCGCTTGAGCGCTGTTGTGCTTCATCACAGATCTCCTATGCTCGATCGCAACAGCAGATTCCAGCTTTTTCCTATTTTTCTCTTTAAGCTGGATAATTCCATAATGCTCCAAAAACCTAGAAAAACATAGTAAACACATAAAGGAGATAAAATAACACAAACTAAGAGCTTAACAAATATAAATTAAGGGGCTTAAATATGAATATATAAGCACTTATCACACCCCCAAACTTACATATTGCCAGTCCTTAGTAATACGAAACTAAAAACTAAATGAAAAACAAAGAATACAAAGATAAATCCATCTTTCATGGTATCCAAAAATTTAAGTATCATACAAAACCATGATATTCATTCATGAGCAAGCTTAAAAAGATAAATCCATCTTCGCAATGAATAGAAATGTTAAAATCTAATTACTTACAAAAGGTCAGCTAAGGCATCATAAGCTCACATTAGTGTAAAGTGAACTAGAACATAAATATGAAGCTTCCAAATAATTCCAATGTGCAATATCTCCATGTCTCAAGATTCACAAAATTTCCCATCAGAATGAACAATCAATGGCATAGTTTTATTTTCTTCTTTCTTTTATTGTGAGGCTCTGCCATGTTTAGTTCCCTTAAGCTTTCTTATTGACCCATGTTGAGTCAATGACTCCCAAACCAGATAGTTTTAGGGCATTTGTTGTAAAGACACCCCTAAGGACTTACTAACTCGAGTAAAAAAGGCTACGAAACTAAACTAGCTTTAATGCAACCAATCAAAATTCCCACCTTTTGACGTGAACATTCACTGCTTACTAAGGCAAAAGGTCCAATTACTCTGTGGAAAGTTTATCAATGATGAGCATTTTTCTCTTTGTGTGCAAATTTTTTTTTATGCCAAAGTATCCATCCAACAAGTCATCCGAAATCAGCTAAGCCATGGAAACATACACATTAAAATCATATGTCATACCTCACACAATTATGTGCTAATGTGCTCGTGTCAGATTAGATCAAACATGTGAATTCTCAAATGCTTAAAGTAAGTAACTAAACTTTAAAACTCTATCATCAGATCATGTGTTCAAGATTTTAAGCTTTCCAATGAAATCACATCACAATATTTGTTCAGATCACCAAAAATTTCAAAACAACATGAGCAAAATTTCAAATCACATCACTAAAGTAATACTGGGAAACAAAAAAATACTAGAAATAAAAAGTAACAAAAAATATGAAAAATAATAAAAACATATAGGATATACTATGGGATGCCTGGAAGTAGGCAAGTGCGATCGAGCACAGAAGAGTGTGATTGAGCGCACAAGCACTCGTGTGCACACATAGAAGGCTGGAGCGCAAAAGCATGAGATCGAGCGCACATGTGCAGTAAAACAGCAGAACCAGTTTTGGAAAGAATAGTTCGGGTCTTGTTTTGGAAATTAGGGTTTCGAGGTGTCCTTAGAACCTTATAAATAGACCTGTAAAACATAGAAACAACACTTTTGAATCTTCTTTTCAGTTGGAAGCTTTGGAAGACGAATTGACGACTCTTCTCTCGGTTTTCTTCTTTCCTTTATTTTATTTTATGAAGATGTTTAGCATCACAACTATGTGTAACTAACTCTTAGTAAGGGCTTGATTGAAGCCCTACTTATGTTTACTCAATAATTTAGTATTGGTGCCTTTGTGATATTTATGTGTGATGCTTAACTTGATTAATGCTTGTTTTTATTTAAATTCCTCATATATGTTTGTCTGATCAGTGTATGCATGTGGTATGGATTAGTTAGTTGAATCAATTTGGATGACCAAGTCCTGGGTTTAACAATAGTAACAAAAGAAACCCACACCGGGTTCTTGGGTTAATCAACATGGGAAACCGGGAGTATACACCATGCCTTAGGTCTCGTGTGGTTGTCGATTTCCATAGATCTTATGCTCTCTTAAGGAACAACTCAATATACACCATGTTGAATCCCTTTTAAAAGAAAGAGTTAGAGTATACACCATGCCTAACACGTTGCTTAGGGAAATCAATAGCTTAAGGAGCGGACCAAGCCCTTAGGTTGACAAACATTAGGTATTCATGACAAGAGTAAAGCATTGATATATTTTTTTTATTGTGGCAGCATGATTAGTGGTGGATATCAAATCCCTTTGCCTTTATCATTATTAATTCAAACTTAATATTTATTTCTCTCATTTTATTATTGTGAAACTAATTCTCAAGTGAAATTCACCAATCCCTGTGGAGATGATCTCGCATTTGCACACTATGCTACTATTGACCTTGTGCACTTGCAAGTAAAACCGTACAATTATTTGCTTAATAATTTAGGTAGATAATTGCACAACAATCCCACATCCCAATTCAGTTGGAAACACATTGCACTCATGAAATTTCCCTATAAAAGCCCCATTTCACTTCATCTTCAGGTGTGTATGGATCTTGAAGGCTTTGCTATCAAAGGGGGAGAATGCCGCACAACAAACATAAAAAGAAGAAAAAACAAAGAGAGAAGTTGCAAGTGTAATTTCTCTCTCAATGTATTTTCAGCTTTAATTTATTTCTTTTGTGTTTTAAAGTTTGATGTTTAGCACTTTAATTGTGAAATTTATTTTCATAATCATGAGAGGCTAAAACCTTCATCTAAGGTTGAAGATGAAGCCTCGCCATTGATTAGCATTATATTTTTATATATGTTCGTACGATTTTGACATTTTTGTATTGATGTTCTATTTCAGTTCAATTGTTTGAGTAACTTCTTATGCTTGATTGTTTTGTTTATAAACTATTCAAATTGGATATTTGATGTGTTTCATCCGACGGATACATCGAATCATTCAAATTAAATTGGATATCCACTGTGATTTGTAAATTAAACAGATACATTGGATGATTTAATTTAATTAGGGTATTCGTTGTGATTTGCATATCGATGGACTCATGAAATTATTTGATAAATTACTTTTATATAGAACATATATAGGATGTAATTACTTGTCGATTGTAAGAACAAAAATCATGAAAATATATGCTTTAATTTGGTGGGGTGGATTCAGAAACCTTAGTTCTTTTATCATTTTTGTTTTAAATCAATTTAGTTTAGTTTATATTCTTTACACAACAGAGTTCGAAATTTGAAACTGGTTAAAATAGGTTTAGTTTAGATTAAAATTTATTTTCACGACACAATTCACTGTGGATTCGACCTCACACTTGTACACACTATATTGCAAACGACTCGTGCGCTTGCAAGTAATTTAAAACTCACAACAAGTGCAATTTCATTGTTCAAGAAGGGATCGTGCTTGGCCATCGAGTGTCATCGAAAGGAATTGAGGTTGATCGAGCTAAAATTGCAACCATAGAAAAACTACCACCTCTAAAGAATATGAAGGGAATTAGAAGCTTTCTGAGACGTGTGGGATTTTATAGAAGATTTATTAAGGATTTTTTAAACTCTCTAAACCTTTATGTAATCTTTTTGAAAAAAATTATGCATTTGACTTTGATAATGCTTGTTTGCAGGCTTTTGATCCAATCAAGAAGAAACTAGTTTCAGTACCAGTTATTACTATACCTAATTAGAGTCAACCTTTTGAAGTCATGTGTGATGCAAGTGACTTTGTAGTTTGAGCAGTATTAGGATAAAAGCTAGACAAACTCTTTAGGGCCATCTATTATGCAAGTCGAACCTTGAATGATGCTCAACTAAATTATACAACAACTGAGAAGGAGATGCTTGCTGTTATGTTTGCTTGTGAAAATTTTTGGCTTTACCTTATTGGTACAAAAGTGATAGTGTTCACTGATCATGCAACAATTCGTTATTTGTTTGGCAAGAAATATGCTAAGCCTAGGCTGATTCGTTGGATCCTGCTTCTTCAAGAATTTGATGTGGAGGTTTGAGATAAGAAGGGAGTGAAAATTCAGTTGCTGATCATCTCTATCGGCTGGAGCAAGAGGAAGTGAGACCAAATTCAGAGATCCAATAAGCATTCCTTGATGAGTAGTTATTTGTATGTGAGATCAAGCTTCCTTGGTATGTTGATATTGTAAACTACTTAGCATGTAAAGTACTCCCACCATATCTCACTTACCACTAGTGCAATAAATTTCTGCATGATGTGAAATATTATTTTTGGGATGAGCCTTTGCTGTTCAAAAGATGCTCTGATCAAATCATCCGAAGATGTGTACTGGAAGAAGAGATGCAAGCCATTCTCCATCATTGCCATTCATCATCATATGGAGGATATTTTGGAGCAACACGAACAACAGCTAAGGTATTTCAAAGTGATTTCTTTTGGTCTTCTATCTTTCGTGATAGTTATACTTTGGTGAAGACTCGTGATTAGTGCCAATGTATGGGAAATATTTTAAGGCGTTAGGAGCTACCATTGAAAAAAATCTTAGATGTTGAGTTATTTGATGTTTGGGGAATCAATTTTATGGGTCATTTTCCTTTTTCTTTTGGCTTTGTCTATATCTTGTTAGCAGTGGATTATATGTCAAATGGGTGGAGGCAATTGCTACAACAACAAACGATGCAAAGGTTGTGCTCAAATTTCTGCATAAGAAAATATTCACACCACGAGCTATTATTAGTGACGAGGGGACACTTTTGCAACAAGTTTTTTGCCAACCTTCTTTCTAAATATAGTGTGAAGCACAAGATAGCACTTGGCTACCATCCTCAAACTAATAGCCAAGCTGAAATTTCAAATCGAGAAATCAAGAACATCCTCAAGAAGATGGTCAACATTAATAGGAAGGATTGAAAAAAGAAGCTTGATGATGCTTTGTCGGCATACCGTATAGCTTTCAAAACACCTATCGGGATGTCTCCTTATCGATTAGTGTTTGGAAAAGCATGTCATCTTCTTGTTGAGTTAGAGTATAGAGCTTATTGGGCTGTAAATAAGTTTAATTTTGATTTAAAAGTAGCAGGAGAAAAGTGACTCTTATAATTGAATGAGATGGATGAGTTCCGAAACGATGCTTATAAAAATGTGAAGATCTATAAAGAACTGGCAAAAAAATGGCATTACAAACAAATTCTTAAGCGTGAGTTTGCCCTAGGACAACAAGTTTTACTCTTCGATTCACGACTTAAACTCTTCTAGGGCAAGTTAAAATCAAGATGAACAGGTCCTTATACAATTGACAGTGTTTCCTCTTTTGGAGTAATAGAATTGAAGGACAAGATAGGGAATATATTCAGAGTTAACGGTTAGAGATTGAAGCATTATTATAGGGAACAAGTTGAGAGGAACTGTGCATTTATTCCTCTTGGAGACCCTAATTGAGAAAAATTGAAAAGTTTGGCTGTAGACTTAAAAGCAAGTGCTTCTGGGAGGTAGCCGTAGAACTTTATTTTACTATTTTATTTTTATTTTTATTTTGAATAATTTGGATTTTCATGCAGGTTTATTGGCAAGAATAAAGAACTGAAAATTGCAAACTACAGCGGATTCACCATGAAACCAGGGAAGTTCCTTTCATTTCTTCAATATTTCTCTCATTTGAATCACAATGAGGACATTGTTGAGTTTAAGTGTGGGGGTGTAAACTCTTATAGTCATTTTTATCCTCTTAATTGTTGGTTATTTTACTTTACTTGTGATTTTATAAGTGTTGAGTTTTTGAATTTTCTTACTGTTGTGCAAAAATATACCTAAATTAATAAGCAAATAATTAAACTGTTTTACTTGCAAGTGCACAAGGTCAACAGAGTAGTATAGTGTGCAAATGCGAGATCATCTCCACAGGGATTGGTGAATTTCGCTTTAGAATTAGTTTCGCAATATAAATCGATAGAAATAAATATTGAGTTTGAGTCGATAATGATAAAAGCGTAGGGCTTTGATAAGCACCACTAATCATACTTTCCCAATAAATAGTGTGCCAATGCTTTAGCCATACTACAAATACCTAATATTGTCAACCTAAGGGCATGGTGCATACTTCTTAAGCTATTGATTTCCCTAAGCAACAAGTTAGGCATGGTGTATACCCAAACTCTTTTCTTTCTTAAAGGATTTAGCATGGTGTATACTAAGTTGTTCTTTAAGAGAGCCTAATATCTGTGGAAATCGACAAACATACAAGACCTAGGGTATGTTATATACTCTCGGTTTTTCAAGTTGATTAACCCAAGAATCCAGTGTGGATTTCTTTAGTTACTATTGTTAAACCCAGGACTCGGTCATTCAAATTGATCTAACTAACTAGTCCATACCACATGCATATATTTATCAAGCAAACACATATGAGGAATTTGATTAAACAGGCATTAATCAATTAAAGCATCATAATACAACTATTGCAAAGACAACAATACTCATATATGGAAAAGCATAATTAGGGTTTCAATCGAGCCCTACTAGTAAATTAGTTACACATGAGTTTGATGCTAAACATCTTCATAAAATAAAATAAAGGGAAGAAGAAACCCAAAAATACTATGGAGAAGAGTCGTCAATTCGTCTCCAAAATCACTCTCCGAATTCCCCTCTTTCTTTATGTGTTTACAAGCCTATTTATAAGGTTTAGGAACATCTGGAAACCCAAAAACTCATAAACAAAACATTAAGTTTATTTCCAAAATAGGACCAGCCGCCATACTACGCGAGTGCACTCGATCGCAGCATGGTGCGCTCGATCGCACTGTTGTGATCGATCGCAGTCTCCTGTACTCAATCACACTAACAGACTCCAGCTTTTTGCAATTTAAGCTTGACAGTTCCAAAATGCTTCTTTTTCTCAAAAAACCTATAAAAAAACAGAAAACATAGAAAGGACATAAAATAGAACGAAACAACACAAACTAAGAGCTTAACAAATGTAAATTAAGGGGCTTAAATATGAATATTTAAGCACTTATCACTTACCAAGCATGCATTTGAGTATGATTGAATTCTTTATGAATCTGAAATTTGTGATTGAGGATAGGATTGAGAAAATTTTTGAAAATTTATTTTATGTTAGGCTGAGTTTTGTGGATACTTTTATTCAAATCTTTGTCCTTCAACATAATTGAGCACATAGTCATTTTTTTTTTCTTTATTTCCATTTTGCTGACAAAGAGAATGGGTAGAATCAACTAGGTCGGGGGAGTTCAATCTTGCTTTACTCTAGAATTCGTTGATGGATCATTGAGATGAAATCCTAGTTGATACCAAATATTTGAGAAATAATCTAGGCCTTTTTTGTTATAACCAAAAAGCTTTCCCAGTCGTCCTAGTTATCATACCATCATTTCGTGATGTACTTCCATAGTCAACCCCCTTTGAGCCATACTTTATTTAAGCTTTTATTTATTCTTTTAACTACATTAACCATTCCCTTTCTAAGCCTGAAAAAATTCATGAATTTACCTTTTACAGTTTGAGAAAATACTTTGGTGGGAATCTACATTTAAAGAGAAAGTTAGTTCAAAGGAAATTATGCTCTGTTTAATCTAACTGTATCTTCAAAAAAAAGAAGTATTTTTCTTGGTTTGTATTTTTTGCCCAGAGGTGATTTATTCATCATGGAAGGAAGCATGAAATAGAGAAAACTCAATGAATGGAGTGCAGTTCACCTCAGATTTTGTTAAAAGTGTTCTTGGTATTGCTTCATTAAGCACAGCAACAATAATGTCACCAGTATGAGCATGCAGTCGAGAAAGAGTTATGGTTTGAAACCTATGAATATCTCTTTTCTTGTTCTTTTCACCTAGTATTTTCCCAGTTTACTTTAATTTTCCTTATCCATTTCTTTCTTAGCCCTCACCTTGTGGCCTGTCATTGCAACCTGATTAAAGATATTTTGATCTCTGATTTTGGTGTTGACTACATTAGTGGAGAGGGTTTCTGAAAATTGGACTTATGAAGTTAAGTTTTGAGAGAATTCCTCTGGTTTTGGTTGTTCTACTTTTATCTGAGTTTGCAAGTGGTTTGGAGTTAAATTGACTATATCACACACACATTCAATGACTTAGCTTTAGGTTAAAGTAGTCTCTTAGCTCTTGCTTAACAAATTGCTAAATTTTTTTATTGATTTTCTAGCTATCCTTGATATTAAAAGAGTAAGATGCTAGTAATGAAATCTAAATTCAGATCATGGCTTGGTGAGTGATGAGATTTTTCAATAGGGTCGTTTTATTTTTATTTGAGGACAAATAAAGTTTTAAGTTTGGAGGTGTTTGATGTCGTGCATAATTTCCTATTTTTATCACGTCTTAACTTTTAATTTTAATCTAATTTTATTAATTTTTGTTGGTTTTAAGCTTCGTTGTTGTCATTTAATTTATTTCAGGTTTAGAAGAAGGGAAATATCTAAATTTTAGTGTCTTATCGTCAATAGACTCTTTCTCTTGTTTAAAAAAGAAAATTTTAATTGAAGACTTTGGAGCCCATAAAAAAAGAAAATTTTAATTGAAGACTTGGGAGCCTATATAAAGGAAAGAGAGAAACCCTAATTAAGGGAGACAGCCTGCAGCCCTAGAGACACATTCGTAGAGAGATAGCCGACAGCCCTCTGGTCCTCATCCGGCAGCAGTAGCCCGCAACCATCGATCCTCCTCATCCGACAGCAGCAGTTGTCCTAATCAGGTACCAGCAGCTGCTTCCGACACCTATCTCGCCCCCTGCTCTGTATCCAGCGTTGATCGCACAGTAGCCCTCCACAGCAGCAGCAGCAGCTGAACGCACACTAGTTTACGAAATTATGTGAATTTGTTGCTATTAAGTTTAATTTTCAGCATGAACTAAACTTTCATTATTCTAGGAAAATAATGTAGTTTAATTTCAAACTATGCTTGCTTTTCTATGTTGATTTGTAGTAATTATCTTTTATGTTTAGCTGATTTATTTTGAACATAATGCTTCTAATTGACTGGCCATTAATTAGATGATCTTGATCTTGATCTTGTGATTTGTTGTCGAAAGAAGGAATTATAGGATATAACTTGGATATTTCAGCATAGGAAAATATAGGAATCAAAAGATTTATATGAACTTGTGTAGTCTAAAAAAATTGCTAGTCTTAATGCTTTCTTGTTGTATTAATTTGCATATTCTTGTGTAGAATGATGAACAAGAATATTTTTAATTGACTATCGAAATAGGATTTTGGATAAATTGGAGATTTCGCAAACAAACATAAAGGATTAATTTTAATTAGTTAGATGAGTTAAGCATAGTGAGGAATTAAGTGAAATCGGTTTCCTAGAAGTTCTTTCTCTTATTAATTTGATATTTGAAAAACAGCTTTCTTTTCCTTTGATTATTTCCTTTAACTTGATTTTATTTCATATTGCAATTACAAACAACAAAAAAAGATTTTTCTAAATAAAATCGAGATTAGTATAATTTCTGTATTTGTCAGAAACAAGTTACTAATCCCTGAGGATGATACTCATCTTATCACTTTAATATAAAACTATGATACTGTGCACTTGCATTTTTGCACTGATCAACTTCCAAGAACCCAACGAGGAGCTAACTCTATTATGGTTGTAGTTGATAGATTTTCCAATATGGCTCATTTTATTTCTTGCACGAAAACTTCTGATGTTGTCCAGGTAGCCAACCTATTCTTCCGAGAAGTGGTAAGATTGCATGGGGTGCCAAAGTTGATTACTTCTGACCGAGACACCAAGTTTTTATCCCACTTTTGAAGAACTTTATAGAAGAGGTTTAACACAGCCTTAAATTTCAGTAACACTAGTCATCCGCAGACAGAAAGACAAACTGAGGTTATGAACCGCACATTAGGCAACTTGTTTCGTTGTTTTGCGGGAGATAAACCAAAGCAGTGGAACCTGGCTCTAGCTTAGGCCGAGTTTGCATATAATATTATGGTGAACAGATCTACTGAAAAGACACCATTCGAGGTCGTATATGGAAGAACTTTGAAGCTTGCTGTAGACTTAGCAAATCTACCCAAGTTATCTGGGGCCAGTATAGCAGCCGAGCGGGTGAAGACAACTCATGAAGAGGTTTGTCAGCATCTCGAGGATACTTATGCTAAGTATAAGGAGAAGGCAGATAAAGGTCGAAGATCAAAAGTTTTCCAATAGGGAAATCTTGTAATGGTGTATCTACGCAAGGGGCCTATGTTGTTGATCTTCCGGAGGACCTAACAATTTCTTAGACGTTCAATGTGACGGATATTTTTGAATATTTTCCACCAAAATGGGACAAAACCTAACTCGAGGATGAGTTGTTTTAAGAAGGGGAGACTGATGTTGGACATAATAATTAATATTTTCTTTTCTTTTCTTTTCCTTATTAGGATTAACTTTAATTTCTCTAAAACTATTTTCTTTATTAGGATTAGGAATGTTTACTTTTCTACTAGGACTCTATGTTTACTTTTCTACTATGACTCTATGTTATCTTTGCAATGTGTTATCTGTAACCTGCCCGTTGGTGTTCTGCTGGTTGGTGTTCTATCTTTCTTCTCCATTCTAGGGTGCGCCCAGAAAAAAAAGATTAAAGATGTTGTTCTTCTTTCCTCCTTGGTGCACTAAGGTTAAACTCAAGTCTTCCGCTACGTCATTGGGGATAGTGTTTAATGCTACTATAGCCATACTAGTTGTCATCTATATGTAGGTATATATTCATTACATTTTTCAATTTATTTTTAAATCTCTTAAACATTGATTTTGTAATTTTTTTCAAATGTAAGACCGTGTTGAGTGGGCAGTAGGATTTAGTATGTTAGCAGCGGCACTGGCAGTTGCATTAGCATTGTTTCTCATAGGAAGTAAGAGGTACGGAAACCAAATTCCTGTAGGGAGCCTGTTTGCCAAAATGATTCAGGCTTTTGTCGCGGCTGTACGGAAGTGGCGCGTGAGTGATACGGATGGTGGCTGCTGTATTTGTTATGAAGATGAGCACTATCATGAGGCTTACTTGGAAGGTCAACTTACGAGCGCAACTCTGACCCGTAGGAAACAATTCAGGTATGTGTAGTTTATTGTAATTATCAATAAATTTTTCGATCTTGTGGTAATTTCACATTTATCACTAAAAGAATGGTTTGAATATATATATATATATATATATAAAAAAATTATATAGAAAAAGAGATTAGGAGAACTGCTCAAAGAACCCTTTGTGCTTAAGCTTTCTAGATGCCAAATCAATTATTGGTCAATGAAGATCGATAATAAAGTAATAATCGTCTGGGAGTCTTTTAAGTCGATCTGTTTGGATTGAATTTGGGTTCTTTACGTAACACCTTATTTATCTCTTTTTATTTTATTTTTTTTCGGTGTGATACTGCCAAAAAATACCCCTCCAATAGGAAGACGACGCGTGGATCCTCTTGACAGCAGGTCACAAGAAGACACGTGGACGATCCAGGACCGGGCAGCTCAGCCTCCAAGTCATAACCGCCCTTGGGTGTCAGGTCGGCAGACTACTCCAGACACATAAACGGCTCGTGATCAAGCCATCGAGGCCAAGCCCTAACGAATGGCCCCTAGCTACCCAACTGGGCCTCTTAGGCATCATTTTGAAACCAAGTTGGGATGTCAGGAGATCAACCGCCCTTGTATCTGGAGGGCTCCTAATCAAGCCAGCAAGGCAAAAGCCCTAGCGAACGGCCCCCAACCACTTAGCTGGGCCTTCTAGGCATCATTACCCAACCCAGTTGGGGCATCGTATCGCTACCGCCCTAGGCCCAATACTACATCTGAAACCCTATAAAAAGGACCAGGTAAGCATTCAAAGAGGGGAGATTCTTTTCAACTTCCCCTGTATACACTTGATTTTGCCCTAACTTAAGCATCGGAGTATCCCCGGAGGCACCTCCTTCGTCGACCCCATAGCCTCTCTCTCTTTCCCTGTGCAGGTACCTCCGCAGTTCAACCTCTAGCTCAGCAACGCACATTTTTGGCATCAACAGATTGGCGCCGTCCGTGGGAAACCACATTTCTCGCTGACAGTAACAGCGAAGAAGTCCAAAGAACTCATCTGTTATCATGCTCCCTAAAACACCCGCCAGGGATCTAGGCGCTCGCGTACTATGGTCGGGAGCAAGTTCCTCAGCCGAACCCGAGGCTCGCCCGAATGAAGGTACGCTCCAGGCATAATTCACAGAGCTCGCTCAACTAGTAGCCGATCTGGCTGTCGAAGTTCGCGGAAGACCTCAGTGTACTATACCACTCCCGTCGCAGGAACCAGGTCACTATGGTTCTACCAATCGCCGCCCACCTGCAGATGACTGTTCGGTGACCCACTCACCTCCCCCAGCCAAGTTCGAAGAAAGTCCTATGTCCAAGAACAACGAAGGGTTTGGCAAGCGGATCGAGGACATAGAGGGGCGAATTAATGAGGCGGTTAGAGAACGCAGCCACAGTATTAGCGATGATCTCAATGTGCATGACCCACCTTTCACACCAGAAGTCCTTGATGCCCCCCTCCGACCAAATTTCTGAATACCACAAATCAAACCTCACGATGGATCCACTGATCCCCTGGATCATCTCCAGCACTACCGAACCACAATGACCCTCCATAGACATTCGGACCCTGTGATGTGCCGGGCATTTCCATTGACCCTTGAGAAAGCAGCCGAGACGTGGTATTCCTGTTTGAAACCAGGAGGCATCCGCACCTTCAAAGACCTAAGCTATGCTTTCGCCTCTCATTTCATCAGCAGCAAAGGACCCAAGAAAACCTCGGAGTCTCTGTTCAATATTGTCCAGTCAAAAGGAGAAAAGCTTCGCGCCTATATTTCTACATTCAATACTGCAGCTTGGGAGATCCCAGTGTTCAGCTCTTGGCATTCAAAAATGGACTAAGATCCTGGTTCTTCAGTTCAAAACTCATCAGACGTCCGCCTATGGATATGAGTGAAGTCTTGGCGCGAGCCGAAAAATACATGCAAGCAGAAGACGAACAGGCGTTCCGAAGAGAACGCGAATGAGAGACACGGAAAGGAGGAAGAGAGGCCCTACTAGTCCCTGCCATGAGCCCACAAAGGGACCGTTTCGCTATGAGAAACCCAAAACCCTCATGTCTTTCGAGGATAGACCGCGGAATCCTGCAATCTTCGGAACCGGAGCCAGAACTCCGGGGCAAATCCACAATTACTCACCACTGAATGCCTCCAGGACCAACATTCTAATGCAGATTCATAACAGGGACCTCTTACAGTGGCCCTCAAGACCGCCAAACCTCAACCCAGATCGAAACACTTGGTGTAGATTCCACAGAAACTTCGACCATGACATGGAAGAATGTAAGGCCTTAAAAAACCAGATCGAGGCCCTCATCAATCGGGGACATCTAAAAGAATACGTCGGACCACGACAGGAGAAATTCGATGAACGAGCACGCAGAAGCCTTGAACGCCCTCTCGAGCGAAACAGAATTACAAGGCCAATTCGGAAGAGCCCGGGGCCAAGTTATAGGGAGCCTAGCCAGAAAAAACCAGAGGCTCCGGTGGCAAAAATCATCAAGACCATTTGCGGAGGACCCGCAGCTGGTGGTGGGTCGCATGCTCGTAGTAGGTCTTATGTCAGGTCAATAGCCTCTGTCTCTGGACCTCATAAACGACCTAAGACCGGAGAGATCATATTTTTTTCGGACGAAGACTTAGAAGGAGTGCAAATCCCACACGACGATGCTGTTGTAATTTCACTCCTCGTGGCCAATCACGAAATAAGATGAGTTCTAGTCGATAACGGGAGTTCAGTCGACATTTTCTTTTATGATGTCTTTCAACGAATGCAACTGGGAGATACACATCTAGAACTGGTCTCCACCCCGCTCTATGGCTTCTCAGGGGGACCAGTCTTGACAGAAGGCAGCATAACCCTCCCGGTAACTGTAGGGATGACACCCGAACAACAACTGTGCACTCCACCTTGTTAATTGTTCGACACCCCTCCTCCTACAATATGATACTTGGACGACCTACACTGAATAAACTACGAGCGGTTGTCTCCACCCATCACCTCAAAATCAAATTCCCCACGGAAGACGGAGTAGGCGAAATCAAAGGAGATCAACGAATCGCGAGATCCTGTTATCTCAGTGCAATAAATGGTAAGAAGACGGAAGCCCTACCACTTGAACTAGATGACCTTAGAGACGAAGGGAGCAACCTACGAAGCCAGTCCGTAGAAGATGTAATCATGGTACCCCTCGGCGAAGACAGCACCAGAACTGTTCAAATTGGTTCAAGCCTGCCCAACACATTCCAGGAATCTCTGTTAGCCCTCCTACGGGCAAACCAAGACCTATTCGCCTGGACCACTGCAGATATGCCGGAGATCAACCCGGATGTTATTGTACATCGCTTAAGTGTGGATCCGATCCACAAACCAGTCATCCAGAAGAAAAGGTCATTTGCCCCTGAGCGACAGGCAGTTGTCCGGACAGAAATTGATAAATTACGTTCGGCTAACTTTATCCAAGATGTGAGCTATCCAGACTAGGTGTCCAATGTAGTAATGGTAAAAAAGGCAAACAACAAGTGGCGAACCTGTATAGACTTTTCAGATCTAAATAAAGCCTGTCCAAAAGACAGTTTCCCTTTGCCTCGGATTGACCAATTCGTTAACGCAACATCCGGCCATTAACTGTTAACATTCATGGATGCCTACTCCGGGTATAACCAGATCCTCATGCACCAGCCTGACCAAGAGAAAACGGCGTTTGTCACAGAACAATGCCTCTATTGTTATAGAGTCATGCCATTTGGTTTGAAAAATGCTGGGGCCACTTACCAGAGGTTGGTGAATAAGATATTCAAAGAACAGATAGGCTGAAATATGGAGGTATATATAGATGACATGCTGGTCAAAAGTGTCAAAGCAAAAGACCACGAGGTTGATCTCCAAGAAGCTTTTGGTATCCTCCGCCATCATCACATGAAGTTGAATCCCACGAAATGTGCCTTTGGAGTCACTGGGGGGAAATTGCTCGGCTTTATAGTAACCCACAGAGGTATAGAAGCCAATCCAGAGAAGATCGATGCTGTTCTTAACATGAGCCCACCTCGGACTGTGAGGGAAGTCCAGAGACTCACTGGAAGGATAGCGACTCTTAGCCGATTCATGTCGAAGTCTGCCGAGAAGTGCCTACCCTTTTTTAAAGCCATTCATCGGACCCAAAACTTTGTGTGGAACGAAGATTGTCAAGAAGCATTCAGGGCACTGAAAAAATATTTGGGGACACCCCCCGTACTTACCAAACCTGTAGTCGGCGAAGAACTTTTCTTGTATCTCTCGGCTAGACTCGGAGTAGTGGCCTCTGTCTTGATTCGGGAGGAGGAAAGCGCACAGAAACCAGTGTATTATGTCAGCAAGGTACTTCACGATGCCAAAATAAGATATCTCCCTGCGGAAAAAATGGCATATGCTCTGTTGATTTCGGCCCGAAAGCTCCGGCCCTATTTTCAAGCCCATACCATCACACTCCTCACCAACCAGCCCCTTCGACAAATACTCCACAAGCTAGACAGAATGGTCAATTGGTCAATAGAGTTGGGCGAGTTCGACATCCGCTATCGGCCTCGGGCAGCTATCAAAGCCCAAGCCCTAGCTAATTTTGTCATGGAAACTACTTTGCCATTAATGGAATGAAAGTCTCCGCAGGCCTTTAACAAACCTAGCCCGTCTTCACGGTGGACCCTCCATGTCGACGGATCCTCTACTGACTCTAGAAGTGGAGCCGGGCTCATCCTGAGCGGTCCTGACAACTTTACCATTGAGTACGCCTTGAGGTTTGAATTTTCAGCATCCAACAACGAGGCCGAGTATGAAGCTCTACTCGCGGGCATGAAATTAGCCAAGGTGATTTCTGTACAGAATTTGCATGTATATAGCGATTCCCAACTAGTGGTGAACCAAGTGAACGGCGAGTTCGAGGCCCGGGGAGAAAAAATCACTCGTTACTTAGCAGCAGCGAAGAGACTAGCTGCACAGTTTGAAGTATTTTTCCTAAACCAGATTCCATGGGTGAAAAATACGAAGGCTGACTCATTGGCCCGACTTGCATCATCTTGCCAGCTCGAGTCAAGGCGAGCAATCTACCTCGAAACCCTAACCATACCTAGTATTGATGAAATAAAGGTCTTACCTGTGGTTGGTGAGAGAACATGGATGAGTCCTATCCTGGAATATCTGCGTGACGGTCTTCTTCCCGACGACAAAGGCGAAGCCCGAAAGATTATGTCTCGAGCGGCCCGATATGCAATTCTGGACGATCACTTGTATAAGCGAGGGCTGACAATGCCCTACTTGAAATGTCTTGACCCAACCGAAGCTAATTACGCCCTCCGCGAAGTCCACGAAGATATATGTGGAAATCACCTCGGGGGACGTGCCTTGGCATTCAAGATCCTTTGTCAAGGATACTATTGGCCAAAGATGAGGGAAGCGGCCATGGAGCTGGTAACCAAATGTCAAAGATGTCAGCGGTATGCCACTGTGCCACATCGACCAGCAAACTTTTTGACACCAATAGTCAGTCCACTTCCTTTCGCTATGTGGGGAATGGACCTTCTCGGGCCTTTTCCTGGAGTAACCGGACAGCGAAAGTACCTCATAATTGCAATAGATTATTTTAAAAAATGGGTGGAAGCTGAGCCCTTAGCCAGCATCACCGACTTTCAAGCCCGAGCCTTCGTGTGGAAGTCAATCGTATATCGGTTTGGAGTACCCCAAGTATTAGTAACAGACAACGACAAACAGTTTGACAGTGTTCGGTTCAAAACATTTTGCGATGAATTATACATCGACCATCGTTTCTCCTCGGTTGGATACCCACAAGCTAACGGACAAGCTGAAGTTACCAACCGAACGATCCTGCAAGGTATTAAGAGGCGAATAGACGAAGCAGATAAGCAGTGGACAAACCATTTACCCAACATACTTTGGGCATATCGAACCACGGCTCGAGCACCTACGGGGGAAACCCCTTTCTTCATGACTTATGGATCCGAGGTAGTGATCCCTTTGGAAATCGGAGTATCTTCCTTGCGAGTACAGAGCTTTGAGGAACGAAGCAATGAGGAAGTCCTCCGCATGAACACCGATCTTCTCGATGAAACCCGGGATAAAGCCCAAATCCGACTTGCCATTTATCAACAGCGAGCTACCAGGTACTTCAATTCAAGAGTAAAAGTAAGGCACTTCTGTCTCCATGATCTCGTCTTACGAAAGAATGAAGTATTTAGGCCTCGAGAATCAGGCAAACTGGTCCCTAACTGGGAGGGGCCCTATCGAATCAAAAAGATATATCGCCCCAGAACTTTTGAGCTCGAGGAGCTCGGTGGGAAGCCCATCCCCCGAACTTGGAACGCCGAACACTTTCGACGTTTTTTTTCAGTAAAACACCAAAGTGTAAAAGCATAACACCCAAAGTAAAAGCATAGCCGTTATATATATATAAAAAGTTTGGAGTTCAATACAAAAAGTGTTAGCATTTCCATACAAAAACAAAAGAAACACTACTGGCTCCGGAATACAAAACTAGCTAAAACTTCTGGTTGGGCTGGATGGAGAACACGGTCAGTCTAACTCCAAAGGCACCTCACCCTGAGTCGGAGACCCAGTGCCTGGATGTTCCTCCTGATCCCCATGCTGCTCCTGCTCCTCTTCCTGATCCTCGTCCAGAACCTCTAGCTCCTCGTCCTCAGGACCCAGTAGGTCCAGGCTGGCAAAATCAAGCTCAGGGTATAGAACCTCAGCCTTCCCCCTCGCGTCCATAAACCCAGAGTAGTACTGTTGGCCCTCATCGGCGACGACGGCCGACTAATATGCCTCCGACTCCTTAAACGAAGCCAGAGCCTGCTCCATAGCCACTTGAGCGTGAGCCTCTGCCCCCTCCACAGCTGCCCGAATGCGAGACTTGGTCTCTTCCTCGACAGCCCGAGTACGGGCCTCAGCCTTTTGAGCTCGGACTTCAGCATCGGACCGAGCCTGCTTGGCATATTCCAACAATGTCTGCAGATAGAATACCTTCTCGGTTTTTTCCTCTACCTGGCGCTGAGCCCGCCCAAGAAGCTCAACTGTCTCCATACAGCGACGAACGGTCACGCCCATGATGGCTCCCATCTGAAATCCAGCAAAAAAGTGTTAGGAAACAAAAAAAAAAAACTAGAGATAACTGATAAAACAGAGAACGTACCTGGGACGCTACTGCCTCAGCAGCTGCGCAGAGGGACTCGGTGGTCTTCCGCCCTAGCTCTGCGACATCTCGAGGAAGAGTCCTCTTCGTCAGATGTTCATACGTTACTCGAGGATGCACGAAAACAGAGTCGTCTGACCTCAAGGCCCACTCGGGTATGAACGCAGAGGCCTCAGCAGCGGTTCCCTGACTCGGAGCTGGAGCCGGGATATGCCTGACCATGGGTGAGCCTAGTGGATGAGCGATAGGATCGGAAACCATCTCGGGCTGAGACTGGGACCTCAGCAAAGTCTCTAGCTCTATGGGTACGGGGGGCTGGGTTCACGACCTCTTCCTGCTTCCTGACCCAGAAGCCTGCTGTTTCTCAGCCTGGGCAACCCTCCGCTTCTCTAGGGCCACCTTCTTGGCATATTCCTTCGCACGAGCCGCGGCCTCCATCTCTGCAAACACAAACAAGAAAAAAGTATTTAGTGCTAAGTATAGACAAATAGCTAGAAAGGGAAAAGTGACGAACAAAAAGTGTACCAATCTCGAGGGAAGGCCCAGGACAGGGGGGGCAGAGACCTCGCCGAGCCAATGCCTCATTGTCATAGAGGACTTGGACGTCAATAGGTGAGCCCACCATTGCATCTACAGTCTCCTGTTCATAGGGACGAAGACCCACCTTCTTGCACTTCCTGGTCCGGTCCATACTCCAGGATCAAGGAAGGCCAAAATCCTTATCCGACTGAATGAAGAAAAAATTCTTCTTCCATCTCTTAATGGATGAAGGTGTCTTCTGCAACAACCTTCTTCTCGGCCAAGTACTAAAAACTACCCAGCCGGTTTGACCGTGCCTACTAATGAGAAAATAAGCCTTGAACACATCCATAGTCAACGATCTACCCACTGCCCCGCCAACATAGAGGAACACTATGATCAGCTGCACCGAATTTGGTATAATCTGACATAGCACGATGCCAAAATATCGGAGGATACTTCGAAAAAAGGGATAGAGAGGGAATCGCAGCCCGGCTTGCATCTGATGTTCGTAGACGCAAAGCTCGTAAAGGGCTCGGTTTGAAAGAACATCGCAAGCCCTCTCCCCTACTCTAGGCAACCGGAGAGTGTACTCGTCTGGAATACGGTACGTCTTCCGAATCACTGTTAAGTCTTCTCCCTTGATCTGACTAGGGACCTCTATTGCAGCATAATGCCATTCCTCTCTCTCCTCCCCAGCCGAGGTCTCTCTAATCTCAGTCAAAGCCCTATCTCTATCTGTTAATACTCTGACCTCTCTCTCTCCTGAGGTGGGGCTCCCTTCAGACCCAGACCCTTCTCCTAGAGGGACATATGGCACCAAGGCCCATGGACCTGGAGACGGCCCGGTCCCTTCAGGGCATTCTCCCCTCGACGAGGACGAGGATATTTCCCCGTCCTCGGTACTACCACTACTACGAGTACTTTCTATGCTACTCCTACTTGTACTGCTACCGTTAGGCCTATCGCGATAAATTTCAAATGAAGACATGAGTAAAGAGAAGGGCAGACAAACTCACCAAAGTCCGAAGAGTTTGGACTTAAGCGCCTCCTAAGCTTCCAAAAGTTGTTGAAAGATAATCCCTCTTCACAACCTTAGCAAAACCACGAAACAGTAACACCAAGACAGATCCTAGCGCTGAAGGAGAAGACTGCGGACGAGGACGAGGACTCTCTAGAAATTACTCTCTAAACTAGGGCGAGGATGTGGACTCTCAAGAAATCACTCTTCAAACTAGCTAATTCAGATCGAAAACGAATGAAGGGAGAAGAATCCCAAACCTCCTTATATAGGAAATGGAACACGGCAAACGAGGATTGTTTAATGCGGGCGTAAAATAAGGAGTCCTTTGGGAGGCCCTAGGCAAACTCACACTTCCCCAAAAGACATTCCATTCCCCCAAGCTACCGCTGTTTTCCCTAAAAAGGCTTCTCAGTTCCCAAGGAAAAATCATCATTGCTACGCTCCGCTGTTCACGCTCAAACAGCCACGTGTCACCCCCGTCGCCATTACAGAGACGAAACACCCATTCTCTTCAATGTCCGAGGAGATAGATTGCTCCACTTGTCCTTGGACCCAAGGCGTTCTTGGCCGAGGAGATGGATTGCTCCACAAGTCCTCGGCCCACTCTCTTCAAGGTCCGAGGAGATGGATTGCTCCACTTGTCCTCGGACCCATGGTGTTCTTGGCTGAGGAGATGGATTGCTCCACTTGTCCTCAGACCCACGGTGTTCTTAGCCGAGGAGATGGATTGCTCTACAAGTCCTCGGCCCAATCTCTTCAAGGTCCAAGGATATGGATTGCTCCACTTGTCCTCGGACCCATGGTGTTCTTGGCCGAGGAGATGGATTGCTCCACAGGTCCTCGGCCCAATCTCTTCAAGGTCTGAGGAGATGGATTGCTCCACAAGTCCTCGACCCAATCACTTCAAGGTCCGAAGAGATGGATTGCTCCACTTGTCCTCGGTCCCATGGTGTTCTTGGCCGAGGAGATGGATTGCTCCACAAGTCCTAGGCCCAAACTCTTCAAGGTCCGAGGAGATGGATTGCTCCACTTGTCCTCGGACCCACGATGTTCTTGACCGAGGAGATGGATTGCTCCACAAGTCCTCGGCCCACTCTCTTCAAGGTTCGAGGAGATGGATTGCTCCACTTGTCCTCGAACCCATGGTGTTCCTGGCCAAGGAGATGGATTGCTCCACAAGTCCTCGGCCCACTCTCTTCAAGGTCCGAGGAGATAGATTGCTCCACTTGTCCTCGGACCCATAGTGTTCTTGGCCGAGAAGATGGATTGCTCCACAAGTCCTCGGCCCACTCTCTCCAAGGTCCGAGGAGATGAATTGCTCCACTTGTCCTCGGACCCATGGTGTTCTTGGCCAAGGAGATGGATTGCTCCACAAGTCCTCGGCCCACTCTCTTCAAGGTCAGAGAAGATGGATTGCTCCACTTATCCTCTAACCCACGGTGTTCTTGGCCGAGGAGATGGATTGCTCCACAAGTCCTCGGCCCACTCTCTTCAAGGTCAGAGGAGATGGATTGCTCCACTTGTCCTCGGACCCACGGTGTTCTTGGCCGAGGAGATGGATTGCTCCACAAGTCCTCGGCCCAATCTCTTCAAGGTCCGAGGAGATGGATTGCTCCACTTGTCCTCGGACCCATGGTGTTCTTAGCCGAGGAGATGGATTGCTCCACAAGTCCTCGGCCCAATCTCTTCAAGGTCTGAGGAGATGGTTTGCTCCACTTGTCCTCGGACCCATGGTGTTCTTAGCTGAGGAGATGGATTGCTCCACAAGTCCTCAGCCCAATCTCTTCAAGGTCCGAGGAGATGGATTGCTCCACTTGTTCTCGGACCCATGGTGTTCTTGGCCGAGGAGATGGATTGCTCCACAAGTCCTCGGCCCAAACTCTTTAAGGTCCAAGGAGATGGATTGCTCCACTTGTCCTCGGACCCACGGTGTTGTTGGCCGAGGAGATGGATTGCTCCACAAGTCCTCGGCCCAATCTCTTCAAGGTCTGAGGAGATGGATTTCTCCACTTGTCCTCGGACCTATGGTGTTCTTGGCCGAGGAGATGGATTGCTCCACAAGTCCTTGGCCCACTCTCTTCAAGGTCCGAGGAGATGGATTTCTCCATTTGTCCTCGGACCCATGGTGTTCTTGGCCGAGGAGATGGATTGCTCAACAAGTCCTCGGCCCATTCTTTTTTCTCTTAGGCCACTTCTTCGACCCCGGCACCATGTCTCCACAGATGAACAAATGCCAACCCAGTCATGCTACTTCCTTAACCACAGTGCTGCACTTAAGGAAGTGGGGGGCCTCTGATACTGCCAAAAAATACCCCTCCAATAGGAAGACGACGCGTGGATCCTCTTGACAGCAGGTCACAAGAAGACACGTGGACAATCCAGGACCGAGCAGCTCAGCCTCCAGGTCATAACCGCCCTTCAGGGCTTCGCCGCCCCTCGCTAGGCCTCCACATCACCACCACCTTCCAAGCCATCATTGCCCAACCAAGTTGGGTGTCAGGTCGGCAGACTACTCCAGACACATAAACGGCTCGTGATCAAGCCATCGAGGCCAAGCCCTAACGAATGGCCCCTAGCTACCCAACTGGGCCTCTTAGGCATCATTTCAAAACCAAGTTGGGATGTCAAGGGATCAACCACCCTTGTATCTGGAGGGCTCCTGATCAAGCCAGCAAGGCAAAAGCCCTAGCGAACGGCCCCCAGCCACCTAGCTGGGCCTTCTAGGCATCATTACCCAACCCAATTGGGGCATCGTATCGCTGCCGCCCTAGGCCCAATACCGCATCTGAAACCCTATAAAAAGGACAAGGTAAGCATTCAAAGAGGGGAGATTCTTTTCAGCTTCCCCTGTATACACTTGATTTTGCCCTAATTTAAGCATCGGAGCATCCCCGGAGGCACCCCCTCCGTCGACCCCATAGCCTCTCTCTCTTTTCCTGTGCAAGTACCTCCGCAGTTCAACCTCCAGCTCAGCAACGCACATTTTTGGCATCAACACGGTGTTTCTTGATTTATTGTTTATTTAGAAAACAATCAATCTATTTATGGAGAGAAAGAAATTGAAGTTATAAGTTGCAGTAGATTTAAGTCGAGTTATTCGAGTTCGAGTTAAGCCAAAACTCGATTTGATCAAACTTGAGTTTAAAAATTAAGTTCAATTAACTTATCAAGTCAAGCTCGAATATTTTAAAGTTTGGTTCGGAAGACTTTTTAACAGTTCGATAAGATATTATCGAGCATGAATCAATATTTATATCAATAATAATATTTTTATTTATTAAAATTAGAGTTCAAACTTATACTCAAACTCGAGTTCGAATAGATTCATTTGTTATTGAGCTCAAACTGAGCTTGAGCCATAAAAAAATTGACTGAGCTTGAGCAATCAAAAAATTAATCAAGCTCAAACTCAAACTCAAAGTCAAACATACTTTTTAAATTCGATTTGAATTCAAATTCGAATTTAAATTTATTTATTTTAAATCGAAACGAACTCAAATATTTTAATATTTATAAGTTTTTTAAAATAGAATTCACTGTTTCGATAAGGTATCTATCTGTTAATGACTTTATCCTTTAATATTCAGAAAATCGTGTAACCCACTAAAATTAAATAACATAACTAAATCAAAAGGTTCTCTTTAAAAAACAGGTCAGATCAAATTCTATAGCACTAATATTTTCTGAAAACAATTTCTACAAGTTCTAATCATTATTTCCATTACACAAGTCTTTTTTCTTCTAGAAATCACACTATTTTTTTGGAATATATATATTTTTTATCAATGGTAATTATGGATTAACTCTATAGGGTTAATAGATAAAAGAAAAAAAAATCTTACAAAAAATGACATGATATCTTGAGATTGAACAAACATGAAAACGACGTGTTAGATTATCCTACCAAAAAATTTCTCCTTGTAATGGAGAAGAAAGCATGACCAAGAGCAATAATAGACATACATTTAATAATGACAACAAGATATACATTTTTTTCTATGAAATTTTATTAGTAATTCCTTGAAACTCTAGTGATAATTTCGTGAAATTTCATTAATAATACAAAAGGCCAAAAATTTTCATTTTTGCGCCAATGTAATGGGATTTCGCTCATAAAATACCTTAAGATGTATTTTTTTGGGCTTTAGTGGATGTACAAAAATTATTAGTGAACTTAAAAAATATATGTGATCTTATACATTTAGAGGAATGCTGAAATTATTTCACCGTTTTATATCCGATCTTTTTTAATTTTGTTATATTTTTCTTTTTTATAAGAACTTTGCGCTAATATCTAAAAACCTAAACTGGTTTTTCTTAACGTCATTTTTAATAATTTGAGTATTTTTAACATAATTTGAAAAAATAATATTTTTCTTTTCAATATAGTATTTGAAAATTTGGAAACCAAAAAAATAATTTTCCAAATTTTCAATAATATGTTGGAAAGTGAAATGCTGTATTTCAATTTGTATTAAAAATGTTTAAATTGTTGATTTGTAGTAATGTACCCCTAAATCTAAATTTAGTATAATGAAGAGATAAAAAGAATAAAAAACCAAATTATTATATTATTTAAAAAACGAAAAAAAAAATAGATGAGACGAGGCTGGGAAATTTCTTTTTGTAATCCATGTATTTCCGAAATATGTTGAGAATTATGGTTGGGGAAAGTTATGCTTGGTTCCTTAATTTTTACTCAAGTAGTATCCAAACATTGACTGAATTTTGAAATTATTAAGGATAAACTCAGGTTTCCAGTATATTTTGATGAATTGGCATAATGTTTAATTGAATTATGAACAATTGACAATTGAACGCTAACAACAAATAAGTGAATGTATAATTTAAAAACTAAATAAAGTGATTGTAACTATAGATTAATTTCAAGTAGGTTAATATAATTTATCTTTTTATTTTTAATATAACATTGAAAAAATTGAAAAAAATAATTTTTTTTTGTTTTTCAAATTTTTTAATATTATATATAAAATAAATATTATTTTCTAAATCATGTTGTCTAAATTATTAAAAAAAAATTATAGATAAAAGGATTACTAGCTATCTATTTTAGATAATCATGATGTGGGAGAGTGCAATTCATTTTATGCACTGTGCTACAAATTTAGTACACAATAAATTATAAAGTAATATTTGATTTTAAAAAAAAAATTATATGATTAGAGTGCTAGCTAGCTAAAGAGAGAATATCAACTGTTTGAGAGATATCACTGATCTTTTCGTGACGTCACCATCATAGTTGCGTTTCTTTATCTGCTGAACTCTCATTCTAGACCGTCGGCTCCTTACCTCTTAGCTTCAACTAGATATTTTCTTTTTGCAGTTTCTTTGTTCCCTTTCACAATTAAATAATGTAAAAAAAATACAGAAAACAAAAAAAAAAAAAATGTTGAATTAAAAATTAAAAAAATTGAAATAAGAGATGGAGAGGATAAAATATAAATAAATAAATGCTTCAAGTACCACGTTTTGCTGATTTATGCAGTGAAGATATTATCATTAAATAATATACTGGGAATGTACATATGCACGGCCACCACCTTTTCCTGAAGATATCTATATTCAATGAGTACTTGAATTACTTTTCGAACCAATTCCGCACGTCCTGTTTATCAAATTGATCAAAAACAGTACAACCCAATAAATCTTAATCAAAATTTTGATGGTCTAAAATTATAATCATAAATTAAATTATTTATTTTGATAATTAAATTTTTGATTTGATTTGGTTATCGAAATTTTATAATTAATCAAGGTTAACTAAAAAATTAAAATTTTATTAAATCAAAAAAATTACATTAATCAAATCATAATATAATTTAAAAGTTAAAACATTATAATTTCGTTCAATTAACAATAATCAATCCATATTAAAATTATTAACACTATTTAATCCATATGTGAAAACTTCAAAATAAACATTTTTAATGAAAAATTGATATAAAAAAATGTTTATTTATTTTTATATGGACTAAGCATTTTTCCCAACCCTGTATCTTAACTTTAATCTTAAAACATATTTAATTCATCGCTATAAATATAAAATTGTAATTGGGTATATGAGTATACATAATTTTGATATGTTTCGGTTAAATGGTTATTAGATATATTTAAAAATTAACAACCATATCCGTAACAAAAATTTTGAAACCATAAAACTAACAATTTTATTTTGGTAATCGTGTTTTTTTTTTATTGTGGAATAATTCATATTCGATTACGGTTATAGGTTAATTTTGATGGGCCTTATTTTTTTTGATCTCGTTTTTTCAGAAAATAAAACCTTTAAATATTTAATTACTATTACAGTTTTAATGATTATTAGTAAAAAAATTTAACTCTGTAATAATTTCTATAAGATCAGGTTTATGAAGAATTACTATACAAGAACTTCTAAAGTGAGTGTTGAAATTTGGTTTCCCAATAAAAGCGCTGAAATTTCATGAAACTTCGTTTAATTACACAATTATTAAGTTTTTAAACCTATAACCCGTATCTATATAAAGAATCTGCATTCATTATAAGAGAGTCACAAAATTCAAGCACTGAACGTCCATGGATGGCTTAGTAGCTCCACTCATGACAAAAACTGATCAGAAGTTCTCTTCCCAAGGTGGCTGGAATGCCGCCATTTTTGTCATTGGTAAGTGATCAAATTACTGCCTCTTGATTCCCCTACTTTTTTCTTTAATTTCTTTTTAACAAATCATTTTGGTTGAATTTTTAATTCTTTCGCTTTAATTCATTTATGATATGTTTAATAAATGGGATGAAAGTCTTATGAGATTATGATTATTATTGTTTGATGGATTGGATGCATGAAGGGACTCAGTGATATAGATAAAATCATTTTGTTGTGGGTAAGATGAAATGAGTGATGAATCGATAGATTCAGTTATGTGGAAATCATCACGGATTTTAGAAAATCCATTAATATATATGAAAAGATTAAATTTCGTAGTTACAAATAGATTTAAAAAGATCCGTAATAATTTTTATATAATCGGGTCTATGAGATCACTTTTGAGTGAGTCGCATTCTCCACTTATTTATATCATCTTACCTTTTGGCTTCTTTTTATCTCCAAACACTTAAATTTTTTATTTTTTTATCTCTGTTTTAATTTATTGAATGCATAATTATATGCAGTTGTTGAGGTTGCAGAGCGATTTGCTTTCAATGGGTTGGCCGGTAATCTTATCACATACCTAACAACTGATCTTGGTGAAACTACAGCCACTGCGGCCAAGAATGTCAATACATGGATTGGTGTCTCCTATATTTTTCCCATTTTCGGAGCCTTCATTGCCGATTCTTACCTTGGTCGTTTCAAGACCATTATTTTAGCCTCGTTCATCTATGTCACTGTACTAATTATCTTTTTGTTCCCATATTTTGCAAAAAAAAAAAAAAATTTGGCATAAAAAAAGATAAGAAAATAATATATATTGTGGCATGCACGTGCAGGGAATGGTTATGTTGACATTGTCAGTATCGACAGTTCCTTTGCATTATCGCAAAGCAGTGTTTTTTACAGCACTATACATATTAGCGGTGGGTGAAGGAGGACACAAGCCATGTGTACAAACCTTTGCAGCAGACCAATTCGACGAGAACAACCCAGAGGAGAAGGAGGCTAAGAGCTCTTTCTTTAACTGGTGGTACTTGGGGATAGTGTTTGGGGCTACTACAGCCATACTAGTTGTCGTCTATATCCAGGTATATACATATAACACATATTTTCTTATTAATTTGATGCAATATGTATCCTGTTGTCATTTATTTTGTTCGTAAATATCTTAATTATTGTATTTGTAATTTTGTGCAAATGTAGGACCGTGTTGGATGGGCAGCAGGATTTACTGTGTTAGCAGGGTCACTGGCAATTGCATTAGGATTGTTTCTGGTAGGAATCAAGAGGTATCGAAAGCAAAGTCCGGTAGGAAGCCCGTTTACCAAACTGGTACAGGTCTTTGTCGCGGCTGCACGGAAGTGGCGCGAGAGTGAGACACAAGACGACAGTCCTATATGCTATGAAGATGAGACAGATCACGAGGCTCACTTGGAAGGTCAACTTACGGGCACCACTTTGACCCGTACGAAACAATTCAGGTATGTGTCAGTTTCAAGTGCTAACACCATTTTAGTTGGGGAGAGAAGAATTATATATGCTTGGTTCATTAACTGGTCATTCCATGTTAATCACTTAATTGCAGGCTTTTGCAACATTTTAATCACTTTCATCTCATTAACTAATTGGTTGAAAACTGCAGATTTTTGGACAAGGCAACGATCATCGACAACATTGATGCCTCAAGCAAAACGAGAAACCATTGGCGTCTATGCTCAGTAAACCAAGTAGAAGAAGTAAAGCTTGTGTTGCGCCTTGTCTCAATATGGTTAAGTTGCTTAATGTTCAGTGCTACAATAGCTCAACACCTCACTTTCTTCACAAAGCAAGGAAGTACAATGCTCAGATCAATCGGACCAAACTTCACTGTTCCTCCGGCATCGCTTCAAAGCCTTGTAGGCCTCACAGCCATCGTCACCATCCCTATTTACGACCGAATTTTCGTTCCCATAGCAAAAAAATTTACAGGATGCAAATCAGGTATAACAATGCTACAGAGAATAGGAATTGGTTTATTTCTATCAACTCTCCACATGGTAGTGTCTGGTTTAGTAGAGACGAAAAGGGTTAGCATTGCAAGAGATCACGGCCTCATCGACAACCCGAAAGCGACAGTACCGATGAGTGTATGGTGGTTACTCCCTCAATACATAATTAGTGGAATTGCTGATGTTTTCACCATTATTGGATTGCAAGAATTGTTCTATGATCAAATGCCTGAAGGAATGAGAAGCTTTGGGGCAGCAGCTTATATTAGTGTACTAGGAGTTGGAAGCTTTATTAGTAGTGGTATTATAGCAGTTGTGCAGGAAATTAGCTCAAGGAACGGTGATAAATGGTTGGTTGATAATCTTAATCGTGCACACCTTCATTACTTCTACTGGGTCTTGGCTGGGTTGAGTGCTTTGAGTTTTTGTGTGTATATATGGATTGCCAAGGGTTTTGTGTACAACAAAGTGCAAGGGGAATTATAGATATGAAAACTACAGGGATTTGTGTGTTTACACCTGGACTTTCATGGATTATAATTGAACTTAATTTATGAAAGTTGAATATTTTTATTTTTTGTTGTTTTCAGTGGCCAAGCCACCATCCGGGCTGGCTTAGGCCATGGCCCGGACTCTGTCGAGAATCAATAAGGAAAAAAATATTTACATTATGACATATAATGCTTAATTTATTGCCTACGGATCATACAATCACATATCACAAAATCAGTCAATCAATATTTTTTTTAATAACTCAATCACACATAATTATTGATTTTTTATATACTCAAATTTCAATAACAAATTATCAAATGATGACAATAGGCAGATGATTGAGCTATAGGAACCGTTGATGGAGTCGTTGAATGAACTATTGATGGAGCGGTTGATAAAAGAGTGAGCTTGAGTGTGTTTACATTGAGATGAAGGAGTAACCGATGAAACGAAACAAGAAGAGAAATGAAAGAGAGTTTGAGCGTATTGCAACTTTGGTTTTCAAGAAGAAATATAGAAATAAATAAGAGACGTTGAAGAAGAGAAGGGTATTATTGGAATTTTAGAAATAAATAATGAGATGGACAACATGTTTGATCTAAATCTAATGGGTTGACTCATTGAAAAGTTAACATATGTTGATTTCTATTTACAAAATGTCAAATTCGAATAAAACAAGAGATGTTTCTATCTATTACCAAACAATAAAGATGTAAGTGGAAGACATATCAAAACACAAGATGGTAATACTATTGATAATAATGATCAATACCAAAAATCAAATAATAATGGTATTAAATCACTCCCTTACTATGAAAGCTAATTATAATTTTAATCTATAATTTAAAATATATATATATATATATATGTACCATACGTGCACAACAAATGTTATTTTAATTAATATTTTAAGATATTACTTGATATAATAAATATTAATTAGTATTTTATGCTGATTTGGATTCCTGAGTTACATATCTCTGCTCTACCTAAAGAAAATCTAGGTAAGCCACTTTATATTTATAGGTACTAACATTCAATACTTTTGGTTTATTAGATGTGATGACCCACACATATCCAACAATTATAGTATTCATAGTTTATAACTTACCAAATAAACAGAGTCAATGTATGAATTACTATAATATATAATTATTATTTTTCATGCATCGGAGGGGTGAAAATGAGTCTAACAGCTTAGTTCACTCGAGAGACTCGGTTCAAAGTTCGATTAAATCAAATTATAATTTTAGCTTGAATAGTTTATCAAGTCGAGCTCAAGTAATTTTAAACTCGAATTGTTTGGCTCGCGAGCCTGCTTGATTTAAATAATAAATTAAATAAATTAAATAAATATTATATATATTATATTTATTTTATATATATATATATTATAAAAAAATATATATTTATTTTATTTCAAAAATATAAATATTATTTTTTATTTTATTTTGAAAAGCTCGATTTGAGCTCGAAATCGAACTGGCTTGCGAGCTGAACTCGAGCCTGAATTTCACTTTACGAGTCGAGCTGGAGTTCAATATTTTTTAACTCGGCTCAGCTCGACTCTTCTCGAATCCACCTCTAATTACATGTGTCTATTTTTATATATGACTATAGGTCAAATACCGTTTGACCCAACTGTTGTTTCAGTTTATGTTATACAAAACAGATTTTAAAATCGTTTTTTTATAAATCAACAATAGAATTAAAAACTATATTTGATAAAATAATATATAAAACAGTTTTTCCTTACATGAATCTAACGTTTTAAAAACTAATTTTGATTTTTCATAAAACATTAATTTAAATGTGTTTGACTTAATTTATGTTTATATAATACAGAAAGTTTATTGATATATTAACCCAAGAGATACGGATTGAGACAATTGATATCATAGTAAAGCATTCGAATATCATATCAAGAGAGTGGTGATCCCACGTGATACTAAAGTTATTATTTAATTTTTTATAATTACTAATAAAATTTTTAATTATATTATAATTCCCACAAAACAGAATCAACTTGCCTTTAGTTTGAGAATGCTACCAAGACCACAATACATACGAGGCATGTACTATGCCACGCAGGTGTATCCTGTTCTGCAACGATTATAAGAGAATCTGATGCATTTTTTTTTTATAAAAAGAATCTGACGCATTTGATTTGATAACAACACAAATCCTTGCATTACGTTAGAACATATTTGAAATAAATAAAATTTATTGGTAATTTTATATTTATTGTGTTTCGAAAGAAAAAAAAAATTATAAAATTCATTTCGAGTTAAATCTATTATGAAATCGAGTTAAGTTGTTATAAATTTTATAAAAAAATGATAGAATTTATAAAAAAAAATTTAATTTGATCTTATATATAAATAAATTTTAACTCTATTTCACGGTGATGAGGCACAAAATACCCTCGGCCAATGGACTATCGACACATGGAAGTACCCTCGCCCAATGGAATGTCGACACGTGGGGGTCATTCATTACTAATAAGACGCTGACACGTGTCCAACTTCTGTGACATGACCAAGTGCACGTGGGGTGGGCAAGTCACGTCGTCGCCACATCAAAGCACGATTAGTGAACCTAACCATTTCTGAAACACGCGACCCTTTTAGCACGCAACTAAGACTTGACTCCAGAGGCTCGGGATCACAAGGGTGAAGCCATCCCTCCCCCACGTGGCTGGCCTCCACTCAGAATACTATAAATAGCCTGAGGTACATAAGTTCAAGACACTTCATTTTTTCGCTTTACAAACTCATAAGATAAAAATCCACACTGATCGACTACCCAAAATCAGTCCTTGGTTTATCTTAAAACCCTCGTCCTAACTAGAGCGTCTGAGCATCCTCGGAGATATCCCCCTCTCCTCCCTTTTGTGAGCTCTCTAGTTCACCCTTGTTTACTTGTGCAGATCCCCAAAAAGGTTGATTCCAGGTTAGCAGCGTTCCTTTGGCATCAACACACGGTACTAATTATTATCTTTTACTTTTTGGGTAAATTTCATTTTTCATTCTTCAGGTTTTTCCATCGATCTTATATATATATATATATATATATATATATATATATATATATATATATATTTGGGTATTCAAAGTTTAATTAATTCTAATTTGGATTCTGACGTTATTAACTCGATCCAGTTAGATTCTTATAACTTTCCATTTTATAAAATCAAACTTGATGATCAGTTGACAGGAAGACTTAATTAAATCGAAAAACGAAATTTACCTCTTTGTAATAATTGATTATTACTCTTTTTCTTACATGATAATAAGGAAATTATATATGGGTGGCACGTGCATGGAATGATTATGTTGCCCATTCAGTGTCAACAATTCCTTTGCATTATCGCAAAACAATGTTTTTCATAGCACTATACATATTAGTAGTAGGTGAAGGAGGGCACAAGCCATGTGTACAAACCTTTGCAGCTGACCAATTCGATGAGAACAACCCAGAGGAGAAGGAGGCCAAGAGCTCTTTCTTTTAATGGTGGTACGTGGGTGATGTAGAACATAATAATTAATATTTTTTTTATTAAAATTAACTTTAATTTCTTTAAAACTATTTTCTTTATTAAGATTAGGAATGTTTACTTTTCTATTAGGACTCTATGTTTACTTTTCTACTATGACTCTATGTTTACTTTTCTACTATGACTAGAATTTCTCTCAAAACTCTGCAAAGTGTTATCTTTGCAATTCCGCTGTTTGTGAATTTGATTTATCTCTTGTTAGTGAAGAATTTATCCACTATGTATTTGCCTTGGGAGCCTTGCAGCATGATGCATCACTTAGCAATGAAGTGGGAAGGCTAGATCTGATTGTAGCAAGGCCTGATTCTAAAATTTCTACAGAAAAAATTCAACAAATTACAACTCCATAGTTGAAGAAATTACCTGAGCATCTTCGCTATGCATTCTTGAGTGATAGTTACACATTTCCACTGATTGTTGCTGCATCACTCACACTCGAATAAGAGGAAAAGTTGTTGCGTGTGTTAAGGGAGCATAGAACAGCCTTTGGATGGACCATTTCCGATATAAAAGGTATAAGCCCCTCCATTTGCATGCACAAGATTTTAATGGAAGAACCTTACAAACTATTGATCGAGCACCAAAGAAGATTAAATCCAGTAATGAAGGAGGTCGTGAGAGCTGAAATTTTGAAGCTCTTCAATGCTGGAATTATCTATGCTATTTCTGACAGCTCATGGGTAAGTCCAGTGCAAGTTATACTAAAAAAAGGTGGAATGACAGTGGTGAGAAACGACAACAATGAGTTTATTCCTACAAGAACAGTCACGGGTTAGCGTGTATGTATGTGTTGACCCTGAATGATTTTGATAGTGACAAAAATCTTAATTAAGCACTAATGAATATTACTTAAGTAATACAGATTATTAATAGTGCTTATACATTAAAGGAGATCAAGATTGTAGAAATTGGTGAATCAAAGTTGATGATCTCAAAAGTAAATAAGCTCTCCAAAAGATCAAATTCAAGGAGAATAATTTAAATGCAACTTCAAAGTCAATAGGGATAAATTATAGGTTTGAATCCTAAGATACACTTTGTAAGCATTTCAAATTTTAAGAGCTAATTATATTTGGATTACATTTTATTATATAGTCTTAATTAATTGAAGATATAAAATCTCCAAGTGATTATATTAAATGAAAATAAATTAATTGGGCTCAATACTTAACATTCTCTAATTGAATTTAAGAAGAATTCATTTTGACATAGAAAATTACTTAAGCATTTGTAATATATCATTCTTCATATATCTTGCACACATATTATGCTTAAATTTGTAACATGTTTTGTCATCACCAAAAATGTCTTAATTAAGAAATTGATTAGATTAATTTTGATGATAACAAAACACTTTTGAAGTGTTTAACTCGTGTGTTTAATGTGCTAAAAAGTTTGATTCAATTAGGAGATTTTTTTGAACTCAAAAATCCAAAAAGAATAAAGAGATATGAAGAAAATTGATGCTGAAAATACTGTTCATCCTGAAAACACTGTAGCAGCGCTCAAACAGTGACCCAGTCGACTGGGTGAATAGTATAGTCGACTGGTAAAACAGGTAGAAGGTTCCCAGTCGATTGGTAAGTCATACCAGTCGACTGGTAACACTGTAGCAGCAAAAACATGATTTTTAAAGAGGACCCAGTCGATTGGCATCACGACCCAGTCGACTGGTAGTTCAAAAATATGACCATTAGGACTCGAAATCTGAGATTTTAAAGGCATAATCAATTCAAATTAAAGTCTAACGGCCATATTAATTGATGGCTATATAAACCCACTCAATTCAGCATTCAACAACAAGGAGAAGACATTCAAAAAGAGAAGAACACACACAATCAAGTCATTCATTCTTTGAAACTCAAAAAAGCTTTGAAATACTCATGCTGAGCCATTCTTCAAGCTTTACTTTGAAAGAGAGAAATTGTTCAGTTTTATAAGCTTTCATTTGCTGTCTCTCTACCATTTACTTTACAAATTTAATGTAAAGGGATTACTTCCGAGAGGAAGGGGATAGCTTCCGAGATGAAGGGATTGTAAGGTTTGTACAACACCGGTGAAGTTGTACGACTAAGTTTCTTAGTGGATTACTTCAAGGAGGTTCCTTGAAGAGAGTGGACGTAGGGTCGGAACGAATCCGATATTATCGAACCACTATAAACCGAGTTTGCATCTCTCTAACTTTATCTCCTTAATTACTTTCATAATTACTTGCTTATAATTATTTATTATTCAAGTAAATGAGATTGATTGTTTAATTATTTTATAATTTGATTATCATTTCTAAATTAAGCAATAAACTCTCTCATCTTTGTGCTAATAATTTAGAAAGATTTAATTCCACATATATTTTGATATTTGAGATTGCAAAAAGTATTTAATTTTTTAATACCCAATTCACCCCCCTCTTGGGTTGAAACCTCAGTCTACAATTGGTATCAGAGCTTCCTTCTCTATTTTAGGCTTAACATCCTAGAGTTGATCCTATGGCAACTATATTTTTAGAAGGAAGAGATCCTTCTAGTCCTCCTCTTCTCCATGGAACAAATTTCACTTATTGGAAAGCTCAAATGAAGATTTTTATTCAAGCACATGATTATTATGCTTGGTATTTCATTCTTGAAAATGAAAATGACTTTGATATAAATGATAGTAAATTCATTCAACTAAATGCTAAAGTTATGAACATGTTTTATAGTTCTCTTGATCAAAACGAAGTTGATCAAATTTCCTCATGTAAGACTGCAAAAGAAATTTGGGATTTATTGGAAGTCATACATGGAGGAAATGAGCAAGAAAAGAATTTCAAATTAAAAAACTTTGTTCATGACTTATAGTATTTTAAAATGAATGAAAATGAATCAATTTTTGATTCGCAAACTCGTTTTACCATACTTGTTAAAACTTTATCTTTCATGGGTAAAATTTATTCTAACCTTGAACTTGTGAGAATATTTCTTAGATCTTTGTCAAATCAATGGAAAATTATTTTGACAAAGCATTCTACAAGTGAAAGTTTAGAAGAGCTTGTGGAATCCCTCAAGAAGCATGACAGCTATTTGGATTACAACATTGATGGTTCCACCACATCATTACCTCTTATGGAAATTAAAGATGTTAATCATGATGGTGATGAAGAAGAAGAAGACTCCTCGAATCAAGAGATCGGATACAAGGAAATTGTCAACCTATGTCTTATAGCAATTGACGACGAAAGTGAGGTATCGACTTCTTCCTCTTCAAAAAATAACATTGTTAGTAGTAGTGAAGAATTGGTAGAAGTCATAAATGAAATGTATGAAGAATTGAAGAAATTCGATTCTAGGAACACCATTCTTAAAAAAGAGGTGTCATCTCTTTCTAAAGAGATGGTAGGTCTAAGAGAAGAAAAAGATAAACTATCTTCATTACTTTATGATTCTTCTCAAGATCTTCTTAAAGATGAAAATGAATACTTAAAGAAAAAGATAATAGAATTGAATGGCATAATATCTAGACTTATGCTTGGAAAAGAAAAGCTAGATGAAGTGCTATCTTTCCAAAGATTAAATGGAGGAAAATCCGGGTTAGGTTATTCTCCATTAGACAAGCAAAAATCAAAAGAGAGCTTATTCATGAAAGCATCATGTGTGAATGAAGCCTCTACTTCAAAGATCACTAACAAGGTCAAAAGCATTCCCTCAATGAATGCTAGTAGGTGTAGAAATACTAATTCTAATGTATATACAAGAATGAAGCATCGTAGAAATACTCATGCTTATATTTATGCTCATTCAAGAAATGCTTATACACATCCTAGAAATAACCATCTTGTGCATCCTAGAAACAATATGCACACTACACATGCATATCCTAGGAATTACCATCATAGTTATCCTAGAAATAATATGCATACTCATAATAATGCAAGCATGTATCCTAGAAATCATCATCATACATTTTCTAGAAATGGCATGCATATTCATATTCCTCACAATAGAAACATGTATCATAGGAACTCATATCCTAAGAATTATAGAAATGCACATCTAAGAAATCTTAGAAATTTCAATAACTATTATCCTAGGATTGTGCATCATCATGTCTATAAAACTTCATATGTTGTTAAGAAAGTATGGGTCCCAAAAAGAACCGTATTTTCAAGGACTAACCCCAAAGGACCCAAGAAATTTTGGGTACCCAAAAGTGCAATCGTGTATCATTGTGTGATATAAATATATCTCCACACCAAAGAAAAAGGTAACTGTTGGTACCTTGATAGTAGATGCTCAAAGCACATGACTGGTGATAAAAGTGTATTCAATGAGCTAACTCTAAGAGATGGTGGACTTGTGACCATTGAAGACAATACAAAAATAAAGATCATCGGGCATGAAAAAGTTGGTAATGATTTCTCAACCTTAGACAATGTATTGCTAGTACAAGGCCTTAAGCCAAATTTACTAAGCATTAGTCAACTATGTGACAAAGGCAACAAAGTCACATTTGAGACCTCTCATTGTCTAGTTATAGACATCAAGAGCAACAAGATCAAATTTGTTGGTCATAGACATGAAAATGTCTACATAGTTGATTTGAAATCCTTGCATTATGAAAATGAAAAATGTTTTCCTGCTTTTAGTGAAAATCCATCTATGTCATAGAAGGCTTGGTCATGCAAACATGAACTTGCTAAAAATCATTTCAAGAAAAGATTTAGTCATTGGACTTCCTAAAATCAATTTTGAAAAAAAAAATATGTGATGTTTGTCAAATGGGAAAACAAACTAGAATTTCTTTTAAAGCAAAAAATGTAGTCTCAACTACTAGACCTTTGGAACTTCTGCATATGGACTTATTTGGTCCAATTAGTACCATTAGTCTAGGTGGCCATCAATATACTCTTGTTATTGTTGATGACTATTCAAGATATACCTTTGTTATTTTTATTGCTTACAAGGATGAAGCTTTCAAAGGATTTGAAAAGTTTTGCAAAAAGGTTCAAAATGAAAAAGGAATTTGTATTTCAAGCATAAGAAATGATCATAGCAAAGAATTTGAAAATCAAAGCTTTTCAAGATTTTGTGATGAAAATGGAATTAATTACAACTTTTCAGCTACTAGAACCCTCAACAAAATGGAGTTGTTGAGAGGATAAACAGAGTTCTAGAAGAACTTTCAAGAACAATGCTTTGTGAAAATAGTTTACTAAAATACTTTTGGGCTGAAGCCAAGAACACTTCTTGCTATATCTTAAATAGAATTTTAATTAGGCCTCTGCTTGATAAAACTCCATATGAACTAATGAAAAGAAGAAAGCCTAATATCTCCTGTTTTCATGCATTTGGTTGTAAATGCTTCATCCTAAATAACAATAAAACTAACTTGGGTAAATTTGATTTTAAGACAAATGAAAGAATATTTTTAGGATATTCAACATCTAGTAAGGCTTATAGAGTTTTTAATAAGAGAACTCTAGTGGTAGAAGAATCTGTACATGTAACTCTTGATGAGTCTAACCCAATTAGTAGTAGAGAAGTTTCTTTTAACGAAGATGCAGATTTTATTCTAAGAACGGAAACTCCTACTCCCATTGTTGACCCAAATGAGAGTCCAGCTCAAGCAAATGAAGAGATAGAAACTCCCATTTTGGACCAACCATCCTCAAGCCAACAAGAGGAAAGTCTACCCAAAGATTGGAGGTATGTAAATTATCACCCGATTGATCAAGTGATTGGTGATCCTTCATAAGGGGTTTGCAATTATGTAGCTTATTTGTCTCAAGTAGAACCTAAGACATTTATAGAAGCTGAAAAGGATAATGATTGGATAATTGCAATGCAAGAAGAAATAAATCAATTTGAGAGAAACAATGTTTGGAATCTAGTTCCAAGACCTAAGAATCATTCAATAATTGGAACTAAATGGGTATATAGAAATAAGATGGATGAAAATGGAATAGTAACTAGAAACAAGGCTAGACTAGTTGCTAAGGGATATAATCAAGAAGAGGGACCTATGCTCTTGTGGCTAGATTAGAAGCTATTCGAATGTTATTAGCCTTTGCATGCTTTAATAAGTTCAATCTATTTCAAATGGATGTAAAAAGTGCTTTTTTAAATGGCTTTATAGAAGAAGAGGTTTATGTTGAGCAACCTCTTGGATTTGAAAATCTTAGTCTTCCAAATCATGTCTACAAGCTTTCTAAAGCTCTATATGGGTTGAAGCAAGCTTCAAGGGCATGGTATGAAAGATTAAGAAAATTTTTGATTGATAATGATTTTGTAAGAGGTAGAATAGACACAACTCTCTTCACAAAAACTCACAAAAATGACACTTTGATAGTTCAAATATATGTTGATGATATTATATTTGGTGCTACTAATGAATCTATGTGTCAAGAGTTTGCAAAGTGCATGCAAGGTGAATTTGAAATGAGCATAATGGGAGAGCTTACCTACTTCCTTGGACTTTAAATCAAGCAACTAAAATGAGGTATCTTCATCAATCAATCGAAGTACATTAAAGACCTACTAAAGAGGTTCGGGATGGAAAGCTCAAAGCCAGTTGGAACTCCTATGAGCACAACTACAAAACTTGATCTTGATGAAGGAGGTAAAATTGTAGATATTAAATATTATAGAAGCATGATAGGTGCTTTGCTTTACTTGACTGCAAGTAGACCTGATATAATGTTCAGTGTATTCATGTGTGCTAGATTTCAATCTAATCCTAAGAAATCTCATGTAGTTGCAGTAAAAAGAATCCTTAGATATCTACAAGGAACCCAAACCATAGGATTATGGTACTCTAGAGATTCATCTTTTGAGCTTGTAGGATATTCAGATGCCGATTTTGCTGGATGTAGGTTAGATAGAAAAAGCACAAACATGCCAATTCTTAGGTGCAATGTTAACCTCTTGGTTTTCCAAGAAACAAAATTCCGTTGCACTATCAACCGTCGAGGCGGAATATGTTGCAGCCGGAAGTTGTTGTGCCCAAGTATTATGGATGAAACAATAACTAGAAGACTATGGCATGAACCTAAAAAAACATCCCAATATTTTGTGATAATACTAGTGCTATCAACCTAACCAAGAACCCTATTCAGCACTCTATAACCAAACACATAGAAATCAGACATCATTTCTTAAGAGACCATGCTCAAAAAGGTGATATAAGACTAGAATTCATACCTTCAGAAGATCCAATAGCTGACATTCTCACAAAACCTCTAAGTGAAGCTGGTTTCTGCAAAATTAGACTATCAATGGGATTGTTAGATTATGATAAATTGTATGTTTGATTACATCTACATTTCATCATTTGTATGTTTGACATCTAGTGAAAGAGTATTAATCCTTGTTTAAATATCTGCCTCACTCAAGATGTCATAGATAAACAAATTTTGTGCAAAAAATTCAAGACTGAAAATTTTCATAAGGGTTCAGTCGACTGGTAAATCTGTTTCAGTCGACTAGTAAGTCTCTGTCAATTTTTTCGGTCGACTGGTAAGTTACATCCAGTCGACTGGTACATCTAGACTTTGTTTGAAGCCATTTAATACTCAAATATTAATTGTTTTTTGATAAATTCTCTTTGATTTGGCATTGGACAAATCAAGTGATGAGCTTGAATTTAGATTTGAGAATTACTTTTGAGCTATTTATTTATCAAGCATGAGCTAAATATGTATATGCTTGAGTTTGAAAAATAATGATTATCTTTGCATTAAATTGATAATCAACTACCAATGAGGCTTGTTAAGTTTTATCCAATTTTATTTCTCTTAAAAGTTAAAAATAATTACTTTAGACTTTTTGAAAAGGGGAGAAAATTTGATTTATTGGTAAAAGAGAAAACCTATTGGTAAATCAAGCAATGAGTTCAAACTCTTGTCCTTTATTGATTAAGTGTAAGATACTCTAAACATTGAGGTTACTTTGAAGATTTATAATGCTTGAAAATTGTTTTGTATTTCTTGACATCTTGTAAAATGATTCTTTTCTCAAAATGTTTCATCAAAATATTTTCAATAACATATTTTGAGGGGGAGCTCTTCTTTGAAATCCACCCTTTTTTATTATGACAAAAAGGGAGAGAAAAATAAGAATATTAAAGATCTTGTTAGACCTTATTCTTAAGATTTTTGTCACCATCAAAAAAGGGGGAGATTGTTGACCCTGAATGATTTTGATAGTGACAAAAATCTTAATTAAGCACTAATGAATATTACTTAAGTAATACAGATTGTTAATAGTGCTTATACATCAAAGGAGATCAAGATTGTAGAAATTGGTGAATCAAAGTTGATGATCTCAAAAGTCAATAAGCTCTCCAAAAGATCAAATTCAAGGAGAATAATTTAAATGCAACTTCAAAGTCAATAGGAATAAATTATAGGTTTGAATCCTCAGATACACTTTGTAAGCATTTCAATTTTTAAGAACTAATTATATTTGCAATACATTTTATTATATAGTCTTAATTAATTGAAGATATAAAATCTTCAAGTGATTATATTAAATGAAAATAAATTAATTGGGCTCAATACTTAACATTCTCTAATTGAATTTAAGAAGAATTCATGTTGACATAGAAAATTACTTGAGCATTTGTAATATATCATTCTTCATATATCTTGCACGCATATTATGCTTAAATTTGTAACATGTTTTGTCATCACCAAAAATGCCTTAATCAAGAAATTGATTAGATTAATTTTGATGATAACAAAACACTTTTGAAGTGTTTAACTCTTGTGTTTAATGTGCTAGAAAGTTTGATTCAATTAGGATATTTTTTGGAACTCAAAAATCCAAAAAGAATAAAGAGATATGAAGAAAATTGATGCTAAAAACACTGTTCATCCTGAAAACACTGTAGCAGCGCTCAAACAGTGACCCAGTCGACTGGGTGAATAGTACAATTGACTGGTAAAATGGGCAGAAGGTTCTCAGTCGACTGGTAACACTATAGCAGCAAAAATATGATTTTTAAAGAGGACCCAGTCGACTGGTATCACGACCCAGTCGACTGGTAGTTAAAAAATATGACCGTTGGGACTCGAAATCTAAGATTTTAAAGGCACAATCAATTCAAATTAAAGTCTAACGGCCATATTAATTGATGGCTATATGAACCCACTCAATTCAGCATTCAACAACAAGAAGAAGACATTCAAAAAGAGAAGAACACACACAATCAAGTCATTCATTCTTTGAAACTCAAAAAAGCTTTGAAATACTTATGTTGAGCCATTCTTCAAGCTTTACTTTGAAAGAGAGACGCTATTCAGTTTTATAAGCTTTCATTTGCTGTCTCTCTACCATTTACTTTACAACATTTATTGTAAAGGGATTATTTCCGAGAGGAAGGGGGATTACTTCCGAGAGGAAGGGGATAGCTTTTGAGATGAAAGGACTGTAAGGTTTGTACAACACCGGTGAAGTTGTACGATTAAGTTTCTTAGTGGATTACTTCAAGGAGGTTCCTTGAAGAGAGTGGACATAGGGTCAGAACGAATCCGATATTGCCGAACCACTATAAACCGAGTTTGCATCTCTCTAACTCTATCTCCTTGATTACTTTCATAATTACTTGCTTATAATTATTTATTATTCAAGTAAATGAGATTGATTGCTTAATTATTTTATAATTCAATTATCATTTCTATATTAAGAAATAAACTCTCTCATCTTTGTGCTAGTAATTTAGAAAGATTTAATTCCACATATATTTTGATATTTGAGATTGCAAAAAGTGTTTAATTTTTTAATACCCAATTTACCCCCCCCTCTTGGGTTAAAACCTCAGTCTACAGTATGGATTACCGCAAGTTGAACAAAGCAACAAAGAAGGATCATTTTCCACTACCCTTTATTGATCAAATGTTGGATCGATTGGATAGGTATTCGTACTATTGCTTCTTATATGGTTATTCGGGGTATAACCAGATTACCATAGCCCTTGAAGATTAACAGAAAACTACATTCACATGCCTCTATAGCACATTTGTTTTTAGGAAGATGCCATTCATATTGTGCAATGGCCCAGCAACATTTTAACATTGCATGATGGCTATTTTTTCTGACATAGCAGAAGAGATAATGGAAATTTTTATGGATGATTTTTTAGCTTTTTGTACATCTTTTGATCATTGTTTACATATTTTAGCTCTTGCTTTACAGGGATGTGAAGACAAAAATCTAGTCATAAAGTGAAAGAGTGCCATTTCATGGTTCAAGAAAGGATCATACTTGGCCATCGAGTGTCATCTAAAGGAATTGAGGTTGATCGAGCGAAAATTGCAACCATAGAAAAACTACCACCTCCAAAGAATCTGAAGGGAATTAGAAGCTTTCTGAGATATACGAGATTTTATAGAAGATTTATTAAGGATTTTTCTAAACTCTCTAAACCTTTATGTAATCTTCTTGAAAAAAATTCTGCATTTGACTTTGATAATGCTTGTTTATAGGCTTTTAATGCAATCAAGGAGAAACTAATTTCAGCACCAGTTATGACTATACCTGATTGGAGTCAACCTTTTGAAGTCATGTGTGATGCAAGTGACTTTGCAGTTGGAGTAGTATTAGGACAAAAGCGAGACAAACTCTTCAAGGCCATCAATTATGCAAGCCGAACCTTGAATGATGCTTAACTAAATTATACAACAACTGAGAAGGAGATGCTTGTTGTTGTGTTTGCTTATGACAAATTTCGGTCTTACCTCATTGGTACAAAAGTGATAGTGTTCACTGATCATGCAACAATTCGTTATTTGTTTGGAAAAAAAAGATGTTAAGCCTAGGCTAATTCAGTGGATCCTATTTATTCAAGAATTTGATGTGGAGGTTTGAGATAAGAAAGAAAGTGAAAATTTAGTTGCTGATCATCTCTATCAGCTAGAGCAAGAGAAAGTAAGACCAAATTCAGAGATCCAAGATGCATTCCCTGATGAGCAGTTATTTGCATGTGAGATCAGGCTTCCTTGGTATGCTGATATTGTAAACTACCTAGCCTGTAAAGTACTGCCACCAGATCTCACTTATCACCAACGCAATAAATTTCTACATGATGTGAAATATTATTTCCAGGATGAGCCTTTGCTGTTCAAAAGATGCTCTGATCAAATCATCCGAAGATGTGTACTAAAAGAAGAGATGCAAGTCATTCTCTATCATTGCCATTCATCATCATATGGAGGATATTTTGGAGCAACACGAACAGCAACTAAGGTATTTCAAAGTGATTTCTTTTGGCCATCTATCTTTCGTGATAGTTATACTTTGGTGAAGACTTGTGATCGGTGCCAATGTATGGGAAATATTTCAAGGCATCAAGAACTACCATTGAAAAATATCTTAGACGTTGAGTTATTTGATGTTTGGGGAATCAATTTTATGGGTCATTTTCCTCTTTTTTGGCTTTGTCTATATCTTGTTAGCAGTGGATTATATGTCAAAATGGGTGATAGTAATTGCTACAACAACAAACGATGCAAAGGTTATGCTCAAATTTCTACATAAGAATATATTCACACCACGAGCTATTATTAGTGATGAAGGGACCCACTTTTACAACAAGTTGTTTGCTAACCTTCTTTCTAAATATGGTGTGAAGCATAAGATAGCACTTGGCTACCATCCTCAAACTAATGACCAAGCTAAAATTTCAAATCAAGAAATCAAGAACATCCTCAAGAACACGGTCAACACTAATAGGAAGAATTGGGCAAAGAAGGTTGATAATGCTTTGTGGGCATACCGTACAGCTTTTAAAACACCTATCGAGATGTCTCCTTACTGATTAGTGTTTGGAAAAGCATGTCATCTTCCTGTTGAGTTGGAGCATGGAGTTTATTGGGCTGTAAAGAAGTTTAATTTTGATTTAAAAGCAGCAGGGGAAAAGTGACTCTTACAATTGAATGAGATGGATAAGTTCCGAAACAATGCTTATGAAAATGCGAAGATCTACAAAGAACGGAGAAAAAAATGGCATGACAAACAGATTCTTAGGTGTGAGTTTGCCCCAGGACAGCAAGTTTAACTCTTCAATTCACGACTCAAACTCTTCCCGGGCAAGTTAAAATCAAGATGGACAAGTCTTTATACAATTGACAGTGTTTCCTCTTTTGGGGCAATAGAATTGAAGGACAAGATAGGGAATATATTCAAAGTTAATGGTCAGAGATTGAAGCATTATTATGGGGAACTAGTTGAGAGAAACTGTGTACTTATTCCTCTTAGAGACCCTGATTGAGGAAAATTGAAAAGTCTGGCTGTAGATTTAAAAACAAGCGCTTCTAGGAGGCAGCCCATAGAACTTTATTTTACTATTTTATTTTTATTTTTATTTTGAATAATTTGGATTTTGATGCAGGTTTATTAGCAAGAATAAAGAATTGAAAATTGCAAACTACAGCGGATTCACCATGAAACTAGGGAAGTTCCTTTCATTTCTTCAATCTTTCTCCCATTTGAATCACAATGAGGAAATTGTTGAGTTTAAGTGTGGGGGTGTAAACTCCTGTAGTCCTTTTTGTCCTCTTAATTGCTTGTTATTTTACGTTACTTGTGATTTTATAAGTCTTGAGTTTTTTATTTTTCTTACCAAGCATGCATTTGAGTATGATTGAATTCTCTATGAATCTGAAATTTTTGATTGAGGATAGGACTAAGAAAATTTTTGAAAATTTATTTTATGTCAGGTTGAGTTTTATGGATACTTTGATTTAAATCTTTGTCCTTGAACATAATTGAGCACATAGTCATTGTTTTTTTTTTCTTTATTTCCGTTTTGCTGACAAAGAGAATGGGTAGAATCAACTGGGTCGTCGGAGTTCAATCTTTCTTTATTCTAGAATTCGTTGATGGATCCTTGAGACGAAATCCTAGTTGATACCAAATATTTGAGAAATGATCTAAGTATTTTTTGTCATAACCAAAAAGCTTTCCCAGCCGTCCTAGTTATCATACCATCATTGCATGGTGTAGTTCCATAGTCAACCCCCCTTGAGCCTTACTTTATTTAAGCTTTTATTTATTATTTTAACTACAGTAACCATTCCCGTTCTAAGCATGAAAAAACCATGAATTTACCTTTTATAGTTTGAGAAAATACTTTGGTGGGAATCTACATTTAAAGAGAAAGTTCAAAGGAAATTATGCTCGGTTTGATCCAAATTTATCTTCAAAAAAAAGATGAAAGAAAAGGAGTATTTTTGCTTGGTTTGTTTTTTTTGCCCAGAGGTGATTTATCCATCATGGAAGGAAGCATAAAATAGAGAAAACTCAATGAATGGAGTGCAGATCACTTCAGATTTTGTTAAAGTGTACTTGGTATTGCTTCATTAAGCACAACAACAATAATATCATCAGTATGAGCATACGTCGAGAAAGAGTTATGGTTTGACACCTGTGGATATCTTTTTTATTGTTCTTTCCACCTAGTATTTTACCAGTTTGCTTTAATTTTCCTTATCCATTTATTTCTTAGCCCTCACCTTGCGGCCTATCATTATAACCTGATTAAAGACCTTTTGATCTCTGATTTTGGTGTTGACTACATTAGTGGAGAGGGTTTCTGAAAATTCGACTTATGGAGTTAAGTTTTGAGAGAATTCCTCTAGTTTCAATTGTTCTACTTTTATCTGAGTTTGCAGGTGGTTTGGAGTTAATTGACTATATCACACACACACTCAATGACTTAGCTTTAGGTTAAAGTAGTCTCTTAACTCTTTCTTGACAAATTGCTAAATTTTTTTATTGATTTTCCTGCTATCCTTGATATTAAAAGAGTAAGATGCTAGTAATGAAATCTAAATTTAGATCATGGCTTAGTGAGTGATGAGATTTTTCTATGGGTTCGTTTTATTTTTATTTGAGGACAAATAAATTTTTAAGTTTAGGGGTGTTTGATGTCGTGCATAATTTCTTATTTTTATCACATCTTAACTTTCAACTTTAATATAATTTTATTAATTTTTATTGGTTTTAGGCTTCATTGTTGTCATTTAATTTATTTCAGGTTTAGAAGAATGGAAAGATCCAAATTTTAGTGTCCTATCGTCAGGGGACTCTTTCTCTTGTTTAAAAAAAGAAATTTTAATTGAAGACTTTGGAGCCTATAAAGAAAAGAAATTTTAATTGAAGACTTGGGAGGTATAAAAAAAGGAAATTTTAATTAAAGACTAGGGAGCCTATATAAAGGAAAGAGAGAAACCCTAATTAAGGGAGACAGCTTGCAGCTCTAGAGAGATAGCCGGCAGCCCTCTCCTCTTCATCTGGCAGCAGCTTGCAACCACTGGTCCTCCTCATCCGACAGCAGTATGCAACCACTGGTCCTCCTCATCCGACAGCAGCAATTGTCCTAATCTGGCACCAGCAGCTGCTTCCTCACAGCCGGCACCTACCTCGCCACATGCTCAGTATCTAGCGTTGATCGCACAATAGCCCTCCACAGCAGCAACTGAACGCACACTGGTTTACGGAATTATGATGAATTGTTGTTGTTAAATTTAATTTTCAACATGAACTAAACTTTCTTTATTCTAGGAAAACAATGTAATTTAATTTCAAACTATGCTTGCTTTTCTATGTTGATTTGCAGTAATTATCTTCTATGTTTGGCTGATTTATTTTGAACATATTGCTTCTAATTGACTTGCCATTAATTAGATGATCTTGATCTTGTAATTTGCTGTTGAAAGAAGGAATTACAGGATAGAACTTGGATATTTCAGCATAGGTAAATATAGGAATCAAAAGACTTATATGAACTTGTGTAGTCTAAAAAAATCGTTAGTCTTAATGCTTTCTTGTTTTATTAATTTGTATACTCTTGTGTAGAATGATGAACACAAATATTTCCAATTGACTATCGAAAGAAGCTTTTGGATAAATTATAGATTTCGCTAACAAACAAAGAGGATTAATTTTAATTAGTTAGATGAGTTAAGCATAGTGAGGAATTATGTGAAATCGGTTTCCTAGAAGTTCTTTCTCTTATTAATTTGATATTCGAAAAACAGCTTTCTTTTCCTTTGATTATTTCCTTTAAATTGATTTTATTTCATATTGCAATTACAAACAACAAAAAGAGATTTTTCTAAATAAAATCGAGATTAGTATAATTTATATGCTTTTCAGAAACAAGTTACCAATCCCTGAGGACGATACTCATGTTATCACTTTACTATAAAACTACGATACTGTGCACTTGTAGTTTTGCACCGATCAACTTCCAAGAACCCAACGAGGAGCTGACTCTATTATAGTTGTAGTGGACAGGTTTTCCAATATGACTCATTTTATTTCTTGCAGGAAAACTTTTGATACTGTCCAGGTAGCCAACCTATTCTTCCGAAAAGTGGTAAGATTGCATGGGGTGCCAAAGTCGATTACTTCTGACCGAGACACCAAGTTTTTATCCCACTTTTGGAGAACTTTATGGAAGAGGTTTGACACAGCCTTAAATTTCAGCAGCACTAGCCATCCGCAGATGGACAGACAAACTATGGTTGTGAACCGCACATTAGGCAACTTGCTTTGTTGTATTGCAAGAGATAAGCCGAAGCAGTGGGACCTGGCTCTAGCTCAGGCCGAGTTTGCCTATAACAATATGGTGAATAAGTCTACTGGAAAGACAACATTCGAGGTCGTGTGTGGAAGAACTTCAAAGCTTGCTGTAGACTTAGCAAATTTGCCCAAGTTACCCGGGGCCAGTATAGCAGCCGAGCAGGTGAAGACAACTCATGAAGAGGTTTGTCAGCATCTTGAGGATACTTATGTTAAGTATTAGGAGAAGGTAGATAAGGGTCGGAGATCAAAGGTTTTCCGAGAGAGAAATCTTGTAATGGTGTATCTACGCAAGGGGCGACTACCGACTGGAACATCTGGAAAACTACGAAACAAGAAGTTTGGACCTTGCAAAGTTCTCAGGAAGATATATGATAATGCTAATGTTGTTGATCTTCCGGAGGACCTAGCAATTTCTTCGACGTTCAATGAGGCGGACATTTTTGAATATTTTCCACCAAAATGGAACAGAACCTAACTCGAGGACGAGTTGTTTTCAAGAAGGAGAGACTGATGTAGAACATAATAATTAGTATTTTATTTTGTTTCCTTTCCTTATTAGGATTAACTTTTATTTCTCTAAAACTATTTTCTTTATTAGAATTAGGAATGTTTACTTTTCTACTAGGACTCTATAATTACTTTTGTACTATGACTCTATGTTTACTTTTCTACTAAGACTAAGAATAGGACTAGAATTTCTCTCAAAACTCTACGAAGTGTTATCTTTGCAACCTGCCAGTTGGTGTTCTGGGGGTTGGTGTTCTATCTTTCTTCTCTATTCTAGGGTATGCATAGAAGAGAAAGGTTGAAGATGCTGTTATTCTTTCCTCCTTTATGAGCTAAGGTTAAACTCAAGTATTCCGCTATGTCATTGAGGATAGTGTTTGGTGCTACTAGAGCCATTCTAGTTATCATCTATATCCAGGTATGTATTCATCACATTTTTCAAGTTATTTTTAAATCTCCTAAATATTGTATTTGTAATTTTGGGCAAATGTAGGACCGTGTTGGATGGGCAGCAGGATTTAGTATGTTAGCAGGGGCACTGGCAGTTGCAATAGCATTGTTTCTCATAGGAATTAAGAGGTACCGAAACCAAATTCCTGTAGCCTGTTTACCAAAATGATTCAGGTTTTTGTCACGGCTGTACGGAAGTGGCGCGTGAGTGATACGGACGGTGGCTGCTGTATTTGTTATGAAGATGATCGAGCACTATCATGAGGCTTACTTGGAAGGCCAACTTACGAGCACAACTCTGATCCGTACGAAACAATTCAGGTATGTGTAGTATATAGTAATTATCAGTAAATTTTTCGATTTTGTGGTAATTATTAAAAAAAAATGGTTTGAAATATATATATATATATATAATGCAAAAGTTTTTTTTTATTTTTAGAAAAAGAGATTAGGAGAACTGCTCAAAAAACCCTTTGTGCTTAAGCTTTCTATATGCCAAATCAATTATTGGTCAATGAAGATCAATAATAAAGTAATAATCGTCTAGGAGTTTTTCAAGTCGATCTGTTTTGATTGAATTTGGGTTTTTTTACGTAAGGTCTTATTTATCTCTTTCTTTTTTTTCTTTTTTGTTGTTTTCTGATTTATCGTTTATTTAGTAAACAATCAATCTACTCATTGAGAGAAAGATTGGAAATTGAAGTTATAAGTAATGGTGGATTCAAGTCGAGTTATTCGAGTTCGAGTTAGGTCAAAACTCAGTTTGATCGAGCTCGAGCTTGAAAATTATGTTCAATTAACTTATTGAGTCGAGTTCGAATATTTTAAGATTTGATTCGAAAGACTCTTTAACAGTTCGATAAGATATTATCGAGTACGAATCAATATTTATATAAATAATAATATTTTTATTTATTAAATTTAGAGCCCAAACTCGAATTCGAGTTCGAATAGACTTGTTTGTTATTGAGATCAAACTGAGCTCGAGTTAAAAAAAATTAATCGAACTCGAGCAATCGAAAAATTAATCGAGCTCAAACTAAAACGTACCTTTTTAATTTGATTTATATTCGGGTTTGAGTTCAAATATATTTATTTTAAATCAAAAAATACTTTAATATTTAAGTTCCGCTTAACTAGAGTTCACCGTAGCAATAAAGTATCTATCTGTTAATGACTTTATCCTTTAATATTCAGAAAATCATATAAAACCTTTTATGGCAGTAACCCACTAAAATTAAATAACATGACTAAATCAAAGGTTCTCTTTAAAAAAAAAACAGGTCCAGATCCAATTCTATAGCACTAATATTTTCTGAAAACAATTTCTACAAGTTCTAATCACTATTTCCATTACACAAGTCTTTTTTCTTCTAGAAATCACACTATTTTTTTAGAATATATTTTTTTTATCAATGGTAATTATGGATTAGCTCAATAGGGTTAATGGATAAAAGAAAGAAAAAAATCTTTCAAAATATGACATGATATTTTGAGATTGAACAAACATGAAAATGACTTGTTAGATTATCCTACTCAAAAATTTATCCGTGTAATGGAGATGAAAGCATGACCAAGAGCATACATTTAATAATGACAATAAAATATAAATTTTTTTTATAAAATTTATTTAGTAATTCCTTGAAATTCTAGCGATAATTTTTTGAAATTTAATTAAAATAAAAAAAAACCAATAATTTATTTAGTAACGCGATTTCGTTCGTAAAATACCTTAAGATGTATATTTTACTGCTTCAGGGGATGTACAAATATTATTAGTGAACTTGAAAAATATATGTGATCTTATATATTTAGAGGAATGCTGAAATTATTTCACCGTTTTATATCCGACCCTTTTTAATTTTGTTATATTTTTCTTTATATAAGAACTTTGCACTAATATCTAAAAACCTAAAATGGTTTTTCTTAACGGCATTTTTAATAATTTTGGTATTCTTAACATAATTTGAAAAAATAATATTTTTCTTTTCATTCGAAAATTTGGGAAATCAAAAAAATAGTTTTTCAATTTTTTCAATAATATGTTGGAAAGAGAAATGCTATATTTCAATTTGTATTAAAAATGTTTAAATTGTTGATTTGTAGTAATGTACTCCTAAATCTAAATTTAGTATAATTAATTTGACAGATACGTGTGAAAAGATAAAAAGAATAAAAAACCAAATTATTATATTATTTAAAAAACGAAAAAAAAAAATAGATGAGGCGAGGCTGGGAAATTTCTTTTTGTAATCCATGTATTTCCGGAATATGTTGAGAATTATGGTTGGGGAAATTAGTTATGCTTGGTTCATTAATTTTTACATGGTCTTGCAAAATTTTAATCACTTTCATCTCATTAATTAATTAGTTGAAAAATGCAGATTTTTGGACAAGGCAATGATCATAGACAACATTGATGCCTCGAGCAAAATCAGAAACCATTGGCGTCTATGCTCAATAAACCAAGTAGAACAAGTAAAGCTTGTGTTGCGCCTTGTCCCAATATGGTTAAGTTGCTTAATGTTCAGTGCTACAATTGTTCAACTCCACACTTCTTCACAAAGCAAGGAAGTACAATGCTCAGATCAATCGGATCAAACTTCACCGTTCCTTCGGCATCACTTCAAAGCCTTGTAGGCCTCACAGTCCTCGTCATCGTCCCGGTTTACGAGCGGATTTTCATCCCCGTAGCAAAAAAATTTACAGGGCACACAAATCAGGTATAACAATGCTACAGAGAATAGGAATTGGTTTATTTCTATCAATTCTCAACATGGCAGTGTCTGGTCTAGTAGAGACTAAAAGGGTTAGCATTGCAAGAGATCACGGCCTCATCGACACCCCGAAAGCGACGGTACCGATGAGCGTTTGGTGGTTACTCCCTCAATACATAATTAGTGGAATTGCTGATGTTTTCACCATTGTTGGATTGCAAGAGTTGTTCTATGATCAAATGCCTGAAGCAATGAGAAGCATTGGAGCAGCAGCTTATATTAGCGTAGCTGGAGTTGGAAGCTTTATTAACAGTGGAATTATATCAGTTGTGCAGGAAATTAGCTCAAGGAAGGGTGATAAATGGTTGGTTGATAATCTTAATCGTGCACACCTTGATTACTTCTACTGGGTCTTAGCTGGGTAGTGTTTAATATTTTAATTTAGGTTGAGAGAATTGATCAATAATAATTTGACTTTCACTAAATTGATTTATACAACAAAGTGAGAATCAATCATTACAAAACTAGGTAATAATAAATCGCTTACTTACAATAAGTTCCCTAACGTATCTTGTCTGCTATAAGTCCTTCAACTCATTTGTAATCTTGATGTAGTTGTAAGCATCGAATGAAGTATTGGACATTGTATTAAGAACGTGACTCTTGCAAACATCTTCATCTTGATCTCATTTTCATCTCATACAAGTTTGGGCAATAGTCACATTTTCTGTTGTGTTTGGCCTTAAAGTGGCACTATTTGAAACAGTAGACAGAATCCATCGATGATACTCCAAATTCCGTCGGTGAGGCCAATAAGCGACGAATTCTAAGTTGTTGATACTAAATTTTTTTGCAACGGACAGTATTCCGTAGCTAAAAAGACTATACTTGACATATCACTATTCATAGCAGTGACGGAAATATCGTCACTGAAAGTATTTTGAAGAGAAGTTGGTCATTTTTAAAAAGTAATATTATCAGGGATCGAACACTATTCACAACAGCGACGAAATATATGTTTTTAAAAATATTTATAATATAAAAGTTAATGTTTTAAAAATATTCACAGTGGACATGCATGTGTCCGTTGCTATTAATAAAACCAATTTTTTTGGAAATTTTAAAAAAATTCTCTCTCTACCCACTCAAGAAACAATGTCGAAAATACAAACTCACTCACGGACGAGTGGTATTTGAGCCTTATTTCGGTGGTAAGGAATTTTCAATATATTTTGATAAATTAACATAATGTTTGACTGAATTATAAATAATTAACAACCGAACTCTAACAACAAATAAGTGAATGTATAAATTAGAAAATAGATAAATGAATTGTAACTATGAACTAATTTCAGATAGGTTAATGTAATTTATCTTTTTATTTTTAATTTAACATTGAAAAAATAATTTTTTTTGCTTTTTTTGTTTTTCTAATTTTCTAATTTTATGTTTAAAAATATTATTTTTTAAATTATATTGTCCAAATTATTAAAAAAATATATAGATAAAAAAAACTTGACGCAACCTAAAAGCTGTTGCGGCTTGAAACCGAAAGTTGGAGCGAAAGGGGAAACAAATGCCGTCCGGCTACAAAACAAGGCCTATTGCCACTTCTCGACAAATTATTCTGTTTTTTTAATAGAAAATTTGATAACTTACATAGTTGACATAATCATATGATGTGGGAGAGTGCAATGCATTTTATCTACTGTACTACAAATTTAGTATACGTATCTATATATATGGTAACAACTGGAAATTTATCTAACCATAAATTTTATCCATAATTCAATATAAAAGGACTGCTAGCTACCTAGATGTTAAGGAACCTGTATGCGTTATTAGAGAGTCACAAAATTCAAGCACTGAACGTCCATGGCTGACTCAGTAACTCCACTCATGACAAAAACTGATCAGAAGTTCTCTTCCCATCAAAAATCTTCCCAAGGTGGCTGGAATGCCGCCATTTTTATCATTGGTAAGTGATCAAATTCCTGCATCTTGATTCTCCTTCTTTTTTTTTAATTTCTTTTTTCACAAATCATTTTGGTTGAATTTTTAATTTTTTTCCCCTTAATTCATTAATGATATGTTTAATAAATAGGATGAAAATATGATGAGATGATGATTATAAGATGATTACTATTGTTTGATGGATAGGATGCATAAAGGAACTCTGGTGATGTAGATAAAGTCATTTGGTTGTGGGGTAAGATAAGAGGAGTAGTAATTCGATAGATCCATATTTGTAAGAGTTACCACGGATCTTGAAAAGTTCACTAATATCTACGAAGAAATTGAGTTCCGTAGTTACAAATGGACTTTTCAATATCTATGATAGTTTTTACAGAATCGGGTCTATGAGATCATCACTTGAGTGAGTCACATCCTCCACTTATCTATATCATCCTATCCTTTGGCTTTATCATGTTCACCAAACACATTTAGATTTTTTATTTTTTATCTCTGTTTTAATTTGTTGAATGCATAATTATATGCAGTTGTTGAGGTTGCAGAGCGATTTGCCTTCTTTGGGTTGGCCGGTAATCTTATCATATACCTAACAACTGATCTTGGTGAAACTACAGCCATTGCGGCCAAGAATGTCAATACATGGATTGGTGTCTCCTATATTTTTCCCATTTTCGGAGCCTTCATTGCCGATTCTTACCTTGGTCGTTTCAAGACCATTCTTTTAGCCTCCTCCATCTATTTCACTGTACTAATTACCTTTTTCTTCTTAATATTCTTTTTTTTTTTTTTGCAAAAAAAAAACTTTTTTGGCATAAAAAAAAAAAGATAAGAAAATTATATATATTATGGCATGCACGTGCAGGGAATGGTTATGTTGACATTGTCAGTATCGACAGTTCCTTTGCATTATCGCAAAGCAGTGTTTTTTACAGCACTATACATATTAGCGGTAGGTGAAGGAGGACACAAGCCATGTGTACAAACCTTTGCAGCAGACCAATTCGACGAGAACAACCCAGAGGAGAAGGAGGCTAAGAGCTCTTTCTTTAACTGGTGGTACTTAGGGATAGTTTTTGGTTCATCTGCAGCCATACTACTTGTCGTCTATATCCAGGTATATACATATAACACATTTTCTTATTAATTTGATGCAATATGTTCCTAAATATCTTAATTATTGTATTTGTAATTTTGTGCAAATGTAGGACCGTGTTGGATGGGCAGCAGGATATAATGTGTTAGCAGGGTCACTGGCAGTTGCATTAGGATTGTTTCTGGTAGGAATCAAGAGGTATCGAAAGCAAAGTCCGGTAGGAAGCCCGTTCACCAAACTGGTACAGGTCTTTGTCGCGGCTGCACGGAAGTGGCGCGAGAGTGAGACACACGACGACAGTCCTATATGCTATGAAGATGAGACAGATCACGAGGCTCACTTGGAAGGTCAACTTACGGGCACCACTTTGACCCGTACGAAACAATTCAGGTATGTGTCAGTTTCAAGTGCTAACACCATTTTAGTTGGGGAGAGAAGAATTATATATGCTTGGTTCATTAACTGGTCATTCCATTTTAATCACTTAATTGCATGCGTTTGCAACATTTTAATCACTTTCATCTCATTAACTGATTGGTTGAAAACTGCAGATTTTTGGACAAGGCAACGATCATCGACAACATTGATGCCTCAAGCAAAACGAGAAACCATTGGCGTCTATGCTCAGTAAACCAAGTAGAAGAAGTAAAGCTTGTGTTGCGCCTTGTCCCAATATGGTTAAGTTGCTTAATGTTCAGTGCTACAATAGCTCAACTCAACACTTTCTTCACAAAGCAAGGAAGTACAATGCTCAGATCAATCGGACCAAACTTCACTGTTCCTCCGGCATCGTTTCAAAGCCTTGTAGGCCTCACAGTCATCGTCACCGTCCCTGTTTACGACCGAATTTTCGTTCCCATAGCAAAAAAATTTACAGGATACAAATCAGGTATAACAATGCTACAGAGAATAGGAATTGGTTTATTTCTATCAATTCTCAACATGGCAGTGTCTGGTCTAGTAGAGACGAAAAGGGTTAGCATTGCAAGAGATCATGGCCTCATCGACAACGCGAAAGCCACAGTACCGATGAGTGTATTGTGGCTACTACCTCAATACATAATTTGTGGAATTGGTGATGTTTTCACCCTTATTGGATTGCAAGAATTGTTCTATGATCAAATGCCTGAAGGAATGAGAAGCTTTGGGGCAGCAGCTTATATTAGTGTAGTAGGAGTTGGAAGCTTTATTAGTAGTGGTATTATAGCAGTTGTGCAGGAAATTAGCTCAACGAACGGTGATAAATGGTTAGTTGATAATCTTAATCGTGCACACCTTAATTACTTCTACTGGGTCTTGGCTGGGTTGAGTGCTTTGAATTTTTGTGTGTATATATGGATTGCCAAGGGTTTTGTGTACAAGAAAGTGCAAGGGGAATTATAGATATGAAAACTACAGGGATTTGTGTGTTTATACATGGACCATTATGGATTATAATTGAACTTAATTTATGAAAGTTGAATATTTTTTATTTTTTGTTGTTTTCAGTGGCGAAGCCACCATCCGGGCTGGCTTAGGCCAGGCCCGGACTCTGTCGAGAATCAGTATGGGAAAAAAAAAATTTACATTCTGACATATTGAATATTTAAGTTCTTGCCTACAGATCACATAATCATATATCACAAAATCAGTCAACCCATATCTTTTTCAATAACTCAATCACACGTAATTATTGATTCTCTACATACTTAAATTTTAATAATGAAAGAGTAACAGATGAAACAAACAAACAAAGAGAGTGTACTGCAACTTTAGTTTTCAAGAAAATATATAAAAATAAATAAGAAGGGATGGAGAAGAGCAGGATATTATTAGGTTTTCATAAATAAATAATGAGATAGACAATATGTTTTACTCAAATCTAATGGGTTGATTCACTGAAGAGATAACATATGGAGATTTCTGTTTAAAAAATATCAAATTCGAATAAGATAAAAGATGTTTCTATCTATTATCAAACAATAATGAAGGAAACGAAAAAATGAACAAAATACAAGATGGTTAATATAATTTTTTCAAAAAATAAAGAGTACATTGGTAATAATGATCAATACCAAAAATCAAATAATAATGGTATTAATTAACTCCCTTACTATGAAAGTTAAGTATAATTTTAATCTATATATATATATATATATATATATATATATATATATATATATATATATTATGCAAGTGTGCAATATGTGTACAGTATGTGCACGACAAGTGTTATTTTAATAAGTATTTTAAAGTATTACTCCATATAATAAATATTAATTAGTACTTTTTTTCAATGTCAATAATCAATGCTTATATTTTTATGCTGATTTGGATTCCTGAGTCATATATCTCTGCTCTACCTAAAGAAAATCTATGTAAGCCAGTTTATATTTATAGGTACTAATATTCAATACTTTTGGTTTATTAGATGTGATGACCCACACATATCCAACAATTTATAGTATTCCATAGTTTATAATTTACCAAATAAATAGAGTCAATGTAAGAATTTCTATAACATATAATTATTATTTTTCATGCAACATGTGAAGGGATGGAAATAAGTCTAATAGCTCAGCTCGCTCGAGAGACTTGATTCGAAATTTGATTAAATCGAAATATAATTTTGACTTGGTTAATTTATTGAGTCGAGTTCGAGTAATTTCAAACTTGGATCGTTTAGCTCGCGAGTCAGCTCGATTTAATTAATAAATTAAATAAATATTATATATTTATACTATATTTATTTTATATATTATTAAAAAACATATATATTTATTTTATTTCAGAAATACAAATACTATTTTTTATTTCAAAGAAAATATATATTTATTATTTTATTTCGAAAAGCTAGACTCGAACTCAAAATCGAGCTGGCTTGCGAGCCGAACTCGAACCTAAATTTCACCTTATGAGTAGAACTCGAGTTTAATTTTTTTTAACTCGGCTCGGCTCGGCTCAAATAAGTTTTTTACTCTCGAGCCGAGCTCGAACTCACCTCAACTCAAGCTCGGCTCGGCTAGACTCAAATCCACCTCTAATTACATGTATCTATGTTTTATATAGGACTATAGGTTAAATACCGTTTGACCCAGTTGTAGTTTCAGTTTATGTTTTATAAAACAGATTTTAAAACAGTTTTTTTTATAAATCAACAGTAAAATTAAAAACTATATTTGATAAAATAATATATAAAACAATTTTTCCTTACACGAATTTGATGTTTTAAAAACTATTTTTTATTTTTTTATTTTTCATAAAACATTATTTTAAATATGTTTAACTTAATTTATATTTATAAGAAGCATAAAGTTTATTCATATATTAACCCAAGAGATATGGATTGAATCAATTGATATCATAGCAAAGTGTTTAAATACCATATCAGGAGAGTGGTGATCCCACGTGATATTAAAATTATTATTTATTTTTTTATAATTATTAATAAAAAAATTGATTATATAATAACTCTAACAAAATTAGATCTGTGATATGACCACTCGTACCATAAAATCAGATTCGTGATACAACCTCTCACATCAAGATCTTGAGACTGAGGTTGGGATAGAGATGATAAATTGTAGGTATACGTTAGCATTCTAACAAGGTCCTAAATGCGCACTGGGAATTTTGAAATTCCACCCCAATAATTGCTCTCGCTAATCAACTTGCCTTTAGTTTGAGAATGCTACCAAGACCACAATATATACGAGGCATGTACTATGCCGCGCAGGCGCATCCTGTTCTGCGACGATTATAAAAGAATCCGATGCGTTTTTTTCTTTTGTTTTTTTGTATAAAAAGAATCCGACGCGTTTGATTTGTTGCATTACAAATCCGACGCATTCTCTTTCTCTTTTCTTCCCTTCCTCTCCCTCTCCCTCTCTCTCCCTCTCCCTCTCCCTCTCCCTCTTCTTTTTTCTCTTCTCTTAATTTATTCCGGACATTTTATGTACAAAAATTCAATTGAATTTTACAATTTAAAATAAAAAATCAAACATAAAAAATTTTCTCAGTTCATTTTTAAATGATTTTTTTATTTCAGTTGATTCTTAATGGAGTGCAATGAATTATGATCCATTTTGGATAATTACATAGTCTAATGTGAATAATTTTAATTTTGTCATGAGTTGGAAAAATATTTGTTTGATGCCACCAATTCATAAAATAAAAGGGCAAATACTTCAATTGCATTGTCCGAAAAGAAAGAAAACTACTTTCATTGCATAAATTAACTAACATGAAGATCATTTAAACTATACATTTGAGTAATTACCTCTAAAACTTGTTAGGCCTCCTTTTGTTTGATTGTTGCAGCAAACAGAAACCGGAAAACCCAAGCAGCTAAAATTGCACCAACAAAGGGGCAAATCCAATAAACATAGTAGAACTCCCAACTATTGTGCCAATTCTTAAGGTAAGCCCAGCCCATGGCATTAGCAGGGTTCATTGAAGGTCCAGTATACCCAGAACCAACTAATACCAACCCCACAGTTGCTAAAGCCAGAAACCACATCTTCAATAATGGGTTTTTGGGACCCTTAAGCATAACAAGAAGCAAAGCAAGACAAAACATGAAGGTCAGTACCCCCTCAGCTATTGCCCCAGTATGCAAATCCACTTTCAAAGAAGGGCCATTAAGCATGTGTTGGTGTTTTGTTGGCATCAGTTGCATGATTGCTTTGACACCAAAAACCCCTCCTGCTGCCTGAGCAGGAAAACGAAGAGCCATGGTAATGAGAGATGAGTTTGGACCAAGGCCAGCGGCATGGAAGGAGAGAGAAGTGGAAGGATTGAAGCTAGCACCACCCAAAGCAGAGCCTAACAAGCTGAAGATCAAGACCCGAATGGTTGCCAGAATTGTAGTGATGAAAAGACCTGGCAATGAAAACTGGCCTTGAAAACCAAGGGAATTTGCGATTTTGGCTGTCAAAATTCCTAGTAGCGGAAGGTTAAATACCCATATGGATGTCAACACTGCATCTCCAATTGCTGCCTTTATCATACCCATTTCCTCTGCTTCTTTTCTTTTTCCGATCTCTGCTAATGAAATTAGACAAGGCTGCAGCCTAACTATTCAATGAACAAAACCCACAGTGAACCTATGCTAGACCAATTAAATAAGGGGAAAGCGAATATGTCCTCTTTTGTTATTGAGTGCTGTCCTTTTTTTTAGCATAAGAAGGTGAGGTCAGGGTGAACGTGAATCCAAGGAGTAGGAGCTTTATGCCAGGTAAGAGCGAGCAAAAGAAAAAAAAATCTTGCGGTGAATTATTTAGAATGTCCCAATCAAATATATCTATAAAGCCTGATTGGGCTATGGCCTAAGCCCCAAATGACTTAGGCCTGGTCCGATTGGATGTTATGACTTTTCACACGTTCAAATTCAATTATCGGTAGGTTCGTTAGGGCGGAACTTCATACAGAGTACAGACAAGTGGGGGCCATGGCCCCCACAATGTTTTGATTTTTTTTAAAAAGTTACTAAATTTGAAGTTATAAAAATTATGAATTATAAAATCTTATATAGATCTGGTCCCCAAAGTATATATGGTATTTGTCTATTTAGCGAATTATTCGAACTTTTATTATTTTTTTAATCAATTTGGTCCATTCTCTCGTCAATTTCTTGCTCGTTCTGTCTCTTAGTTTACTATTCTCTCGTGTGCTGCCAAAACGTTTTAATCGATTTCAATTTATTTTTTATGATCTTAACTATTCATTTTCACTATTAATACATACATTTTGTTAAAAAAAATTATAATTAAATTACATAAAAAAAAACCTTGTGATTTGATTCAGTTTTATAACAAACTCTTAGATTTATTTAGGTTCGCACTAAACCCTATAATTTGGTTCAATTTCATAACAAACCTTGAAGTTTGCACTAAGGTTAACGGTGTTAATTTTCTTTTTAATTGCAAGGTTTGTAATGAAATTAAGCTAAACAATATGATTTTTTTATGTAATTTTGTATTTTTTTTAATATCAAGTAGTATTCTACGTTTCTAACTTAAAATAGAAATTAAATTTGAATGGTATGATTTTTTAAAAAAAAGTTGGAAACAAGAATTTTCCCTCACTTTTTTACCATCCAAACACTATTTTTTAATTTTTCTATTGAAATTAAAAAATATTAAATTACATAGAAAACACTATTATTTAACTCTGAGATTGAAGAGAAAGTTAATATCGTCAACTCTGATGCAAATCTCATGGTTTGTTATGAAACTGAGCCAAACCACAGAGTTTAGTATGAATCAAAATAAAACTCGATATTTGTTATGAAACTAAGCTAAACCACATGGTTTAGTATTAATCAAAATAAAACTTTGGGTTTGTTATGAAACTGAGCCAAACCACAGAGTTTAATATGAATTAAAATAAACCTCAGAGTTTGTTATGAAACAAAGCCAAACCAAAGGGTTTTCTGTGTAATTTAGCCAAAATTTATTTGAAGTACTTATGACTAAATGTAGTTAAATTAGGTTCAAAATTAAATATTTCAAGGCTTCAAGCAATTTGAAACATTTCAAAGCTTCAATCAATTTTTGTATTATTTCATATGAAGATTTCTAATGCTCTTTTTATGGTTGTGGTCTTACTTTTCATAAACTTACACTTCATTTGGCAAATAAATTAAAATAACTTTTTATGTTTGACTTTCTTATGTTAATTTGTAAATTTGAATTCGTATGTTTAAAATGTTTAGAATAAATAAAAAAATTTAAAATATGAAGGAGAAAGAGCGAGGGAGGAAGATGAAAGGAAACAGAAAATATTTATAGAATTCATTTGTTCAAAACACATTCTTATTATAAAAATTTAGATGTCTATGATATTATTTGCATATATTTTAGATGAGAATCATACTTTTGGTATATACGATAAAAAAATATTGTGCATATATATAAATATATGTCTTAAGTTCGACCCCTCAAAAAAGTATTCTCTAGAGATTGTCATGTTTTTGAGAAGACTTGTTTGCAATTTAGAGAACTCATTCCATGTTAAGAAATAAGCTTTCAAGTTAAAAATAAAAATTTTACACTCTGTTTAGAATCAAATAAAAATGTAATTCATTTCATTTTCAAAATGAATTGAAAACAAAATTCATTTATAAATGAATTTTTATGTTTGACTTTCTTTTGTAAATTTGTATAATTCAATTGAATTTTTATTTTTAAAATAAATGAATAATTAAAAAATGAGTGAAAGGAAAGAAGAGAGAAGAGGGAGTGAAGAAAAGAGGGAAAGAGAGTATTTTGGTCAACATAACATTTTACTCTTCATTTTGTGGAATTTATTTGTAAACTCTATCAACTTTGATGGAATTTGCAATAAGTTAACTTAATTCCACAGTAGATTTATTGCGAAATGAATTTTATAGTTTTTTTTTTCCAAATATTATCAATGTAGAATTACAAATGAATTTCATAAAATTTATAAAATTTATTTGTTCCAAACGAATCTCTTAACAAATTTTCAATTTTGATGATTCCTTGCGACTACTCGATCATATCCAATTTGGATGTAACCTCAATAAATATGGATTTTTAGGAATTTTGTAACTATTATAGTCTTCGTGTAACATCGAGGTTTTTTATTCTTTGCCAAGATTTGTAGTATTTAAGCTACTTGGAACTAAAGCTTGTGTAAGTGAGTTTTTAAGCCTTTGAAAAAATATAATTTTTGTGATTATAACACGTGATTGATTAGTAGAAGTAAGTAAAAAACTTTGAAAAAAAATATAACTTGGATAATTGTAAGTGAAAATAATACGCGACTGATTAATGGAAATAAACAAAAATGAAGTTCCGAATCATATAAATTTTGATATTTATTTATGATGCATTTTATTCTCTAAGAATATTTACGCACAATTTGTTTTTAGAGTAAAGGGTATTAATTCAAATAATTAAATCCCGATTGAGGAAGTGCTACAACTCAGGCACCTCATTAACCCAAGTCTTACACTCATTGTTCATTTATTCCTCAAAGCTGGCGTAGCTCTAAATTCTTGGCTGCATCGAATATAAATTTTAATATTAATAATGAAGTTTTAAAAAATTATTAATCAAGTTTTCAGTCGATACAAATAAAGATATTTGCACCCGATGCAACCAAGATTTGTTCGTCTCAGATATCTGATGTGCTACGTTATTGGCTTTGCCTAAACAAATTATTACAAAAACGAGAAATACTTACTTGCATCGAGTGTAAAACACAATATTTATATCGGGTGAAAACTTATTAGTAATTATAAATAACTTTATTGGTAACATCTGTATAGTCAATATTCACATTATCAATGAAATTACTTAATAGTTACAAATGAAATTTCGAACCCGATGTAAAAATGAAGTTTTACACTCGATCTAAATAAAATTTTTACCAACATAACACATTGAAAGGCATCACATAATCGAATAATTTAATATACTCATAATTACAGTTTAAATTAATTAATAAAGACATAAATTTGGAAGTGGGAAAGAGCACATGATTTCCCACTAGGGAAAGGTGGCACCTTAAATCACAGATGCAAAAATGAAGTTTCACACTCATCTAAATAGGAATTTTACCAACATAACACAGATGAAAGGCATCACGCAGTAGAATAACTAAATATACTCATAATTATAATTTAAATTAATTAATAAAGACATAAATTTGGAAGTGGGAAAGAGCACATGATTTCCCACTGGGGAAAGGTGGCAACTTAATTCACAAAATCCCTTTAGATGATCTGGTAGGGCCAAGTACCCTCCCACTCCCCACCTTGACATCATCCATATATTCCCATCTTTCATATGTTCTTTGAGCTTCTCTTCCATGGACTTCATTTTCTAATACCTTTAACAGCTATAAAGATTGCATGAGATAAGGAAATGGAAACTACTATGAAATGGCCTAACCATTAGAAAAGAAAATTGCACTAGCAGTCTCTAAACTATGAACATCCAACACAAAGTGTGTCATCTCTATTTTCTTGTACATTTTGTTTAATAATTTACACATTTTTATTATAACATAAAAAAAACACTTTTATTTTTATCACAATAATGAAAAAGGTTGAGAAACAATTTTTTTGTTAATTTTTTATTTTTTTAAATATTATGTTGGAAAGAAAAATATTATTTTTCAAATTATATTAAAAATATACAAATTATTGAGGAAAATAGAAAATATTTTTTACAACTAAACGCATAGTTTCTTAACAATAGATTCCCATATAGATTTTCAAACTTTTTTTGAAATGGAGACTTCAAACTTTAAATTTATTAGAATGTAACATTTTCAGTCATCAATGAATTTAAAAAAATAAAAAATATAAGGAATTTATATATTTTATTTTGTATACATGAAAATAGATATAGTATATCCCATAAGAAAAAAAAAGTTTATATGCTTCTTCTTTTTCATTTTCAGTTTCACTTTATCTCCAAATAAGTAAAGTGAACCAATGCCAACACTCCAACTTTTATTTGCTTTCTCATACTTTGCCTATTATAATTTTGGAATATTTGCGTCACTAGTATAAAATCTCCCTCAATCTTTATAGAAATTTTTATTTGTATTCGATGTAAAAAATCATATTTTACGTTGAGTAAAAATTTTACAATTAATTGTTAGGTAACTTTATTAATAACATGAATAATAATTATATAAACGTTATCAATAAAATTATTTAACAATCACCAATAAAATATTTACTCCAACGAAAAAAAAATTTGTAAAAGTTACCTGTAAGAATTTCTCCAATTTTTGAGGAGGATTTCTTCTTATCTTATGACGCACTGATGATTTGATTCCAAAGAAAATCTCAATGACGTGTCACTCCACTAATTTGGCTGAAAATTGTTATTTGAAGATTTTGCTAGAGTTGACATGGGATTAGGAAAATATTTCTTTTGAAAATTGAATATGTAAATGAAGATCATATCTCATATGATAAAGATTTTAATCTTTCATCTTTTTGAAATTATTTTTTAATAGAATTTGGTTCTTTTCCGATGACTAAATATCATTATCCTATCCATTGTGTCACATCAATATCTATATTATTATTAATATGACCGAACATTTTTTGGTGTTCCCTTTTTTTAAAATGTTAAAAATGTCATTATATAAATATAAATGTATTGTGTCAGTAACTATAAAAATGCAAAACTATTCGCTTCACGTTTGCCTAATCAATAATAACTTCACGTTTCAAAAATCATTTATTTACAACAACCACCTAAGCAATTGCATATTACTCATTTCAAAAACTATTTATCAGTGATAATCACTTAAGCAGTTACACGGTACTCATTACTCATTAATTCACACTTACGTATATATATTCTCACATCATCTTATTTGTTTCTCTCTTAGCTATCGGTAATTAATTCGCTAAGCTTAATTTGCTCTATTTCTCTCTGTTTCTTTTAAAAGTGAGATTTTTCAATTATGTCTTCTTTTTTGTATTGTTTAATCTGATAGAAAAATAGATCAATACGCGTTAATACTCGTGTTAAGACGCTAGTTATAAATAACATAACATTCATTAATAAAGTTATTAATCCCTTAATTATCAAAAATGATCCCAATGTTTTCTCCTGAACATGATATTACGCTACAACTACAAGGTACGAGATCTAATTTGAATTTCTTTTTAAAAAAATTATTGAAAAGGCACAAATATTCAAAAGTCCAAAAAATATTAAAGTTTAGTAGCCATACTCAAAATTAGTTGCCAAATTAAGGAGTGTGCAAATGATCCCTACGGTCGGTTAAAAATTTTAACCAATCTTTTTCGATCATTTTTTAATTGTTTCAATCGAATTTATACAAGTATTTCGATATTAATCGATCAAATTGATTTTGGTCAGTACAATCGGTTAATTGATAGTGTTATATATTGAAATTTTTTAGTTTATTATATATTTAATTATACTTAGAATATTTTAGTTTATTATATTATATTTATATTTAATATATTATTAATAATAATTAATTAAATTTTCAATCGAGTAAACGGTCGAAATAATTAAAAAAAATTAACCATCAACCAATCGATTAACCGATATATATTATTTAATTAACCAATTTAATATAAATTTAACCGATTAATTAAACTATTTTATTTAAATGATTCAAAACGATTTGATTAATCGATTAATAAACATTTTTATTGAAATCTTAACCCATATGATACCTCCATCAATGATATTTTCTTTTTACCTTAATTACCCTTTTTAAATACACAAAAATCAAGAAAGAATTTTATACGTTGACCTAAGTACATTTGATTTGTGGCCATATAAATTCTTAGTAGTTGGATTATTAAAAATATATTAATCCGATGGCTGATAGTTCTCATTGAACTGTAATCTTATTAACTTTGCAATTAGAAATTTTGGTCAAGACTTTTTTCTTTTATGTAATAAAATTACAAAATTAATTATTGTAGTTATGGTAGGAACAAGTTTGGTCATGCACGTGCATGAAATGCCCTTGGCCCCCCCCCCCCCCCCCCCCCCCCCCCCCCCCCCAAAAAAAAAAAAATCAATTGTGCCCTTAACTTTAAGGGAAAAGGGCAAGAGGCCAAATATTTTCTTATTCTTGATGCCTCAAGCACTAATCAAAGAGTCAAAATGGGAATAAATTATGAGAAAAGTCGCAAAAATATTTTAGAAATGGAAAAAACACAGCACCATCTTTGCTTGTTGTCTAATTCAAAAATCAACCTACAAGATCCGGGAGATTCTGGATGAAATCTCCCGGATCTTGCTTTCCAAACTGTATAGATTTTAGTAAGGATTCTGTTATCTCCTCAATGGACCTCATCCCATTTAAAAGTCACATAGGCTGTGTGCTTTTTCTTCATCTCGTATTCCTCTTTTCTTGTTTAATTTCTCTGTGATAAAAAAAAACATCAGATTTGCATTCATGGGTATGGCTACAGAGGCTCAGTTTCATGTTCTTGCTGTTGATGATAGCACCATTGACAGAAAATTGATTGAGAGGCTCCTCAAAACTTCTTCTTATCAAGGTAATTTTATGATTTCATATGGTTGATCTTCTTTTCTTTTTACTTTAATTTTTCTTGTATTGAGAGATTTTCCCAGAAAGTTTATATATGGTTTTGATTGGTAATTAACTTTTGGTATTTCTTTTAATGTTTGCAGTTACTGCAGTGGATTCTGGAAGTAAGGCTTTGGAGTTTCTGGGTTTGAAGGAAAATGAACCAAAAAAGCCAAATCCTCTTTCTGGTTCTCCAAACCAGGAAATTGAAGTGAATTTGATCATCACAGATTACTTTATGCCAGGGATGACAGGCTATGATCTCCTGAGAAAGATCAAGGTAATTATTAATTCTTTGTTTTTTTAAAATAATTAAATCTCATATTTCATATGATTTGATCATATATTAATCAGGATCAAATTGACATACAACCCCCTTGAAGGCTTGAATCTAAAATAGAGTTGTGGTCATATTTTGCAGGAATCTGCCGGTTTTAAAGATGTACCAGTCATTATCATGTCATCAGAGAATGACCAATCAAGAATAAACAGGTGAGGATCATTACAATCATATTTATAATTCCTTAATTTTTGAATTCAATTTGAAAAAAAATATATAAATTGTTTGAATGCTGATCTCAATTGGGTTAATGGGTATTGATCAGATGCTTTGAAGAAGGAGCTGAAGAGTTTTTTCTGAAGCCAGTTCAATTATCAGATGTGGACAAGCTTAAACCTCATTTGTTGAAGGGAAGATCAAAGGAAATTCAATCCAACAACAAGAGAAAGGGCATGGAAGAAATTCACTCACCTGATAAAACAAGGACAATATAGATTAGAAAGATCAAAGGAAATTCTTTTAAGCTTTGATTATAAAGGTTCAAAAGGAATTCTAGATTAGATAGATTAGATGGGTGAAAAAGAAAAGGCTAGTTAAGGATCATGTTTAAGAATTTTGCAATATAGATAAATTTCACTGTAAATAATTTTAACAGAGTATTTATTCAATTTTGCTAGGTGATTGACAGAATCTCTCTCTCCCTCTCTCTCTTTCTCTTCTATTTATTGTTTGTTTGCTTCAGAGATCAAATATTTCTGAAACATGACAGACTGTTGATACCCACCCTCGAGTGACAAGAAAATAAAATTACAAAAAGTCAGGGAAACAAAATTTCATTTTTGTTTTTCAATCCAAAAAACATTTTTATTTTTAGTACAGACTTGAGTGTACCGGTATTGATCTTTATCTTGAAACCAATTTCATTTTGTCTTTCCAATCAAAAATCATTTTTTTTTTAACTTTTAGAGGAGATTTGAGGGTATTATTGATCTTTATCTAGAAAACAAACCAAACTAATTATGAATTATGATCAAATTACTGTAACTACTAAAACAATGCAATGCATAGATAAGAGAATTGGAGCAAGCACAAGTGGAGTTTCTCAGATTTTATTGAGTTATTCGAGTTCGGTTAAAGTTTGATTTGATTAAATTCAAATTTAAAAATTAGATTCGTTTAGTTTATCGAGACGAACTGAAATACTTTTGAGATATAATTCGAAAGACGCTCGAATAATTTCATAAGATATTATCGAGTTTGAACCAATATTAATATTTTTATTTATTAAAATTAAAGTTTATGTTTGAACTCAAACTCGAATGAACAATCAAAAACTCAAACTCGAATATACTCGTTTGTTATCGAACTAGAGTTATTAAAAAATTGATCAAAATTAAACTTAATAATCAAATTTATTTATTTTATATCGAACCGAATCCAAATTTTCTAAAAACAATTACTTTAATATTTGAGATCGATTCGAATTCATCCCGCAACCAAGTTTGAGAATCTACAATAAACTTTGCCTTACGAGCAGCTGCATGGGCAGCCCGTACAAGGAGCAAACAAAAAGGAAATTGTTTGGAATCGTGAGTTTAAGAATTTAACGTATTTGATCACAAGACCTATCGACGACAAATTTTCATCTTTGGAATGAACTGCTTGAATTAGTAGCAGACAATGCCCTGCATCCATACTTGCTGCTAAAAAAATTAATTTAAATTCTTATTGTAATCTACAAAATAATTTAAATTTGTTATATTGAATACCACATCATTAAATAAAAAAATATTTAGATTTAAATTTATTATGATAATATTTAATTTTATTATAAGATTTTTATTTAAAATTTTAAATTAAAAAAATCATGATCTAATTCGAGATATTTATTATGCGTGAAATGTTTTAAACACCTCACATCGACAATTAATTATGTGTAAATATCAAATTTTGAGAAGAAAAAAACAATTAGAAGAGGCGACAGAAAAATAAAAAAAGAAATCATAAATTAATAGACTTGTTGGAGCAATGGAGAACCCAAGCCCATGGAAGCATAGAAAAGATCCAACCCCAGATGAAATTCATGGCGAGAAAAACTCTGGTATATTTTAAATTTTATTGGTAATTTTAGTTTTTTTTAATAATAATATAAATAAAATAAAAAGATAATATTGTCGATAAAATTTTTTAAAATTTAAAATTTTATTAATAATTTTGAAAACTTCAATAATAACGATAGTAAAATAAAAAAATAATATTACTGATGAAATTTTTTAAAATTATAAATAAAATTTTAAAAACACTTTGCCACATGGCAAAATCTAAGTGGTAAGTAGACCTACACAAAGTCAAAAAGGTTTGGCCAGAGATCAGCAAAACAATAAATTGTATTTGTATCTATAGTTTTTATTTTTATTTAATTTTTTGAGGGAGCTAACTGGCTAAGCACAGAATCAATCATTTTCAACAAACTTTTCAATTAGATTCTTTCTTAAACTCTTAACTAGTGGTAGTCGTAGTATAGACTATAGAGTATCCCTACATCTGAGCCACCTCATCACTATCACTTTCCTTTACTTTCTCGATCATTTTCCTGCCCCAAACAAACTCTTTGAACCAAACGAACCGAAGCATCTTTGAGTATATCACATTTTCTAACACTATCCTCTCGTCGTTTTGCGCTCAAAGAAACCCCGACCTATTCCTTCATAGTTTTCCTCGAATTTAAACCCGAAAGACAAAGTATCTCTTCAATTTTGATCCAGTTTCTCTCAAATTGGACTGAAAGGTTGCACAGTTTGATCATCGAGTTTGTTTTTTATTCCAGAGTGAAACTATCACCAATGTGAAATGTCCATCTATTTTTGTGATTGATTTAGGGTTCGGTGAGAGTTTAAATCGTGTATGAGGCAATGTGTTGAAGAGAGAGAACTGAACTGAAAATTCGCACATTTTGTTTCTGATGGGGGTGCATCGGGTGTGATGGAGAGTAGGGTTTTGCTGATGAAGCTCAATTCTTGATGTCGGAGACAATGGCTGCGGCGGCAGAGCAGTCGATGGCGGGCGCAGCGGAGAGGGAGATTGAGTTGGTAACCTTTTATTTCATTTTGGAAAAATGTTGCTCTTTTTGACTTGTTTGATGCTTTATTGTTGGACAGTAATATGTGAATGATTTAGACGGTTTTGTTAAGTAGCAAGATAGCAAATGATGTTGATTCTTTACTGCCTGATATGTTAACTTTGGTTGCTCCTCTGTTGTTAATACACAATGTTGTTGGTTAGTAAGTACAAGCAAGTGTGGTATATTGTTCACCGACATGAAATTTTCTTTTGGATTTTTTGGTGACTCCTATGCTTTAAAGCCATAGCCCTTTTTCTTTGATAAGTAAATACAATTTTATTAAATATAAAGAGTTAACTTTGGTACACACAAAGTTTTTAATATCGATATCGAGATCCAAAAAGACTGAAAGATTGATAGATTTATAGATTTTGATGTCGATATAAAAGAATGATGGAAAGTCTGATAAAATTTTAAAATTTGTAATGAAATTTTGTAGTTTGTTGGTTCATGCATTTACTTATCTTTAGAATGTAAATAAAATGTACAAAATGATCTAATGTACTAATAAATTGCATTGTTAGAAACAAAGAGGCCTTGATTAGCTTGTGTACAACTTCAAAATGGGGATATAGTGTGGGACATTCCATTGTGCCACAATGTCCATGATTGGGAAATGCGAAGGGTGGCGAGTTATTTGAAAATATTTACAAGGCGAACTTTGATTTTATCAGAATTGAACTTTGATAAATCACATACCTTATTTTCCTGACCTTTTCCTTAAGTTTTTAAAAGTGCATTGCTTTGTCCATAGGCAATAGAAGGAAGACTATATGTGGCATCATAGGTTCACCTATGCAGGAAGTCTTGGTGCTTTGACCTTTCAGTGTTAACTAGTGTCTTTTTTTTCAGAATCATAAAATGTAAAAAAACACGTAGGGTTCAAGTGATTGTGTTTTTTTTTTTTTTTTTTTTGGGGGGGGGGGGGGGGTGTTGCGGCCTCTGTCTAATGTTTGCAGTAATTGCTTCTGATGGATTTCAGCAAAACGCGCTTCAGAGAAAAATTGGCATCACCAATGATGAAGATATCGATAGCATTAAATGAGGGATGAATAAGGTGTTAAAATTTTAGACTTTTCGGATTAAAGGATTAAAAATTGGAAAATTCCTTGTTAAAAGCAAGCAACAACATGATTTATCAAATTGAACAAAGAAGAATGCATTGGCAGGACTTAGTCATTAGTCACTAATTAGCAAACACGTGAGACGAACTCATTCTGCAGTATAAGCAAATTGTTTTGCTGCCTCACTTGAGGAGCATATCAAATGAATGGTCTAGATCCGAAATGGGAAAAAATTCGTAGATATGGCATGAAGTAAGACAGATCAAAACATGCAAATGAATCTGCACATACTAAGTTACTAACTACTGAGGAGTTCATACGAATGGTTATGCCACCTCTTTATGAGCTTATCGAATGGACGATCGGGACTGCAAAACTTGCTGATATGATACTATGTTAGATAAAATGAGTTGTGTCAGATCAGAACATGCGAATGAATCAATACATACTAACTATTGAGGGGTATATATAGAGGGTTCTTTTGCCTCTTGATGTGCTTATCAAAATGGATGATCTGGAGCGCAAAAGTTGTTGATATGATACCATGTTGGATAAACTGAGTTATGCCAGCTTGAACTGTACTTCGATTTTAATAGATCACAAGAAATAACAGAATCAAGCTCATAGGCTTTTAAGATAACTTAAAAATATCTATTATAAAAAAAAAAGAGATAACTTCAAAATATCACATAAAAAAAAGATAACTACAAAATATTTACTAAAGTGATGTAAACTAATCCTTGATAAATATTAGAATCGTAATTAGTGCTAGATAGTACTCTTGTGCATCATTGCACTAGACTTTCAGTTTTACCTTCTTATAAACTATATCTATAACTGATGACTGCTCTTACACATGGCACATTTCCAATAGTCGTCTTTATTATTAGTTTCTTAACAATTTCTGACTAATTATATGTTTAATATTCATATCGATAACCTTGTAATTTTTTCATTTTCCCATAGAGCTATTTTTATCATAGAATTGCATGATTATAGATGTTGTTCTTAGCCATTTAAAAGCCGGTTTGCAGATTGTGCTTTCCTTGTTTTAAATCAGATCTTGGCTGTTCTTTGCAACAGGCCATCACTGCTCTTAAGAAAGGAGCACATCTGCTCAAGTATGGACGTAGAGGGAAGCCTAAATTTTGTCCCTTCAGGCTGGCTAATGTAAGACTGAATGTATTTGACAACTCTAATGCTTACTTTTGCATATTTTATTTCCTAATTATAGTTTCTATGATTCTCTTCTAGGTGCTCATCAACTGGGTACATTAGCTAGAGAGTAGGATATTACATTACGAGTTGGACAGTTTTAAATAAATATCCAAGAAGGCATTAATATGATTTTATCTATAAGGAGCAATGATTAGAAACTACAGTTAAGTTTTGAAGGAAATTCAAACTTGCTGAATTTATTCTCTATTAAGAACTTCTTCAGGCAGTCTATTACCATACAGACATGGAGTATCTCAAGGCTTTTAAAATGATGCTGGAATAAGAAGATCCTTTCCAGGAACTTTCAATTTTTTTTTTATGCTTGCATGACAACAGTAGCGTTAATTTCTTTGTCCTGTCTTGAATACTCTTGATACTCAACTTGACACCGGCTGCTGCCCATGCAAATCTCATTATGGGGTAAAGTGAGCACGGGACACTGACACTATGAGTTATATTTTAGTGGCAAAGCTTAGATGATCTTGCTTTCTGGACCATTTGGTGTTTGCCTTTAGATAATCATATCTCTGGAAATGCTGCTTCATAAGCCAAAGATACGAGGGCACCCTCCCTTAGTTTCTGAATCATTATATGTGTATGGATGTGGATGCATACGTATGTAGTGTACATATGATGTGATACATCGAACGTACAATGTGCATACGTGAACAAGTCATTTCATATACAACAACTTCTGATGTGTACTCTATAATTTGATTATGCTAAAATTCTGTATGCTGGATGTGTTTGATTTTGTTTCTTTCAGGATGATTCTGCTCTAATATGGTTTTCTGGGAAAGAGGAGAAACACCTAAAACTAAGCCATGTTGCCAGAATTATACCTGGTCAACGCACTGTAAGTATATTCATGTTGAGATCTTTTACACGCCTTGCAAGGGGATACTGTAATTCTATGCAATAGTACTACCCATTTCCATGTGAAAAGATGGTTACATAACCTTTTGCGCGTATCTTTATGTCTTGTCGAACGATATTGATGAGATGTTGATCTTTCATGCCAGAAATTGGAGCCATATATTTCTCACATCTACTGCTGATAGGTTCATGTTTTAGAAAGCTCCATGCTTGATTCATTTAGAGAAGTTCAATGGTTATTTCATGTGCTAATACCATGATTTGTTGGTGATCAACGCATAGAATGGACAGATGTAATAGTGTCATAAGCATCAAAGGGATGCTCTTGTTCGCTTGCCTAACTTCTCTCTGAAATGTGATATAGATGCATCCAGAGAAGGGAAGGAATTTCCTGTTTCTTATGTTTGGATATATATTTTATTCTAATGAGAAATTCATCTTCAATCTTATTGTAATCATTGTGCTTTTGCCCAGCGATTACACCTCCCCTCCTTGTTAGGGTAATGTCCCAATTTCAATTCAGGTTACCATCATCACAATAAAAAAAAAAGAAGACATTGTGCTTTCTGAATTATGTTAAGCTTCCTATTGATAAATGATACCAATGCTGAACTACTAACAAACTCCAATTTTCTCATCATGGGGCTCTGATGTGGATCATTCTCTGATTTTTCTTTCTGCAGCCAATATTTCAAAGGTATCCTCGGCCCGAGAAAGAGTACCAGTCGTTTTCTCTTATATATAATAATAGGTCTCTAGATTTGGTAAGTATTTCTTTTTTTGTAATGGTCATTCACTTTCTATTTCTTCTCACTAACCTTTTTTTATACGTAAAATATTTTATTAAGAAGGCACTAAGGGGGTGTCAACCCAAGCATTTGTGTATAATTTACAAGTCAAAATAAACTTCATAAGTTCATCTTCATTCACAAAAGAATGTCCATTAATCCAAAAATTTAGGCTATAAAGCCTTATATCATTTTTTGATAAGTAAAATGTATATAAAGAAAGAAAAGCGCACCAAAGGGGTGTAACCCGTTACAAGACTATCTATAGGAGAGAGACTCAACAAAATCAATTACATCTACTTCATTTACAATAGAATAAAGCCACACATCATTAATCAAGCCAAATGACCTTTCCACTCCATCGAACGCCCTTCTATCCCTTTCATTCCATACTAACTAAAAAATAGAGAGAGCAATCATGGCTATGTGGCTCTTCAAACTTTTTTCACACATTGATACCCCTTCAAGCTCAAATTTCATTTTCTATAGAGTTGGCCCCAACCCAAAAGGCTATCTCTCACAATTATCTATTCCAAGGACACAATAACATTATAACAAGTTACGGACTCGGCTTCTCTTTGCAAAGATATCATCGATTAGTTAAAACTTTACCCCTCTTTTGAAGATTGTCGTAAAAAGAATCCACCCCATGTTTCTTCCCATGCAAAGAAAACAACTTTTAAGGGGGCACTAGTTTACCAAATAGCCTTCCACAAGAAGTAACAATCCCATCTATAGGATTTTTCTTACTAATGATCTTATAAAAGGATTTGACATCAAGTTCCGTCCACACTTTAACTTCCACCTCACTTTATCCTCTCTATTCTACTCAACTCTCACACCGTAAATATTCTCATAAGAATGCCCTATTATTTGAATTTCGAGATCATATACATTCACACTAACCTTATGATATATCTTATTTCTATGGATCCCATTTTTTACTTGCATTTGTATTGTTCCTTTGTATTATTTACCATTTTTTTGTTGGTACTGATGAAACTTTGTATCAGATTTGCAAGGATAAAGATGAAGCTGAAGTCTGGTTTACTGGTCTAAAAGCACTAATATCACGTGGCCATCCTCGGAAAGGGAGAACAGAAATGAGAAGTGGAGTTTCATCTGAAGCTACTAGCCCTAGAGCACAAACCCAAGCAAGTTCTCCTTTGAGCTCTGCATTTGGCAGTGGTGGTAGTTCACAGAAGGTGTTCTTTACTGCACAACCCTTCTTCAAAATCTTTTATAATGTACTTCACTGTTTTATATACTAAGAGAAAGAGTTTTCTTCTTGCTTATATAGGATGGTGTGGATGCCCTTCGTCTTCGTACTCCATATGGAAGTCCTCCTAAAGTTGGCTTAGAGAAGGCTTTATCTGATGTATTATTATATGCCATGCCTCCCAAAGTCTTTTATCCTACAGAATCTGCTTGTGGGTCAAATCATTCTCTGTCATCAGGTGGCTCAGACAGAGCAACTGGACGCATAAACGGTATTAACGGGGATACTTTTAGAGTTAGTTTATCAAGTGCTGTTAGTTTGTCAAGTCAAGGCTCTGGTCATGATGATGGTGATTCTTTAGGGGACGTTTTCATCTGGGGGCAAGGCACTGGTGATGGCATGTTGGGTGGGGGAATACATAGAGTTGGAAGTTCTTTTGGTGTTAAGATGGACTCTCTCTTACCTAAAGCTTTGGAATCTGCAGTCGCACTGGATGTTCAGAATATTGCTTGTGGTGGGCAACATGCCACATTGGTGACAAAACAAGGAGAGATGTTTTCTTGGGGGGAGGAATTAGGGGGGAGACTTGGACATGGTGTAGACTCTGATGTCTCACATCCAAAGCTTATAGATTCACTTAAGAAAGTCAATGTTGAACTTGTAGCATGTGGGGAGTACCATTCTTGTGCTGTAACACTTTCTGGTGATATGTACACATGGGGTGGTAGTACTTACAATTTTGGGCTCCTTGGACTTGGAAATAAAACAAATCAATGGGTTCCCAAAAAATTAAACGGGCCTTTGGAAGGAATACATGTTTCATCAATTTCGTGTGGACCATGGCACACAGCTGTGGTAACCTCTGCTGGAAAATTATTTACTTTTGGTGATGGAAACTTTGGTGTCCTAGGGCATGGGGATCGTCAAAATGTGTCAATGCCTAGAGAAGTGGAGTCCCTTAAGGGCCTTCGAACTGTTAGAGCATCTTGTGGTGTTTGGCACACTGCTGCAGTTGTTGAAGTTGTGGTTAGCAACTGCTCCTCAGGAAAAATTTTTACATGGGGAGATGGAGATAAAGGTCGTCTTGGGCATGGTGACAAAGAAGCAAGACTGGTGCCCACTTGTGTTGCCGCTCTTGTTGAACCAAACTTCTGTCAAGTGGCCTGTGGACACAGCTTGACTGTTGCACTTACGACAACAGGCCATGTTTACACTATGGGAAGCCCTATGTATGGCCAATTAGGCAATCCTCAAGCTGACGGTAAGCTCCCTAAACGAGTTGAGGGAAATCTTGTGAAGAATTTTGTAGAAGAAATAGCTTGTGGTGCTTATCATGTTGCAGTTTTAACATCAAGAACTGAAGTTTACACTTGGGGAAAGGGTGCAAATGGTCAGTTAGGTCATGGGGATACTGATGATAGAAAATCCCCTTCACTTGTTGAATCTTTGAAAGACAAACAAGTCAAGAGCATTGTTTGTGGTGCTAGCTTTACCGCAGCTATCTGTCTTCATAAGTGCGTCTCTGGTGTTGATCAATCAATCTGTTCTGGCTGCCGCCTTCCATTTAATTTCAAAAGGAAAAGACACAATTGTTATAATTGTGGACTTGCCTTTTGCCATTCATGCAGTAGCAGAAAGTCTCTCAAGGCTTCCATGGCACCAGTTCCCAACAAAGCTTACCGTGTCTGTGATAATTGTTTTGACAAACTTAGGAAAGCTACTGAAATAGACTCTTCATCTCACTCTGCTCTGAGTAGAAGAGGAAGTATGAATCAAGTACTAAATGGTTTAGTTGAAAAGAGTGATAATTTGGATTCTAGAACTCACTTCCAACTTACTAGAAATTCCTCCATTGAGTTATCTAAAGCAATGGAAAGTGGATCTTCTAAAAGAAACAAGAAGCTAGGTTTTAATAGCACTAGGGCTTCATCCCCCCCAAGCGGTGTTTCTCAGTCCAATGCAAACTCTAAATCTTCCAATCCAGTGGTTGGGTCATCCAAGAAGTTTTTCTCAGCTTCTCTCCCTGGATCAAGAATTGTATCTCGAGCATCATCACCTACATCGAGACGATCTAGCCCACCTCGTGCTACAACACCATCAACAATGCTATCTCGGATTGCATCACCTAAAGTTGTTGTGGATGATGCTAAAAGTAAAAATGATAGCCTGAGTGAGGAAGTTATTAAATTAAGAGCTCAGGTATATACTTATTTTGGTCATTTATATGTGCAATTTTTCTTGTTTGTCTTATTTGTATATTTGCCTAGTTGTGGCTCTTGCCTTTCTTGCTTCATGCCACTATCCTATGGAAATCTTGGGAGAAGTGTAAAACTCAAGATAGATGCATATTTAACTGAGCATGTATGCACCCATAAGGAGATATTTTAAAACGTTTGAGCTTCTTGATTATGTTGCAGTTCTTTTTTCTTTGAGAAAAAATTATTATAACTTTCTTATTGTCATGGTACATGATACAAAGTTATTTTGCACTTGTACATGTTGGAATCTACTATAAATACAAAAATGTTGGATTGAGCAACTAAAAGAAATATTATTTGTTGGAGAACCCACTATTGTTATGAGATATACAATTTAATGTTATCATAGGCATACATGTTTTATGAAGAGAATTTTAGATGTGGAAAAGCCTTAATGGGATTTTCTTCATTTCTTTGTATAATAGAGCCTTTTTATGGTTTGGACCAGGTGCATGATTATCTTGCTCATAATGAATATTCAGTTGATTTAGAATCTGCCGCACCTTGGACATTGGGATAACATTGAATTTTTGTGATATGCTATACAATTCTAGATATCCTGTATCAAATAGATAGTTTGTTTTATTCTAACCTAGATGACACCTCATTAAACTTAGACTGCATTGCATTTGCACTCCCATTCTCTTCCTCGTGTGCTTTGGCTTATACCCCACCAATCAGGAACTTAAGTAAACCAAGTTGAATCACCTCAAATATGACATAGTTTAGGTGTATCCGTATTGGATATAGATACAATACTGCCGCATGGATGGTTTTGAAGTGTCTGAGCTTCATAGTTTCTATCCTTGTACCATCGTTTTTGAGGTTTTTGAAACAGTGTCCTTGCTGCAAGACCACAAATTTTTGTATGGTTTAGTGATGATCATTAAGACTCATTATACAGTTGAATGGTCTTCTGATGTGATTCTTCTCCCCTCCCCCCTTTTGTGTATGTGTGGTTTTATTCTGAAGCATATGATTCAATGATTTTAGGAAATAGTGGAGTGATAATCCTTTTTTTCAGCAAGGATGAAAAAATGATTTCATCAATTTTCCAAAAAATTATTCAAACCTGTGTTCTTACATATAGTTGACGGGGTGGGGTTGAGACGTGGAAAAGATGGTAGGAAAGAAGGGATTTTGATGCCTCAGTGGCATTCATTCTACTACTATACATATTTCATCAATTAGATACCATTTCATTGGCCAACATGGTCAAATGCTGCTCTGGCTACTGCCTGTTTGGCTACAATGATTTTTGATGTAGCATGAAAACTTTATAGTTCAAAGGAATAATGAAATTTACGCTGACATGTGGTTTTCTATAACCATGTACTCTAGTATTTCAAAACCACTCTGCATGGGATGCTATATCTTTGTGTCATGGCTAATTGATTGTATGATGTAGGTTGAAGAACTTAATCGTAAAGCACAACTTCAAGAAGTTGAGATGGAAAGAACAACCAAACAACTGAAGGAAGCAATTGCAGTAGCAGCGGAAGAGACCGCGAAATGCAAAGCAGCAAAGGAAGTAATTAAGTCACTTACCACCCAAGTAAGCCAGAACTTCCATTATGTGTTTGTGCCTCTTAACCACATCTTTTTATTATGATTAAAATGACAAAAAAAATCATAAATTTGGCTGAAGTAATAATGATATTGGGGACAAAACAATAACTCTGCACCAAAAGATAAACGATAAGAAGAAGAAAAGTTGTCTTTATCTTAGAAGTAGTTACCATTCCGCATCACTTCCACACGTTTGTAAAAGACGAAGTAGTTACTATCAATTACTTCTTCCATCACATCACTTCTTCACATTGGCGGAATCTTTTTTATTTTGTAAGTAGAATTGTACAAATATAGCACCAAGGGGTGCAGCCCAAATACAAAGCTATCTACACGATAGTAAATCCCCAAGTCTATGTGGTCATCCCCGTTTACACAAAAAATTATTTTAAACCAAATTCTAAGGGTGTTGAGATCTTAGTTTATATTATTGTGAATAACCTTCTGCATAAATGCTCAAAAGAATAAGTGCATTATCATTAATAAAGCTAATGGGAAGTCTTTAATTCGATCAAGGTATGGTGTGGTTACTGGATAGTAGTATATCAGGTGAAGAAAAGGTCTGGTGTGGTCTGAAAATTTTAACCTTAAAAAATATCATGTTGCGATTCAATCAAAGTGATCTTTTAGATTGATCAATGTTTTATCTTGTGAATTACGTATAAAGTACTTGATGTGCTTACTATTATGGCCCTGTTTGACACAACTTAAGCTTTTAGTAAAGTGCTGTAATTGAAATACTCTTTAAAAAGAGGTTCTTATTGAAGAGTTCTTATAGTGTTTGGTAACAATATTTTTTATTTTATAAATTTTTACACAAAAAGTGTAGGAAAATTGTTCATTGATAGTTAAAAAAGTTATAAAATGATATATTTGACACAAAATATATATTTGAGTGATTATCTATTTCTGATTTCCTCTTTTTGTAAAAGCATCTTGAAACTGCTTCACCTAAAAGTGCTTTAAACCTCTTTACACTAAAGCGCTTTAAAATTTTAAACAAACATAATAAAGCACCTTTAATAACTAAAAAAAAAGTGTTAAAAAGCTGCAATGAACAAGGCCTATATGAATCTCTGATAGATATTATGTAGGTAAGTAATGCAGACTCAGTGTAAGGTCATAAAGAAAAGAAATAAAGAAAAGGAAAACTTTTCTGTAGATCAAGATAGCTGGATCTAGAAAACTGATAGACATGAAATATCGAAAGAGTTGGCAAGACTTTTAGCTGCATTTTTACTTATCTTTTATGGAATCTATCAAAGCGGAACTGATCTTTTGGAAATTGTCAAAGCTGCTGCAGTTTTTTAAATTCTACTCGTCCAAGAAAGTGAAATTTCCTTACTTGGTTACCTATGCCATTTTTTTATTAGTACCTATGCCATATTTTTAGATGGTTATGTTATAAAAACATCTATTTGAAGCTGCATAACACTTTATTTTATTACTCACTTGCAATGTCAGCAATTTATGCTAAGAATCAGCATACTTAATTTTAAAAAAAAAAAAAATTGATGGTGTAAGCATCACTTTTCATGTTGCCATAGTAAATTGTATAGATCAGAACTCCTGAATTTAGGCCCTGATAATTTATTTATGGTAGTTGAAGGACATGGCTGAAAGGTTACCCCTTGGAGCAGCAAGAACTAGCAATTCGCCCTCCTTTTCTTATTCTAGCCCCACACGTAGGGACGTTTCTTCAGCAGCCAGTGAGCAACTGAGCAGTCCTAGGACTTGCCATGAATTAGATTCAAATGGATCAAACAGTGTGGTGATTTCTAATGGTTCAAGCACCAATAATAACCACCATTCGAACAATGCTGAAGTGTTGCATTCGGAAGCAACAGTTAAGAATAGGAACAGAACAAAATCTGAACTTAACCAGGAATGGGTTGAGCAAGATGAGCCAGGTGTTTATATTACCCTTGTTGCCTTGCCTGGAGGTGTCAAAGATCTTAAGCGTGTCCGCTTCAGGTATGTCATATCCAATTGCTATGTACTTCTGTTTCTCTGAGATATTTTGTGTAACTAGGAAAACTACTCTTAAATCTAATTTTAATCTTTTGCTGTATTCTTCTTTTTTTCCCCAAACCTTTTTGACTAGCAAAATCTAGTAGGAGGATGTATGTGTATTTAAATTCATATACTACTTCATACATGTATATGTGTGTTCGTGTGCATATGTATATATTTATACAATGTAGAGAAAACATGGTGGAACAATGTACCCTTTTTTCTCCCAAAATACAAAGTTGATAATAGTATAGAAATATACTTATGAGGGTATTTATTGGAAAAATAATTATTAGATATTCCAAAATAAATTAAATTTGAGCATGTGCATGAGGTTGCCTCTACATTAAGGAAGATTTGTATCCAATTTATCCGTTCTGTCCTAAAATAGTTAAAAGCACGTGTTCCTTTTTCTATTAAACATGTGTTATTCATTTTTGCAACTGATTCCATTGTCATTTTAAACTCTTTATCCCTCCTACCTTCTGTCTGTGAAATGTGAACTCACATAACAATTACAGGCTTCTCAACTCCTTCATCCCTCACATCCTCATTTTTGAACTGTAAAATACAGGCATTACAGATAATCCATCACTTAAAATTTGTAATTTCTCAATTTGTAGCATTTCTCTCCCTTTATTTCGAGCAGTTTGTTATGATTTCGTATATATGTATTTGCTTAAATTTGAGTACATATTTAAGTTTGTTAGACAATTTTAAATAAAATGTGCATATTCTTGTGTGCCGGATGCGAGCTTATATGAAAGTAACATAATTTGGTCTTTAGGCTTTAGCATTTTTGTTGAAAGAGCACACATACTGCTCAGTAATATAAACATTAAAAGAAAGAGGGAAAAAGAAAAACCAATACATTTTCTTTGAAGATCATCAAACATTTGGTGCACTTTCTTGTACTGCAGTCGGAGGCGGTTCAGTGAGAAACAAGCGGAACAGTGGTGGGCAGCAAACAGGGCTAGAATATATCAGCAGTACAATGTTCCCATGGCTGACAAACCTAGTTTTGGCATGAGAAGGGAAGTGTTAACCACTCACTGATCTGACAGGTACAGTGTGGAGGCTTTGGCAATCTGAAGTTTGCTAGTTTAGATTTCAGATTTTTATTTTTAAGATTGAAGGAAGCAAGGACACCCTCAGTTTTTGTTTTTAGAGAGTGGGGGTAGGTGCTAATTTGCCGCCTCAATCTTGGTTTCTTGAGTTTTTTAATTTTCATTGTAAATGTATTCACGCTGTTCCCTTTTTCTGTATTCTTTTGGAAAGAAAAAATGAGAAGGGTTGATCATGAGTAAATTCTTCGTAAAGCAGGTTGCTGGCCTTGAATTCAGAATTTCTTGTAAATTCTAAAAGAAAATACTTCTAACTAACCGCTTGTAAATTCTAAATTAAAATACTCTCCAATTAGACTATTAGCATTCATTAAGTGAAAGCATCTAACCAAAGAATCTACCACCGCCAGTCTGCCACAAAAGAAGTTGGTTTTATTTATTTATTTTCTAAAATAAGGGAGAAAAAAAAGTGAACCCATTTGCTACGATGGATTTAAAAAAGTCAAGCTGAGGTGAGTTTTGTTCTGTTCAAGCTCTACTTGGTACACCTACTGCCAAACCATAACAGAGCTCAGCCAAATTAGAACACAGCTCAAGCTCGAATTGAGCTTTGATAAACCTACTCAAGATTATCTTGAGTTTAACTCAATCATTAAACAACCGTTTAGCCTAACAATTGAAGCAGTTTGTGATTTATAAAATGATTTTTTAAACTAAAACAAAGTAAATATATAAATTGTTTAATTTTTTTTTAAATAATGATGAAAACAATTGTTTTGATACAAATTCATCTTTTAAAAATAAAAAATAATTCATAAATTTTTTTCAAATGTGATTGACTTAACTTCTGTTTATAAAAGAAAAACTATTTCATAAATTCTTTTAAACGATTCCAAATTAGCCAAACTCGAGCTCGAGTTAAATCAAATTATTTTTTTGCACTGCAAATGGATTAATCAGCTAAATAAACTTCTATAAATTAGTTCATAAGAACCATACACAATGTCGATTTTATTTTTTATCATCAGAGAAAATTATGTGTTTTATATATATAAAAAATTAAATGTATTATCAATTATTATAAGTTTTTCAAAAAGTAACACCAATTTTTGTTTATTGCTCTACTATTCAATCAGGAGCGAAACCATTGTATTAGCTTGTCTGGATCGTGGCCCAAAATTATTTTATAAAAGAAACAGGCCTTATTTCCTCCATATGGCCCAAGCTCAGTTAGTCAGTTTGCCCGTATCAATTGAGATGAAGAGAATTATTGTTCGTGACACCATCACAGATCCTGTCAAATTGAATTACTAGGGTTTTGCTAGTCCTATTCTTCCATTGAACTCCAACATAGATTATTAAATTCTCATTGTAAAAGTTGACAATGTTGGCGTGGACTCAGGCTTAGCGTTTAGAGGTGGTGATGAACTTAGTGAAGCCATCATAGGAACCCATTTGTGTGGGGAAAAAATTTCAGTTAGTATCAATTTTAATAGAAAAGTTACAAATATTGTACACACTAACCTCTTAGATTGATCTTAAAACTCTTTCTTAAAAAAAAAAAAAAAAGGGTTTATCATACACATCTTACATTTTGTCAAATACCAACTTGCACTTTACACTTTTTAATTACCACCTCACTCAGCCAATATTAGTGAAATTTATCGTCATATAATGTAAATTTGAAACTTCACATATTTTCAACATGTATTTTAAAGATTTTCTTTAAAAAAATTAAAAGTAAGTTCAGTTATGAAAATTTTATATCTCTATTTTCTTAAAAATTTAAATATTCTTAACATAATTTAAAAAACATTTCTTTTTCCAATATAATATTAAAAAAGTTGAGAAATCAAGAAAAAGTAATTTTTAACTTAAAAAATATTACGTTGAAAACGGAAATATTGTTTTTTAATTTGCATTAAGAATATCTAAATTATTGAATAAATATTTAGAAAAATAAAAATAAAATTTTTCACAGCCAAATACCTCTAAAAAATTCAAGAAACAAAATAAAAACCACTACACATAAGAAGTTTTGCTCTTTTTATAAATCCGTCTTAAATGACAAGTACAACATTTTTTAGCTTCAAACATGTATGCATCACAATGATATTATCAAACAAAAAGCTCAGACCTTTGATATATGTACATATATAACACATAGACTGGCCTAAACTTGCATTATATAACTGCAACTAAGATGTACTATCTTAATGCTAATTAAGCTTCATTTTACTTAGCGCATCATGCTTCAGTTTACTTTTCTCAATTCAAATGGCAAATAACCATAGCACACAAGAACCTTTCACATTACTGTCTCTTGTTTTATCAAAATCATACCTTAAATTGAGTTCTATAACCATGTCAAGTAATTGATGCATACCATTAAGGCATTAACAAAGCACCCTATTAGGAGCTTTCTCAAAACACCACAGCTTTGTGCAACAGACATAAAAAAAAACCACTTACCAAACACCTGCATTGCGGAAACCACACCAGCAATTTCCGGGAAATCTACTATTGGGATCTTAACAGGAATCCTTTTCCAACAATATACAGTTCTTCCGGTCATACAAATACCACTTTTTAAGCTAAGCAGCAAGCACATTACATCTATAAGCAGTGAATATAACAAATTAGCAAACAGTTAAAAGAGAATCACATCATCCAGCTGCTAATTACAAGAGATCCTCAAGAGGCAGCAGTCAAGAGCCAAATTGCAAATCTTTTATCGACAATAAACTCCTAGAAAACAATATTCAACCGATAAGTACAAGAAGTTTCGTTCAAATATAGGACATCCAACATAAACACAATTAGAAAGTCAAATCCGATATATTTTTTTGGATTCAAGAGGGTTATAGAAATGCATTTAGAGACACTGGAAATGGAAAAAATTTAGTCATCTGCAGCCCTTTGTCTTGTAAGTCTCTCGTTTTCTCGCCAGTTTATCTGTCTATTGACTGTCTCATGCCAAAATGACTATTAAACAATCATTGGTGGTAAATTATATTTGTCCTGTCCTAGAGATGTAAGATTCTACTTTATTGATTAATAAAATAAAAACCAATATTACTTCAACACCACTTAAACAAAGCAAGTCGTTATTTAAACCGATTGATTATAGGTGTATTCTTCACCTCTTAATATAATCATGCTCATGTTGCTTGACAAAATTAAGTGACAAAAGTAGGTCTCTACAAGATGTATTGAACAGGCTGCTTGTTTGTCTTTTAAAAAGAAATTCATAAAACAAGCCAGCGCAGGCTACCAAATTTTATCATCTTTATCATAACAAAGGATGTTTATCGATGTTCTTTCAATTGTTTTATATAGAACCCAGAGGAAAATAAATTACTAGGTAAATATAGGATTTGTTAGCATCCTATATCGTTTTTGGTAATGCATGACACCTTTTTTTTACTTTTAACACAGAAATATCTAGAAGGAAATCTTGCAGAGCTTTAAGGGAGATTTTATATAATAGTGTAGTTGATATATCTAATACGAGGCAGTTGCAAAAAAAATGCATGATTAACTGGTGATTCTAAAAATAATGGGAGAAAGGCATCAAGCATGATGGTACCTTGCCCTGTAACTCCTGTTAGTGAATGTGCAAAAATTATTTACAAGTCGCTGGAATCCCAAAACGGCTTCGGAGATCATCAATTTCTTTGCTCAAGGACTTTGAAAGCTCTTCAATGGATATTTTGCATACTGAGACAATAAATGGAGAATAAATGATACTATCTTAGACTGTAAAAATATGATGTTAATCAGAGCTTAATTGTTTAACTGTGAAGACTAAATTTAAAATGATACCTCTAAGCAAAGTTAAACTTCAATGTTTGTAAAAGGTTAAAATTTATGATAATGAATTATCTGAATCTTGGCTGTCAAACTACATATATAGAAATAGGGAGGCTCGTTCATCCAACAAAGAAGGAAAGCTTAATAGAGTTTAACAAGCTATATACACATCCAGATGCATGGACACATACACGTGTACAATGGAGAGAATCACTTTTTTTTCAAATAAAAAGTCCAAAAAAGGAGAGGATCTAAAATTGATGTATCTTCCACCAAACTCTGAAGTTCAACATCAGATGTAAATGTAATGTAATCAGTCACTAACGATTCCTCTATGTCCCATGTTTATCAGAATACATAATCACCGAAACAGTTCAAATTAATTATAGCATCCAATAGGGCAGTTTTGGCTTAGGACTACACTTACAGGCAGCACTACCAGAAAGTTCTGTTCCACAGTTTTTATTTTTATAAAGATGTTCTTATACTTCTTTCTTCAAAGCTAAAATTACACAATGACTCTGTGATACAGACTCGGATAAAGAAAAGAAAAAGAAGTTATAAAATTACCATGAGATGCAGTGACTTGTGCATCTTCCATAAACTGTGTACGAAGCCTTAAAAAAGTAGTTTAGAAAGAACAATCAGATACATAGCCTTATAATCAAAGAAGAGACATGATAAGGCTTCACTAATTTTTATTTTATTTGATTACAATGCTATACCTTCATTGCTTCCTGAGTTTCACTGTTCCATTCAGACATCTTGTATTCCTTCTCAGCTTCATCCATCACTTGCTGACATGTTTGTGTCTGGATCTGTACATTGAACCCAAAAATGATGGTGAATGAGTGATTAGTTGATGAAACCATGTTAACACAATTTTCTATAATAAATGAAGATTTTAGCATATGGTAGTTTCGTCACATATTGTCCAAATCACCCGGGCATCTTTTTGCTATTATTAAATTTTTTAGCACCACCGATCTAGTGCCAGACGTTAACATACTGACACAAGGAATCTAAAAGAAGCCAAATATGAATGAAAGAGAATCCAGCATTCTTCACAAGTGTGAAGCATATCCAAAACTAGGTGACTGAAATTAGCAATATCATCTCTCAATCTTGGTCAAGATTTAACTCTTAGATTTTGTATATTTTACTTTGCAGGTGAAACACGCTTGGTGAATTCAAGGAAGCTTATAAAGTGTAGGAACAAAACATAAAGCTGACATGTAGATCTACAGTCAGTTTTGAATTTATAAGATACTCAGAAACTGAAGATATTCTCAAGTTACCAGTCATAGCATGAGCAAAGTATTATAACCCATTTTTATGAAATTAATTAGGTCCAAAGATATAAGTTCAACCAAATAAAATTACAGTGTCAGTTGACCAATTTTCAACATCAAGAATCAAAGCAAGATGAGATCCGAGACTCAAAAGTCAGGTCTCCTCCCATTTCCTAAACTATCTCAACAATGAAAAGGAATGGCCTAGCAAAAGAGAAGAAAAACATATAAAAAGGACAGTAAGGATTCTTCATGAATAAGCAACAATCCCAAGAGGAGGTCAGTTGTTTAAGCAAAATACAGTAACTTCCAACTCTAAATTTTCATCAACCGAATAGGGAGCAAATTGCTTTTCATATATTTTAAAATTTCTGAGAAATTGTACACTTTTCAAATATCATATATTCTTATTATTCAGCACTCAGCAATTTAAATGTTCCTCCTTTTTTCACCATCAACAACCAAATGTAATTTTTATACGGAGTACCATTTTTTTAATAAACACGAGACCTCTCAATTTTCTAATATTAATTTCAAAACACATATAGACACGCACAGTTGCAAGCACCAGTGATGAAACTCTTAGACGCTAAAATATTAACCAATTTTCATATCAATCCATTTTATCGCTAAAAAATGCAAGAAACAAAGAACAGCATAAATTACATTATTCGGTTTCGAATTTTGGCTAAACAATAATATCAATGTTTCCTCCTCAGCCAAACACAGAAATCAACCGTCATTCACAAAACTCCATATCACTCAAGTAAAACGCAATAGCTCATGCTTTTCTAATCTCAAGTAGACACGCAATAGCTCACTTGAGAATCTCAGAGTGAGAGAGATCTATGAGGTTGCGCTTGATATCGTCCAAGCGAGAAGACGCGAAATCCTTGAGATGTGAGATGGTGGTTAGGGTTTTTTGGTTATCATTGGCATTGTTAACTGGAGGTGATGATTTGCATTTGAAGAGAGCAGAGGCCGAGGAGTAAACGATGGTTCTCTTCTTCTTGTCGATGATCGTCGATTTGGGAGATTCTTTTGCCAATGGTGATACAGAGCTTTTGCGTGTGGCTCTCTTCTTCATCTTCCTTTCTGTTTCTCTCCCTTTGAGTGTTCAGATTTTGAGAGGAAGAGTGTGAAATGAGGGGTTATATTCAAGTGGCGGGGTTTTTTCAAAATTTGGGTAAAGTTTGAAACTGAAAAATATTTTGTTGTAATGAAATATGCTTCCGTGATTTGCAGAAGTTAAGTACATTACGTGCTGCTTGCTCCATCTACTAACACGTGGATATTCTAATTATTTATGTTAGGGATTAACAAATTTCTGACGATTAAACACAATCAAGTGGTGTTTTTGTTATATTTCATGGGAACCTGAATTGACTCCAAAACTCGAGAAATTAATAAAATTATCACCAAAAAAAATCTTTAAATATTTTAAGCCTATGTGAAAAGAAATTAAACTATAATGATCTCATAATTTTTTCTCATCTTTCTATTTGTTACTATCAACTAGCATAATTTATAGCAAGCAGACATTTTTCTTTTTGATAGTTTATTCAAGAAATATATGTTAAATGAAAAAAAAAATACATATAAAATTGGTTGTATATTTATTTTCAAAAAAATACTTTTAAAATTGCATAATAATTTTTATATATAACTTTATTTAAATATATCGTTTCAATAGAATGTACATTATCATAGACACATGAACATGTATTATCCCATATCGATTAAATGAGAAAAAAAAATGAATATATATAATGTGTTAGTAACTCTATCTATCAAGATAGCATTTTGACTTGAAGCCTAAAGCATGACAAATGATATTAGAGAAAACTCTTATTTTCATATGAAATGAACCTAATAAAATAAACTTATAAAGTGGATTGATAACTCTATTTATCAAATTAAACTTAATCTTTAGTATGTGAAGATTGGCTCAAATGGGTGATCTCGTAATTCTTAGTACGTGAAGATAAGACAAGACGTTAAATGCTCCATTTTATTTTCCCAATGAGGACGAACCTAAACTTGAATGGCCATGGCCTGGGCTCAACCTCCCATGGATGTTATAGCTTCATTAGTGAGGATGTGGCTGGCATTCCCTGGCCTCGTTTTGTTGCGCTTAGTGGTCTTGCCACTCCATCCAACCAAAAAAACAAAAGGAGCAAAGCAGTTCTTTCCTCTTCATTTTTTTTGGTTACTTTAGTAAATGAGAATAATTGGATTTATTGCATGCCCTTCCAGAAAACTATGTACTGCATGTAAGCATTCTTACCACTTTGAACCCTACATAGAAAATAATGATTCTGGACTTACCTCGAATTTTTCTTCAATAATTGAGCCTACCCGACCCCTCACGCGCATATAACCATAGCTAAATGGATGCAACTTTAATCCCTGGTATTGTCTTCACACATACTCCATGAAGAGTGATTGCTATTAACAGTCGCACAATTTAGCTAACAGAAAAGCTAAAGCTCAAGCAACGGGTGGGAATAATGCTGATCTGTGCTTTTTTTTTCTTTTTTTTTTTTTTTTCTTCTTTGGAAAAGGGGGAGGTGGAAGGGAGGTTAGAGAGAGGATGTTATAGACTTATAACCAAACTGCTCTTAGTGATCTACATCCCTTGTAGTTTATAGCTAGGGAGAGAAGCTAGCTCAAGCAATAGCAAGGCCACACACACACAAGCAGAGAGAGAGAGAGGATGAAATAAAAAAATACCAAGAATTAATTTTTCTCTCGTCTAAACACAATTCATGTCTGGCTAATGATCCAGAAAACACAATCTTAATTCTTAGGGTTATAAAACACAACAAAAGAGCAATCAGTACGACTTTCCACAATGTATCAAGCTCCCAGCACCAAGAAAAATACCAAAAATAGCAGCACTGCCAAGCGTGGTTTGCCCAATATATCTAATCTTTAGAAGTCCCGGTACCTGCATAGTCAGAATAATTAGGTCTAAACCAGCAGGATAAACACATGAAAATGCTGCTAAGAAATCATTGGTTAGAGTTTCCTCCGTTTCCCCTACCAAAATATAATTAGTAGCATATAAACAATATTTAATCAATTAACAATCAATATTTTTTATAAGTAAAAGATTATTAGAAAAACACCAAGGCAATGCAACCCAAGTACAAAATTATCTACAAGAAAGAACTCAATAAACTCTATAAGGTCTTCCTCATTAACAAAAAATTCACCCCTAAACCAAAATCTTAGTATTGAACCATCACAAATCGCTTCTAGGGACCTTTTTTTATTGTCAAAAACCTTAAAATTTCTCTAATTCCACAAAGGCCAAAAAAATAAAATAAAAAGGGGAATCAAAGATAGAACCTTCTTCAGCTCTTTAGAGGCTTGTAAACCATTCCAAGCTCAAAGTTCATCTTTTATGAGCCGACAATCACCCAAAAAATACCCACAACACAATAAGCAATCTCCCATCTCCCCTTTCTTTGCAAATTGTTGATAGTTAGAATATTCTCCCAAGAAGCCTGCTACGCAAAGAAACAAACCTTTTTAAGGGCATAAGAAATACAAATGGCTTTCCATGAAAAGGTGGGGGAACCTTCCAATGGAGGATCCTCAAGATGGATCTTATAGAAAGATTTCACCTCAAAGCCCTTTTTCGGCTTTAACTTCCAACGAACCATATCCTTTCTAGCCAAATCAAGGCTATTGTTACATAATGTCTCAAAGAATTTCCCGACGCTCTCAAGTTCCCAATCATTGACATTTAAATGAAAAAGGCACATCCCAAGAAGCCACCTTATTGGATTAGGAGATGCGAAAGCTAATAAGCATCCTTATCCCGAGAAGAGCAAAGACATCGAGGAATTAAATTTTCAAGGGAGTGTACCCGCACCAAGTATCATGTCAAAGCCAAACCTTTTCTCCATTGCCCACCGAAAAAGAGACCCAACGAAGAAAGTTATCCCATCCTTTATGGATCCATTTCCAAACCCTCACACTATAAATCCCCTTCCCTCCTTAGCAATCCACCCATTAGACTCCACACCAAACTTAGCTACAATCTCCACAAATGATCCCTCTCAACCATGAATCTCATAACCATTTTCTTAGAAGAGTTTTGTTGAATAAAGAGTTATTTGAGGCCCAATCTCCCTCTTTCCAATGATTGTTTAACCACACCCCATCCAACCAAGTAATACTTATACTCCTCCCCAAAATTTTCCCAATTGAACCTTCTTTGGATGCCTTCCAACCAATTAGCCACTGAGCTAGGAATAGGAAAGAAAGATAAAGTAAATAGGGAGACTCAACATAGTGTTTTTAATGAAAGTAAGCCTTCCTCCTTTGGAAATATAATGATTCTTCCACCTGGCCAATCTTCTTTCAAATCTTTCTAACAATGGGATCCGACACTTTCAATTAACGATCAATATGTTAAGTGCTCTACCCTATAACTTGTTGAGCCCAATAGATACACTTCACATCCAGATCCCAGCCCTATTCACATATGTATTCCAGCCTCTACCACATACATCACTTTATCTGGAAAATATAGTGATTGATGTCACATGAGATTTATTTTTCTGATCAATTTGATGCATTGGGGGAGGGGAATTAAAACCTGACAGCTCCTCTTTGGAGGAGAGTGTGGCAACTGGGTCAATGGGTTAATGTCTCTTATTTACTATCATACATTCACTAAGTACCAATATTTGACTTGATAAATTCATTAAATATGTTTACACCAATCTTTTCTGACATAATTATTTAACGTTAAAAACCAACTTCCAACTCCTTCTGACACTGGCCTCCCATTGATAGAACCCAAGACATCCTCCTTTGCATGGGGGAAATGTACCACTTGGCTACAGACGTTTTTCACCAATATATTCTGACATAATTTACATTAAAAACCAACCTCCAATCCTTGACCCTGGCCTCCCATTGATTGAACCCAAGGCATCCCCCTTTGCATGGGGGAAATGTACTACTTGACTACAAAGGCTGGTTATAATGTGGCCACCCTGATAAACATCTCTTCAGTAGCAGAAGAAACAGTCAATTAACAAACATAAAGGAGTTTCTCATGAATCTACTAGTCAGCGCAAAATATTCCGTTGCAGAGGATACTCTACATTACAGACAGACCACATATTGGTTATCTTAAGGGTTGCAGTTTAGTTGAACTCTAAATTACCAAGTGAAACCCATATTAAATAATGTACACTGGAACCTGAAATGAGAATGGAAGAAACAAAACCCTCAACTAATTCAATTGATTCAGCCAAATTCAAAATGACACTACAGCCTACCAGAGATCAACTAAAATTCTGAATGGGCCATCCCAATGATTAGCTCTTGAATTGACAAAACTAAACAGAAACCACAGAGGAGCTCTCTAACTATAAGGAGAACATAATTCACTCCTACCTAAACAGCATCACAAACCAATTCCCCTAAAAAATATGATGTCACTAGACATATCCAAACAAGGTGTTGAAACCCACTAGTCACGACAAAGCGTACGGCAAGATTGAAGGCAATATTTGTTGCTTCAGCAAGCTTGGCTTATTTTGCTTTTTAGATAAGTGACTTACTTTGGTTTATTGTGGAAACAACATATTAGCAAAAGTGCTTTTTTCTTGGACATCAAAGGTGGTTTCCTTCCATACAGAGCATCCAATTTACCCACTGGTTGATGGAATTAAATGTCAAGCTCCAAAAGCATTTTTTTTTTGCTTGGATATCCAAAAGTAACATCCTAGAGGGACCCAACCAGCTAATTTTGAGCAGTACAGAATGTTAGCATGGAATGTTCATTTCTTTCCCAAAAGCATAAGTATCTCACAAGTTTCCTCAGGCCTTTCAATATAAAAACAAAACAGTAAACAATATAGTATCGAATAAGAATGTCACAGAAAGAAATATAGGAAATATTCACACACATCCAAATCTGTCGGATACTTTACCTTATATCTGATAGCCTCATAAGTCCCATAAACAGCACCTGAAAATATAAAATTATTTTAAAGAAAAATTATCAATAATTTCAGTAGTAGAAACAATAAATAAATTTGTTTAATTTCTTAAAATTAATGAAATCATACTCAAATGACAATCCCAGAAACAAAAGATAGGCATAAAATAGAATGGACTGAAGAACAGATATTCTAGCCCAACAAAGATAAAAGATTCACTACGTGATAACTGGGAACATATGGCTTCCAACATTCTCCCTAATGCGGACATCTGAGTTCCCTCTTAAAATATCTCCATGACCATCCTTTATCCCTCTTTAAGAAATCAACTGAAGACCTAACCAAGTTCTCCCAATATAGTACTCTTTTTCTCCTTCTCCTTATCTTTTGACCACAAGGAGAAACATGAGTTCCTAACCATCAAAAAGGACTGATGTTTTAAAGTTTTTTTTTTATGAATAAGATTTCATTCCAAAAACAACTAAAACAGTATTTACAATAACAAAGCCAAATGCACCATAACATAACAAGCTACAGATCTAAACAACTAAGAGATTAAAATTAATTTTGCATAATAAAAACAGGGATGTGCCAATAAGCACAAAGGAACCTATTCTTATGAAATAGTTCTTCATCCATATGTCTAATGAAATTATAAAGACAAAAACACCTATCATGTTCATCAAGTTCTACATAATGCACATACTCATCAATTTCAGTACTATTTTAAATCCCAACAATATCTATCCATACATCCCTAAGGACAGAGATTCAATTTTCCTTTTTATCTCTTCCTCTCTTAAAAGCATATGGTAAGATTTCTTGTGGCCTAACGATAATTAAAATAATTAGTTCTAGCATGTAAGCTTCAAGCAGCAAGTTAACATTGTTTGGTACAAAGATCAACGTAAGTCAAACATGTTTATAAATGAAAATCTCATATTTCAAGTCTCAGATGAAACCCACCCAAACAAAAGTTAATAATTTAATTAATTTCTCTATACTGGAACCAACACACCTACTGTCCCTAGGGTTCTTGTATCCAAAAGTAACTAGCGTAAGTAATTCCAAGGAATAACAAATTGAGCCTGTGAAAAGTTGATATTTTTTTTCTGAAAAGTTACTGGGTTTAGGTTTTTTGAGAAGAGAAAAAGGGTAAAACAAAAAATAAGTAAAGTGAGAGAGAACTAACCGACTGCGCCACCAACAGCACCGCCAACGGCTACGCCGGCGGTGACGCGAGCCAAGCAGCTATCTCTTGCCATATCAAATCTTTCGTTTAGTCTGCTGTCTGCAACGTTCTGCTCTTGGTAATTGGTATTTACGGAGTAGTATGCAAGATACAACGCCCCTCCAGGTTTTTTTTTTTTAAAAAAAAAAAACTTGCCCAAAAAATAATTTAAAAGAGGTATTTTCCTTTTAAAAAGGTTATCAAATAAGTACCGATTTCTTTATTAGTAATAAATTATTTATTAGTATCAGTCAATTTTTTTTCCTCTACCGTTTTGGTTTAGATGGTATATTATAATTTTTTTTTTTATATATACACATTGCAATAGAATTATTTTATATTTTTATGTGTATATATAAAATACTCAAATCCGAGTAAAGTAACAAATCTTTTATAATTGTCACAACTACTGTAACTAAAAAAAATCCAATAAAAAAGAAATTTAAAATTGTTCGATATCGATATTGTTGACACCTAGAGGTGAGAACCAGACGGGTCGAATACAAACCGAATGTTATGAGTTAACGGGTACAGATTAAAAATGTTCGTATTTTTAACAGTATTATTTTTCATATTTATATTCGTGTTTTAACGGATGAGCAACGAATAAAAAACGATTATGAATAAAAATTATCTTATTTGGATGAAAAAATGATGAGTCAGATCAGGATTTATGAGTAATAAATCAATTCATATGGATTAAAAATATTTATTTTTTAATAAATTTTATTTTTTATATCTTTTTCATAGTTAACAAACGAATAACAGATAAAAAAACGGATCGATAAAAAAATCAACCTCTAAAGACCACCTTGACAGACCCGTATCAATAGTATTACCCGTAAGATATAGTATTGACAGATATCAAACACGGGATCGTATTAGGATATGCTTGGTACCTCTTAGCTTTTGAAACTGGCATATACCGATCGATACATAACGATTTTTATAACATTGATTGTTCTAACGTTGGCCATAATTGTGTATAACAACTGAGTAAAATTTATTTTTTATGCTTAAGATTGCCGCCCATTTTGGAGCATTTGATAGTCATTTTTGTTTATTTGGATAAAAAATTGGATATAATTTTTATTTTAATTGCAACAATGGTTATTTATTCATCAATGTTAGCTAACATAACTTTTATAAAAAAAATTATTACTGTTTTTTATTAAATTTATTACATTCATATGTCCATAACTTTGTTTGTATGATATAATTTTTCATATATATATGTATGGGATAAAGTAGTGCTAAGGTAGTATTATATGATCTACAAATAAACATTTTATTATGATTCCAAATTTTGAAACATAAAATAAGATCATTTTCAATTATACAACTAAATTTATATCATGTCCCATGTAAAGATGTTTTTATGTATAAGATTTTACAATGTAAAATTAATTAAAATGTAAATCGTTTTATAAAGAACCAAACAAAGCCAAAATCAAATTTAAAAAATAATAAAGACAAAAACATAAATTTCAAAATACTAATGCTTTTTTTTCTTCCTTTGCCTGAGTGAACAATCACTTATTTACTAGTTTAGATAACGGATCAAGACCTAATGGAAGGTGAAATCGTGCATATCTTTAGGCAAATAACATAGTTATTAGACTCGGACCGAATATCTACTCGGTCAATACATTGAGTAAGTGGGTCATAATCAAACCAATGGATTGAATAATTAAACTGCATGAATAATTAAATATTAATTTAAATAAAAAATAATTACTTGTATTGACAAGTGAATATAAAAAAGCTGCTTGTTAAATTAAATTATTTCGAGAATTGAAAAGTAAATTTAAAAAGATTCACAAACAAACTAGGAATATAAAGTTTGCAATAAATGAGTATATACTTTTAATATTATTTTAAAAAATTAAATATAATTTTTATTTTCACTTATTAGTACGACATTTTCAAATTTCACAAGTAAATCAATAGATAATTATGTAACATAAAATATAATAAAATTATTTGGATATTATTTTGGATAGTTTTTTAAATTAGATGTGTTGGGTTATACCACAAATAAATAAATAAAGAGCAGAGTTTATACCACAAACAACACTTGTGCTCTATTGGCAATGTTGCATTTATCCAAACGATAAGCAAAGAAGTTTTATTCTTGGCAATGTGATTTATGGAGATTTCGTTTCTCTTAATTAAATTAATTTTAACTTTTCATTTATTTTAGATAGATAAGATTTTACCACAAAATAAAAATAATGTTTTGTTATATTTTTCCTTTTAAAATTGAGAGAATTGGAATCCGATTTTTTGTGTTATTTATTAAATTATAAAACAAAAAAAAATCCAATCGGGTTTTGGATTGGATCAATGAGTTTTATGAAAACCAATCAGATCAACCGATTATTGTTGAGTTTGACTGGATTAAATGCATATATTATCTAATTAAAAAATTGAATCGATTTAAGGTTCGAGTCAACGATCCAACTATTCAGTTAAGATTTAATAACTATAAAAAATAATCACTTATCAATTTAGGTCATGAATTGAGATTTATCATAAAACGAAATTGTGTAGATATTTGGAAGGGGAAATTGCTCGAACCAAACAAAATCAAACAATAACCTCCTCAAATAACCACAAGTTGTCCTTGTCTTATAAGTAAACCAATCAAGAGTGGATTCATGATTTATCTACATCAAATAACTAACCTAAAAGTTTACTCATACAAATCTTTTGTATTGTTTGTGTGTGTGTAAATTTGAGAATATTAAATTTTATTTAATTTAAATTATTTAACGGTTTGTATAATTCATGAATGGAGATGGGTTGCTTATTTTTCAGGTTTATTGGTTATTATTGAAATTTTATTTTGTTTGTAAAAATGTGATTTTTAATTTTTTTTTATTGTTATGAGAAATTTGAATCATTGTCCATAAGAGGAAGTGTCACTATTGCGCTAGACAGGTTATATGGGTATAGTTGCTTGTTGTTGGCTTATTTGGTTAGGACTTAGGACTTTGAAATGAAATTTTAGTTTAACTGAACTAATCTTCTTCCTAAATGCTTTTGGTTAAATGTTGATATTCATATTCAAATTTTTTTTTTATGAGTTTTGGTTGTGTTTCAATTATTTAATGTGTTTTTTTTGGCCAGTTTAGTGAATTTTAATAAATTTTAATCATTCCAACACGATGAACTAGCAAGTAATGGGAAGTTACAATGGAAATCAAGTCAAAAGAATTACATTAAAACAAAATTAATGATGTTGGAATAAAATTGTTAAAAAAAATTGAGTAAATTATACAAATCTGTTTTAAAGTAACATATAATTACATGTACTTTTTTTTTATATATATTTTAAAATATTATTTACATTATTGATAAAATAATTTAATTATGTAAAATCACAAAAAATTAATTTAATTATGTAAAATCAAATTTAATGTTTTTTTATAAAAAAATAAAAATGACATTTTAAAAGATGTACAGGAGATTTACGTAATTATACGTTGCTTGCTTAAAAGCATTAGTCGGTGGACCAAAATAGTCAAGGGAACAGAAATATAATTTCTGCAATGGACCAAATGGAAAACACCGGTAAACGTTGGAGGACGTCGCGAACCTCACCGGATGCAGTATAGGAGCAGCACCAAATCAAAACCATACCGTTCCTTAAAAATCCGAACTTTTTACCCTTTCAATTCTTAAATTTCTGATTTCCTGCAATGGACGACGCCCTACCTGACCACAAGTTATGCGGTTTCCTCTGTGTAGTTCTCTCTGCCACTTCACCAAATCGTCTTAATCTCCTGCAAACCCTAGATTTGGGCATTCCTTGCCAAATCTTCAGCGATGGACCCCAGATTGGCTTCAAATCCGAAAACGATATCCTTCTGTCCCCAATCCATTCAATTTCAAAACCAAGACCAGCTCCAAACGGCATCGTTTCAAATCAGGAGGACTCTGAGCAATGCGAAGCTGTAGAGAGTAAAACTCCTGTGATGGATCATTCAGCGGAGAATTGTCAAGATTCTCTACAGAGTCCTATGGAATGTGATAGTTATGTAAAGAGAGAGAGTGGTTTAGAGAGAGAAAGCGAGGGACTGAGAAGGAGGAGGAGGAGGATGAGGAGGATAGGATTGGTTAATGGGAGCATAAGCGTGGTACACCAGCTTCACGCATTGGTAATGCATAAATGCTTGAAGATTATCGCGCGAGTGGTTTACATTGAGATTGGTCACAATGTAGATGCAAGGGCCGTGGTATTGGTGGATGTGTATCTACCGGTTGAGTTGTGGTCCGGGTGGCAGTTTCCAAAATCAGGGTCCATTGCTGCTGCCTTGTTTAGACACTTGAGGTGCGTCTTATATTGTGCATGTTAGTTTAAGCTTACATCGTTGCTAATTAAAGATAATATTTCTGTTGCATTCTTTGGTTGTAAAGAAGAATGGCTAGTGTTATTTTTAAATCACGAGATTCGTTAAAAGGTATTGAGATTTTTTTGTAGGAAGGTGCTGTTGGTTTTGCCTCTATTTGTAGGACTCTGCAGCATTGTTGATATGACATGGATAATTCTGCAGTTACTGATAGTCTGATACAATGACGGTTACTTTATTTGAATTGAGAAAAATTATAACAAGCTAGGTCAATTATGATAGCTTTTTGTGTAAGAACCAGTGTTTTCATGGGCTTTCATGTGACTCGCCCTCGGGTGGGTCGAAGCAAAAAGGGCCAGGGGGTGGCTCAAGTTAGGCGTTTCTTTACAGGGCGAATTATGCCCTGGGCTTATGCCCTGTGGGTTTTTTTAAAAAGCTTAAAATTTAGAAAAAATGCAAGCTCAAGACTCGAACCCATAAACTAATGATTGTCATAGTTCTTAACCACTAAATTATTGTTCTTGTTGTGACATTATTACACTTCATAAATATATAATACATGCTATCTAGTTTAATAATAATTACAAACTATTTAATTAATCAATTACAAGTTTCAACAATATAGAAATATAAGTTATACTTCATATAATTTATATATAAATATATATTAATATTTATAAAATTATAATTATCACACTACTGAGAGTTAGTAGTAATAAAGTATTGAACTTTGATAAAAATTAATTAATTAATTTTATTTTTATTATTCTAATTAATTAATTAATATTATTTTTTTAAAATTTTGAAATGTCCCAATGTATTCAAAAGATTTACCCCCAACAGCTCGCCGGGTAAGAACTACGTCAATTATATGGGTTGTACATGTGTCAGCTTCACTCACTTTGTTAATCAATGAGCAGCTTATAATTTGGGGTCTCCTGATTCATCTATGATATGCTATGCTATGTAATGTCCTATATTGTGGTAATTAACCAATCTTCTTTCCATTTTTTGTCCTTCTTTTGCTTTGTAATGAAAATCAATTAAACTATTATGAGGAATAATCAACTGTACGAGTCAGTTATTTTCCATTTGCGTTCCTAGGGTTCTCTACACACAATTAGTGAAACAAAGATTGAGTAATATATGATGCAGAAGAGAAAAATTTAACAAATAGTGTTGACATGAACAAGATGTCATTATATGCCCAAAGAAATAAGACACATGGGACATGGGAAGGAATAACTCTATATTGGATATATCAACCCTTGCCTTTATAAAGCATGCGCATTTCAATTGTGTTATGATTTATTATGCGAGAACTACCAATTTACTGAATGCTTGCCTTGAGGTTGTAATCTTGCTAATCCTATTTGTCTTCATATTTGATCTCCAATCATGTTGATGCATTGAACTACTTCACCTTTAATTCTGGATTAGAAATGTTAAAATTGTTATCTTAAAAGGAAAAAAATTGGTATTAATTTGTCCACCTAGCTTACACAGTTCAATTTTTTGCAGTTGTGATTGGGGAGAGAGAAGTTTGATCATTAATAGTGGAAAGCATTGGGAAGATGCTCATGGAAGAAATAAGAGCATTTGGAATCTTTGTGATTGTCACGTCCTGGGATGCAAGTTGCACTGTGATGTCCCTGATTCTTCAAAGAGAAAGTTATTTGAACTACATGAAATTTTTAAGAGCTTACCTAGTGTAGCAAATAAGGGAAAGCCTGATTCTTCTAGAATAATACCATCAGCAGACTCTTCTAGATCTGGCATTTGGGATATTACTGATGATGTTTTGATTAATATACTAAACACACTTGGCCCGATGGACCTTGTTAGAGTTGCGGCAGCCTGTCACCATCTAAGATCATTGGCTGCATTGATCATGCCGTATATGCAACTTAAACTTTTTCCTCATCAGCAGGCAGCAGTTGAATGGATGTTACACCGTGAGCGGAATGCTGAAGTTTTGCCACATCCTCTACACATGAAGTTCTCAACTGAAGATGGATTTTATTTTTATGTAAATGGTGTTTCTGGTGACATATTTACTGGGATTGCCCCCACGATCAGGGATTTCCGTGGGGGCATGTTCTGTGATGAACCTGGTTTAGGCAAGACAATAACTGCTCTTTCCCTTATTCTGAAGACCAAAGGAACCACGGCTGACCCGCCAGACGGGGTTAAAGTAATCTGGTGTACACATAATGGTGACCAGAGGTGTGCCTATTATGAGTGTAGTGGTGATCGCTTGGGGAAAAGGGTTCTGAGTCCGAATGCTCGTAGGGGACAGTTGTCTTTAGATAAATTCTCTCCAGTGGATGATTTAAACTACTACTCACCTAAAAAGGCAAGGTTAATGGATCCAGGTGAACAAATTGCAAAATTTAATGATTCATATCTTGGTAAAGGAATGAAATCATTGTTGGCTTCAGATTCTGAGTCAGTAGTTCGATGCACACGGAGCTTGAGTCGCATCAGAAGAAATCTTCTGTATGAATATGATGGAGCATCAAGTTTTTGTAAAGGAAAGAAGGTTGAGAAAAACAAAGCCATGAAAAAGCGTGGTTCAAGTAACCCGAAAGATGCCTTTAGGGAAGAGCGAGATGGTTGGCCACATGGAGTGGCATACAGTTGCAAGAGGAAGCCTACTGCAGATGATTATGTACAAGATGAAACTTGGGTTCAGTGTGATGCCTGTTACAAGTGGAGGAAGCTTTCAGACACAAGTGTAGCTGATGCTACAGCAGCGTGGTTTTGTAGTATGAACACTGACCGTGCACATCAGAGCTGTAGTGATTCAGAAGAAGCTTGGGATAATCACCAGTCTATAACATACCTGCCTGGATTTTATAACAAGGGAACTTCTGGGGGAAAGGATCAAAATGTGTCATTTTTCACAAGTGTGCTTAAGGAACACCATGCTTCAATGAACTCTAAAACAAAGAAAGCCTTAACTTGGCTGGCTAAACTTTCTGCAAACAAAGTCTCAGAAATGGAAACAATTGGTTTGTCTAGTCCGATTTTAGGTAGTAGTGTAAGCCCGGATGCCCATGGATTTCACAAAATATTTCAAGCATTTGGTCTTATATGGAGAGTAGAAAAGGGTGTCACTAGGTGGTATTACCCAAGGGCTCTCGATAACTTGGCATTTGATTTGCCTGCCCTCAGAATTGCTCTCTGCGAGCCATTAGATTCTGTCAGGTTGTATTTGTCAAAAGCAACTTTAATTGTTGTTCCAGCAAATCTAGTTGATCACTGGAAAACACAAATCCAAAGACATGTCAGGCCTGATCAGCTGCGGCTTTGCATCTGGACTGATCATAGGAAGCCACTTGCCCACAGTCTGGCTTGGGATTATGATGTTGTTATAACTACCTTTAGTCGTTTAAGTGCAGAATGGGCCCCCCGTAAAAGAAGTCCACTGATGCAAGTGCATTGGCACAGGGTTGTGTTAGATGAAGGGCACACTCTTGGCTCTAGTCTTAACTTGACCAACAAATTACAAATGGCTATTTCATTGACAGCTTCCAGTCGTTGGTTATTAACAGGAACCCCAACTCCTAACACGCCCAACAGTCAACTATCACATCTCCAACCTATGCTTAAGTTCCTTCACGAGGAAGCTTATGGACAAAATCAAAAGGCTTGGGAAGCTGGCATTCTTAGACCATTTGAGGCAGAGATGGAGGAGGGTCGTTCACGCTTGTTGCAGTTACTCCAGAGATGCATGATTAGTGCAAGAAAGAAAGATTTGCAAACTATTCCTCCATGCATCAAGAAGGTGATATACGTTGATTTCACTGAGGAGCATGCAAGAAGTTATAACGAACTGGTAGTTACAGTGAGGCGCAATATTCTAATGGCTGACTGGAATGATCCTTCTCATATTGAAAGTTTACTTAATCCAAAGCAGTGGAAGTTCCGTAGTACAACAATTAGAAATGTCAGGCTCTCTTGTTGTGTAGCTGGGCACATTAAAGTAACTGATGCTGGTCAAGATATTCAAGAAACTATGGATATTTTAGTTGAAAATGATCTGGACCCTATTTCAGAAGAGTATGCTTTTATCAAATATAACCTCCTCTACGGTGGCAACTGTCTTAGGTAATATGCTGATTTCGAGATTCTTTATGGTTTTTGTATTGAATTAGCCAGTATGTGCTCAGCTTTCTGATTTTTTTTGTCCTGGTTTGGTTAGATGCAAGGAATGGTGCCGTCTACCTATCATTACTCCATGTAGGCATCTGTTGTGCCTTGATTGTGTTGCTTTGGACAGTGAAAGGTGTACATTTCCTGGCTGTGGAAACTTATATGAGATGCAGACTCCTGAAACATTAGCTCGGCCAGAAAATCCAAACCCAAAGTGGGCTGTCCCAAAGGATCTTATTGAGTTGCAACCTTCATATAAACAGGCAGGCTTTGCTAATAAATTGGATGATATTTATTTCTAATTTTGAATCTGTAGAAAATGTTTTCCAATACTTTTGTGATGCTCATGCAGGATGACTGGGATCCTGATTGGCAATCGACATCTAGCAGTAAAGTTAGTTACCTTGTAGAGAGGTTGAAAGGGTTGCAGGAGGCTAACAGAGAGATCAATTGCTCTTTGTATGAGGGAAATTACACCAAGCACATGGAGAAGCTACTTAGTCCCTCTAAAATAACCAATTCAAGTGCATTCATGCAGTGGGACTATAGACTTGGTGCTGAGTTAGAAAAGGCACTTCCAGAGAAAGTTCTAATATTTTCTCAATTTCTTGAGCATATACATGTCATTGAACAGCAGGTATCCCTAATGTACTATCACCGGGCATGTATTTTCTTTTTTAATGTACAATTCTGATGGGTTCATTATCGCATTTTCTTATGGCCAGATGACAGTTGCTGGCATCAAATTTGCTGGAATGTATAGTCCAATGCATTCGAGTAACAAGGTACTTTTTGCCCATATTTGTTTAACCTTTTACTCTGCTTCTGACAAACTTTAAATTAATCTAATTTGTCTTGTTCAGATGAAATCTCTGGCCATGTTCCAGCACGATGCAAGCTGTCTGGCACTTTTGATGGATGGAAGTGCTGCACTGGGTCTTGATTTGAGCTTTGTAACACATGTATTTTTGATGGAACCAATCTGGGATAGAAGGTAATATTCTTTCGTAATCTCATACTCCAGATAGCTACCCATTGTTTCTTCAGAAATTCTATCTTTTTTCTTTTTTTAGTTCCATGCTCTAAGTTCCTTATGATTTGTTTTCTGAATTTTTTTAATAGTTTCCTTCAAATAGTTTTGTTTATCTTACTGTCAACTTCATTTTTCACCTTTAAGCCATAGATCAAAGCTTTAGCATTATCATCTTCTGTCAAAGATAAAAAATTTGGGTTGTTTTATCTTTGTTCGCAGCCATGAACCATCCATGCTGCCAAATTCAGACAATTTTAGAAGTTCTGTTGAACATAGTAAACATCACCTTTCTTTTTCTTAATGTCGCTAACATGTTTATCTGAAATATAATCAGCATGGAAGAACAAGTCATTAGTCGTGCTCATCGGATGGGTGCTAATCGTCCTATTCATGTGGAAACTTTAGCAATGCGTGGTACAATTGAAGAGCAAATGCTGGAATTCCTACAGGTGCAGTTCACTTTGAGTTGATTGCTTAACATATTGGTAGTAGTGCAGTAGATAATTTAATTGTGGAAATAATCCCTCTGCAATGTGGAGAGTGCCAACTTGGGTCCAAGGAGCCTACCTTATCACATTATTTGAGCAGAATCTATCAACTGAGTTGAAGAGATTCTTTTTGTTTATGTTGAGTAAGGGTATTTCTGTAATCTCATTATATTCTCTTAAGTATAAATACTACTACTAACCCCTTAGGGTTAGTAAGCTTGTTGTATGCAGCCCCCTTTCTTTCTTTCAACTCTCTCTCTTCTCCCTCTCTTCTCTCACTGATTCAACACTAAACACAAATTACAATATGATAACATGTTGTAATTTGTGTTTTGTGTAGAATGTTAGTAGTATTTATAGATAAAGAGAATATAATGAGATTACAGAAATACCCTTACTCTTAACAGTTTAATTTCTGATTGAATGACCAATGGAATACATAATGGCATTAATTGGGCTTTCTAGTAGTCTGGTTCCGTAATTTCCTAGATTCATATCTCAAATTTGTACCATTTTTGTGGTTTCAAGGGTTAGCTATGCTGGATTATTCTGGCTCACATCTTATTTTCCATTATAAGGATCCCTGTCTTGGGCATATCTTAATTTTATTTATGTATTATTCTAATTGTAGGATGCTGATGAGTGTAGAAGATTCTTGAAAGAGTATGGAAAACCTGAGCGTGAAGGGACACGAAATCATCGTACGGTACATGATTTTGCTGAGAACAATTATTTGGCTGAGCTAAGCTTTGTGCGGACAAATACAAAGGATGAAGGTGTGTGTCGCTTCTTGCATGTTTTGCATACATTTCACTACATTAGTTTGTGTTTGCATGGAGGGTTGCAGGGGAGTGATTTATTGCTTTTAAAATTAAGGTTTTGATTCTCTAATAATCCCTTTTGTGGTCTGAATGGCTTCTTTGGAATATTATGAACTTGCATGAAGGGCTTGTGATGATATATGTATCTCCTATCCTTTTTCATCTGAAAAGACTCCATTCCTAGTACTGCCTTTCATTTGTCGTTTGCTTGTTTCCGTGATTTTCTGAGCCTTCTTGTCTTCTTTTGGAGTTGTTCATACTTGGTGTTGGCATGCTTTGGCATTTTGCTGGTAATACTGTGTTAACGTTTGTGTTTAGGGTTTAGACAGTGATTAGAGTTTCGAGAAAGAAAGGAAATAGAAAGATAGTAAGCAGTACACTGGTTACTAACCCTAAGGTTAGTAGTCATATATATAGAGAACTTAATATTATGAAATTACATCAATACCCTTAAAACCTAATACTCTCAACAAACACTCCCCCTCAAGTTGGAGCATACTCCAACTTGTTACAACGATGCCCATCCAATATGTTACAAATAAATTCAAACCCAAATAACAGCGAAACTCATAACAATTCGGGGCAACTAGGCCCAAGATAATAGTTAGGTCACCATGTCGGTACCACCTAACGATAATGGATCAACACGATCCATGAACAAGGTCTGGGGACATCGGGCAAACAAGACCCCCACTTAGGGGTCAACAAGACAACAAAACAGACTGGAAGGGGCCAACAAGACAACAAAACAGACTGGAACGAGCTGCTTCATATGGGCTGAATCCACAAAACGGGTTGGATTGTGTCGAGGGGCAAATCAGACTTGGATTCGGGTCAGGTCAACACATAAACAAAAACCAAAAACTTTCTTTTCTTCACGCAGCATCACCACACATAACAGGGGACTCATAACCGACAACAGGATGTCACAATCTCACCGGAAAGAAAGAAAACTGAACCTGTTGGAGACGAAACAAAAGTTGCTGGAGAAGAGGGAAAATACTTGAAGAGCACCGAGAAATTCGTTGGAAAATCATAATAGAAACTAAAAGTAGAATCTAAACCTAGCTATATATATATTTTTTTTGTTTGCCTAAGAATACCACTAGGGTCCCAAACCATGGGCTCTGATACCATATTAACGTTTGTGTTTAGGGTTTAGACAGTGATTAGGGTTTCGAGAAAGAAAAGAAATAAAGAGATAGTAAACAGTAAACTGGTTACTAACCCTAAGGTTAGTAGTCATATATATAGAGAATTTAATATTATGAAATTACATCAATACCTTTAAACCTTAATACTCTCAACACTCTAACATACTGAATATTGGGGGGCTTCAGGATGAATGAAAATAAAAATATTATCATGGATGAGCAAAGATGTGGGGAAAAGTTAAAGTGACAACTTACTAGTTCCTTTTTTATTGGGTTCCTCTTTTCTGGCATGGAGGGTGTTAACATGAAGGTCATAAAAGTGTGAAGAGAATATCCTCACTTCTTTGTCTCTCTTTTTCTGGGTTTTTGATATTTCTCTCTCCCACCAACAAAAAAACCTTCGTTGGCTTTCTTGTATTTGTTGTCACTTCTCTTACTTCTTCCTATTTCAGTGCCCAGCATGACCAGCAACTTATGGTCTTTTTTAGCTCATAATTCTAGTACAATATGTTGGAACTTAGAACTGTGGCACTGAGACATTTAGTATAAACCTGGGTTAGTTGTGGGGCCATGTTGATTGGATACTTAAATGAACGTTGCAACTGTATATTTCCCAAGGCTGTTCTATTTTTTTAAAGCAACTTTTAGAAGTTTTTCTTTCTTTGTCCATTAAAAGGTTAATACTACCTCAATTAACAAATCATATGATTTGTCTTACAAACTGCCTTCATTTAATACCTACCAATACCATACTTCCTTTTATTTTGGCATGCGAAGGGTGCTGCTAGAGAAAGAAATGAATGTCACATAAGTTTGTAAAGAAGCTTAGTATATCATTTAGTAGTAAGAATACCAGGGGCACGTTAATCTTTCCCCTTTTTGTTTGGCTGTTATTGAATATGATCTTAACACCATAGTTATGTTGCTTTGACCAAACTCTGAAGGTATTCATTTTGTTTTTGTTAATGGTGCATTTGGGTAAGGGATTTATAAAATTCTGAGCATTTTGTAAGTAAAGGGTTTTACAGTTCAGTGATTTGAAACCCAGCATTCTCAATTTTATTGTTTGGGTGCTTTCTTTAGAATTTAGAAAATCCCCTATAACCAAAATTCATCGAAAAATTATCCAAAAAATTCTACAACCAACAAAGAATTCCACAGCCCCAAAAAGTTTTCGTGAAATTTCTTTAAATCACAAGAAAAATGCACAAGAAACTCAACCATAAAAAATATCGCCACCATAAGCCATAAGCATGAGAGGCACCCCGTCGTTGTCACTCAACAAGAAGCACGAAGAGAACCAATAACGTGGAGGAAAAGCCTGGAAGAGGATGAAGATAATTTCTTGTGATGGCGAAAAGGCCAGAGAAGGATAGATTAGAACTTCCAAATGCTGATCTCAATTTCCCAAATGCAGACAAGGTGGGCTTCGAGGGAATCATCAATTTTTCTTGTTGGAATTTATGAAATTTTAGGGATCTAGACGCCATAACCTCCACCAATGCAGCAAGAAATCTATGTTTCCAGCCGACGAGGTTGATTTAGGTCAAGCCGGTTGACGTTGATGGAAAAGGAGATGAAGATGAGTATTGGAGAGAGAAAGAAGAGATGACAGAGAGAGAGAGATGGTATCAGGGAGAAGGCCTGCAGAGTGATATGTGCCGAGGAATTGAAAATGGTACCTAATTAGGCGTTATTTGAATGCGTGTTTGGAGTAAAGTCCTTTCTTGAAAACCAGTATGTATTCTTAAAATTCTCATTTAGACCTAGCCAACCAAAGTAATTGTTAAAAGGTATTTTAAAATCCCTTACCCAAGCACACCCTATTGGAACAAGTTATGAAGCTAACATTAGAATTTATTTTTTTAAAAGGAAAAAACCAGATTTAATATCATCATTTTCTCTCTTATCATGGACAATCTAGTATCAGGTGGCATTCCACCATGATTGCTTAGCTACTTCACTTTCCATGAAAAACGGTTGGCCCAGATAACAATTTTAATTGTTTAATGAGTTGAAGGCCTCTTGTCTGCATGAATGATGTTAAAATGAACATTTGAATTAAATATCTTTTCATCTAAGAAATAAACTACGAAGTATTCCTTCATGCTAAAAACAAATTTTTTCCCACCACCTTTCCATCTCTCTAGTTTTGCAGGGAATATCATGTTAAAAAGTATACATATTGGTTGGTTAACTTTGATAATTCAGGAAAGATGTGAGAGAAGTTAACTTGAGGAATAATTTTCTCGTCTCTATGCATCAAGGGGGAGTGAAGCAACCTACCACATAACTAGGGACAACCCGTTCCTTTCCAGATTTTGAAACCTGCTGTTATTAGGTTGAATTTCTGCTTGAGGATCAAGATGCCTAATGGTCAATGGTTCATATGTAAACTGGGTGTGGTGGATATGATGAGAGGAAACTAGGATGATTATAATCATATAAATGTGTTCGGTGCATTTGGTGAATAGGATGAGGGGAGGATGAGATGTCATCGGATGCATTGGGGTAGGAGGAGACATCCTAGATCCTATCTTCTTATTTGTCCATCTCATCTTATCTTTCCATCATCCTGTTTGCCAAATACATCCTTTATATATTATTAATGACAGCACAATCTTTTCTGAAAATATGCTAGTGTGTTTTCTTACTGGTCGTAGATGATCATTGATCTATGGTTCTGTTTCAATTGTCTTCTTACATGTGGACTTCTTCCCTTTCCAGGTCCTCTTACATGTGGACTTCTTCCCTTTCCAGGTCCCATGAACGTACTGGTCAAGTCTGCTGCTCTGAACAACTGATGACATTATCAAGCCGTTTTGTCTGATTTGCTACTTTTACTGTCCGCTTTTTTTTGAGTTACAAAAAAAGGCGCTCTTGCACCAGATTCATTACAAGAAATGCTGCAATTTTACTTGATGACATCTGAATGCTCTTTTGTGACAAAGAAGCAGATTTTGTAGCAGACACCTTGACCCTGGCAAATCACGCTCTTATGGAGTTACTATCTTGTACATTACTTTTTTTATATTGGAATCCAGATGGCACCTTTATTGTGGAGTTGCTATCTGGTACAGTACTTATTTATAGGCTTGTACCGAGACTCTTTTCTATTTTTATGCACAATCTTGATTTTAGGAATGAAATGCTAAACATGAAAGCCCATCATATTAGTTAGTAATTGCACAATAACACCTAATAATTTGATCACATTAGCTAGTAATTGGACCTCAATACAACCTCAATTAATTACCTAGTAATTTCACCACAAAAGCTAGTTTAGTTAGTAACCCTGACTACATTAGCTAGTAATCGGACCACAACACCTAATAATTTCCTACCAAATTAAATAGTAACTCGACGGTAAAAGTTAGTAGCATCGACTAATGACTATATTAACTTAACTAGTAAGAGGCGAAGGAAGGTAGGCAGGTGTGGATTCGAAATGAATTTTTATCGGTTTGAATTTGAGATTGAAAATTAAGTTTGATTAACTTAATGAATAGAGTTCGAATATCTTAAAATTTAATTCGAAAGATTTTCAAACAGTTCGAGAAAATATTATCGAGTTCAGTCGAGCTTGAATCAATATTTATATTAATATCAAGATTTTTATTTAAAAATTAGAGTTTATACTTGAATTCGAATGAACAATCTAAAGCTCAAACTCGAGCTTGAATAGACTCTTTTGTTATCGAACTCGAACTATTAGAAAATTAATCGAACTCAAACATGAATCTAATTTTCAAGTTCAATTTAAACTCAAATTCATATTTGTTCATTTTAAATTGAACCAAACTCGACTACTTTAGCATTTGAACTTGGTTCAACTCAGCTTAGCTCGAGTTGACCCTTGTATTCAGACGGTCTCTGACTCAACTTTTTGAAGAAAAAAATCAAGTAGATAATTTTCTAAGCCCAACATCCCAGTCCGACCTCTCAATGTCAGCCCAACCTTAGTCTTTCAGCCCTCGCAAAATTCACGATTCTTTTGTGTTCCTCTCTCTCTCTCCCAATATTTGGGAAATTGTAGACGGCAGACCGACGGCGACGGCTGCACACACGGCCGTCGGCGACTGCAATTGAATCACTTCATTATCGTAAGTTCTTTCTATTCTCTCTATTTTTCTCTTTCATTTCACCTTTTCAGTTTTTCTCTCTTCCTTCGCCTTCCAGGCAGCAGCATCGGCGGCGGTGAGCCGGAGACGAACCCAGAACAGAACCACCGGTAATGGCAACGAGTTATCCAGAACCACTGGCGGCGAGGTTAGCTACTTAGCTTTGCTTCTCATGGCCTGGTTACTTTAGCGTAATAGCGAATCGATTCATTGCATGAGGAGGAGAATGGGATTTGTTGTTTCTAGAGTTTGGGATACGTGTAGGCAAGATTGAGGATTTGAAGTTAGTTAAGTTAATTAAAGGAATATATGTATAGGCAATTGCTAAGAATTTGATGTTATTTACGGTCATTGAGAGTAATGGTGAAAGGAAGGCCAAATTCTTTCATGTTACTCTAGAACACTAGCTTGGCTTTCACAAAACGAGGGAATTACTAATTGGATACTCTTGTCCTATAGTGTAATTGCAAAGAAAAAAGAGAGACAAAGAAAGTGAGAATCACATGGTTTTCAGATTAATTTTTTCGCTTTTCTGATGTAGTGATATTTAGTTAAAATAGTAACTTTCTCAAGGCTTTAGGTTTATGTTTCACTCCAAAAAAAACTTGAATAGTCTCATCTCTGTTTGATGTATTTTGATTTTTGTGGCTACCAGGTGGGATTTCAAGCTAAGCTACTTAAAACTTGTCTTGCTTAAGTCCACTGGTTGCAATCCAATCATATATAACTTCTACTCAGGATTGAATTGGCTTGATTGTGTGTTGGCATTAGTCATTTTAATTATGGTGGTATGGTTTAATTCTACTTGCAACTAGTTCAACAATTAGCCAAACCTTGAGTTTCTACATTCACAATATATAGGGTGAATTTTATCACTCTATTTAGAAGGGTCTTTATGGCATCTACTTTGGTATGAGTTTTATCGTTTCATTACCTTTGTGCAACATATGTACAAATTTTAATGCTACTCTAAAGCATATTGTCATATATAATGAATATTATGTGATTTTATATGCTTTGTGGACTTATAGTAATTAGTAGCAAGAACAAATGACGGTAGGATTGGTAATATATTTCAGCCCTAACTAGAGAAAGTCCTTGAAGTAAATCTTGATCATATTAGCTAGTGCTCTCACCAGACCACCTAAAAATCCTGATCACATTAGCTAGTAACCTACTAAACTTGATCATATTAACTATTTTCAAGTGATTTATAGTGTTCATTTGAATCTAAAGTTCGACTTAACAATAACTTTACATGCGAATTCATTTGAGATGTAAAATTATGCACTGGATAATTTACATTAGCCATGTAAACATTATTTGGATATATCTCACACGACACAAATGACGAAAAAAATGTCAATAAAGCAAACAATGCAGAAAAAGAATGTCAAATAACGGTTACTGGGTGTAAATTTGAATGGATAGGGTGGTTTCAAAAGCATAATAAGTTGTGGGATTGCTAAGTGTGGTTATGCAATAAAATTTGGATTAGGAGTGTAAACGAGTCGAACCGAATTAACTCCTTTGTTAAGATTTTAACCAAGCTATCAAATTGAGCTTCAACAACCTTTTTTGAGCTAAGCTCTTTTAACTTAAGGAAATCAAGCTCGGCTCAAGCTTGACACGATTATATAAACAAGCCGAGTTCGAACTCGTTTATAAGCTAAGATTGAGCTTGTTCATGAACTCAAATAAACACTTATACAAGCAAATTTCTAAATGAATGTAAACAAGCCTAGGCCTTTAGATCTACCTATGATAAAAAAAATACACTATAAAAATTAATATATGTGCCCCTTTAAACAAGTCCTAACTAAACATAAATAAGCTTTAAATGCGGTCAATTGGCTCATTTAGTAAACGAACATTGAAATCTCGTTCAAACTTGTTCTTAAAATAAGTAAACAAATACAAAGAAGCTCAAACCGAACTTGTTCACAAGCTTATTTCCGAACATATTCACCTATATAATCTGGATCAACACGTAGTGTAGTTGAAGGGGCAACGTCATCTATTTGTTTTGGGGGCATCATTGGTTTCTGACTTCCTTTAAGTTTGACTACTTGGTTCTCTTTTCCTACTATTACAAATATGATTTCAGTATGATAAAGAAATTAAAATCAAACAGTGAGTAAAGAAAACTAAGAATGATTAATTACTAGCACTTATCCCCGTGTCCCCATGTTTCTCCTTGTGAAATTTTTAACCTAGAATTAAAATTTCTTTTAGGCCTTAACACAAGGGCTTCATCATCCTCATTGTTGTCTTTATTGTTCTCGTCATTGTGTTCTTTACCTTTCACCATAAAATGAGCATCCAAGCCGAGTTAAAGAAAATCTCATAGTGCTTTATCTCCATGATCAATAACATCTCACAGAACTTGTCATGCTTCCTCTTCCCGTGGGTTCGTTGTGACAAAATGATAAGCATATCGCATTGCACATTTATGGAATACACTCGTTATATTGGTATACATCATTCTTCTCGCATCTTTGGTGTACCTTTTAACAATATACTCCTCTAGAATACTGTATACGTTCTCAAGGCAAAAGATGGCCAATGCATGAACTAAGTATACCAATTGTCTCAAACTTCGTACAACTGCATTTTACTTTCATTGTAAATGTGTCAATATGGATGACCCTCACCCTTGAACACTTCCTTGCATTTGTCCGACTTGATTATTTAAATGAGTCAATGCGAGTCTATTGGGGTTAAGCAGTTTCAACCCGTGTTGGACAACACGATTACAACAAACCCAAATCCATATAGCTACATGTTGTGTATGTATCGTGTCGCAAATTAACTGCTACAGTGCTCCCTATCTGTTAAATGAATTTAATAAGGATAAAATACAATTACATTCCTTAGGTTTGGTAGCAATTGCAACTTAGTCCCAAGTTTTTAAAAAACTACATTCCTTTCAAAAGTTTTAGTTGATGTAGCAGTTACATTCAAGTAGCTAAAGGTCAAATCAGAAGTTAACAAAGATTCCGTTTATGTCGACATTACATCATAAATACTCCATTTTTTCCCTGTTAAGATCTGTGCTACTCCATTGAAACAAAAAGAAAAGAAAAGAAAATGAAAACTTCAATGAGAGAAAAAGGGAATATAATCATTGGGTATAAAATTTTAGTCTAGCAAATGTGAGTTAGTCTGATCCGAAAAAAACAAAATTTCAATTGGAACACTATTCATGTGATGAATGTTAGTATTGTGCATTTGATTCTTGCAAAAAGAGAGTATGGGATTTGGGGTTGAGAGGCTTATAGTTGAGAAAGAATGAAGTTTAGAGCAAAATTGAGATATCAGGTGTACTACACATGTGATGGATATTAGTTTAGAGACATTTATTTTCGTTTTTAAAATATTTTCTGTTAAATTCCTTAATGATAAGAAGTTTTTTTTTTTTTATAAAAAAATTGAGATTAAATTGTAATTATTATTAGAGTTGTTAATCGTCTACTTGTCTTTTACCCATTTAAGAAACGCCAAGCAAAATGCGTGAAAGGACAAAAAGAGGCAAGTAAAACAAAAAGCCCTTGGGGGTTGCCTTGCTCATCCTCAAAGAACCGAGTCCCGATTGCTCAATATCCGCAACTCACGAAAACCAAGAAGCGAGTCGTGCTGGATTAACTAACCAACATGAACTCGTCAGATCTCGGGGTGGACTCAGAATTCACAGAAGCCTAAGCGCAAATTGAACAAACGATCACTGGGTTGAATCAGAACTCGGAGTTTGAAATCCAGAAGCCTGAATGCAAATTAGAGGAGAAGAATAAGAAGAATCAAGAGCTCCCTAAGGATATCAATAGGATATCGGGTGATCTGCAGAAGTGTGCTTACTCTTCTCTCTATGAGCATCTTCACTCGGGAGGCATAGGGTTATTTTTTTCCCTTTTCCTCTTTTTTGGTTATTTTATTTTCTGGGTTTGGTAATATTTGTTGTCTTGATTTAATATGAAATTCATGACTTGAAACGCGTTGGTGTTGTCTTGGGAACCAATTGGGAAATGCTCACTCTTCCATCTATGAGCATCTTCACTCTCTCTCTCTTACTGAATGTTCGTTTCTATAATAATAGGTGGCAACATCGGGTTTCCACAATTAGAATAGTTCATAACATCAACAAATAACTTGGCATCCGTGCATGTAATGAGCTCATTTCCCTAGTACTTGTATCTTTGCCTCATAGTTTTTCCATCATTTCCTTAGGGTATAATTTACTCGAGTCGTAAAAGATGGGAGGGAATCTTTGTTTTAATATGGCTGCTTCTGCGAAAGTTCTTACCGCTGATAACTGTACCAAAAATGGGGACTGGACAGTTGTTTTACCTCATCGTGGAAAGCGGAGAAGAAATTTACTCAAAACAAGAACTCCAAGACAACAACCATGGGTTCCCGCTGATCTTGAAACTGATCCCAATAGGCAATCAAAATTGATAAGAAAGATGGAAATCTCTATGAAGAGAATTGAAAGCTCTCAATTTTTAAGACTTTCTTGGATCAAGTCCAAACTCCTGAAATCTTGGATCGCTTTCACAGGGTTTTGGGCTCTGATATGAAGCTGCAGATGGTGATATACGGCATAGGCAGCATTGAATTTTATGAATCCTCAAGGTTTCAGCTGAGCCTTGCGATCTTGATGAAGAGATAGTTGGACTGGGAACGTAGAGGTGTTTGATCCTGTTCTTTCTGCAACTGAGTCTCGGGTTTTAGAAGCCTTTGGTTGCTCTGTTCTATCAGTAAATGAGCAAGGTCAGCGACAGGCTTTAAGGCCGACAATTTTCTTCATGCCACATTGTGAGGCAGAGTTATACAATCTTTTACAGGCAAATTGGAGAGTGGATTTCTTAAATAGAATTGTATTGTTTGGGAATAGCCCTCAGATGTTTGAGCAGCATGTCTCAGAGTATAGAAGCTCACCCATTGTTGATTCTACTAGGCATGTCATTGCTCTTGGGAGATTCACAGACAAGTTCAAAATCAAGACAGTGTCAGATGATTATTTTGCAGCGTTTCATGATTCTAGTTGGCATTTTTCAGCTCTGATCTTGAGGCCGTTAATTAGCTTATAATGGAGATTGTTTATTGGGTGCTCAAGAACCGGATGATGGTCTAAATTTACTAATTCGTGAAAATTTGCTAATTGACTCTGTTATGAATGTTATTTGTTGATTTTTGTCGTTTGGTTGAATCCATCATTCAATTTAGCTATTGTTTACATGGGTTTACTGCCTATATTAAACTGCGTTCTTCATTGAATTTTTTTTTTTTTTGGTTCTTAGTGATTTGTTGGATTGATGATTCAGATCCACAACGATGGGATTAACATTTTCAGAACATATTTGTTTGAAATAAAGTTAAAACTTATATAAAGTTTTTTACATGAAATTCGTGATTTTTTTTTTTAATTTTCATGTTTTCAATAATAAAGTTAATGATCTTAACTTATCATTTAATATATATTAATGAGAACTCATTTACAAAAAAATTTAATTTAATTTGATTCGTTATAAATTATCAGAGATAATGTTCAATTAAATTTTGGCTAATCGATTTAATCGAATTAACTAATTCTATTTTTGTTAACCGAATTAATTGAACTAATAATTCGATTCGATTACAGTTGATAATTTTACTAACTGAAATATTTCTATTAATCAAAATTTTTAACCGTTTAATTGAAGAAACCAAATGCACACAATAATATATCATGAAGTCATGATCACTTGTTTTGGACAAGTTACCATAGATTCACTCGAGATGGAGAAGGAACTGTGCTCTGGGGCCAACAGGAAGAAGAGAACTCACCATTTTGTTTCCACCATATTACCCCTAGATATATATTTTCTCCATTTCTAGACATTTATTCCATTTTTTACTCAATTTGTTATGGAACGTTGGAACAAGAATCACTTCCAAAATGAGATGCACTTGATTCCAAAATGAGATGCATTTGGCTGAGTAATTTTTGATTAGATCGAGTCAAATTCATTCAAAATTTTATTGATAATATTATTTTTTGAGTTTTACGTTTATACTAATGTTATCAGTAAAGTTTTTTAAACTTATCAATGAAGTTTCAGATGAATCTAAAACATTAATTTAGTTTTAGACCCAATCTAACTAAGAATTTTTGGTACTTAAAAGCTAATTAATAAATGAAATTTAGAAAGGAAAAAAAACACTAAACCAGTGCTTAAAACTTGTAACTCCAAATATGGTAGAACAAGATCATCCACAGTCCCACTTCTAAGTTCTAACATCTGGTTTTCTAGCCCAAACCCACTAAATTATTTTCTCCTTTTTTTCCCTTTGAAAACCACTAAATTCTTTGCTGGCACATTGAAAATAAGAGATAAGCTTATCAGAAATAAATTAAAATAGAAATTATTACCACTTTACATAAATGGTAAATGTGATTGAAATGGAAAGAAAATAAAAACGCACATTCAAGCAAACATGGTAGCTTAATAATACCTTCCTTATATGTGTAAAATTATTATTTTTATCTTGATTTATATTCATGTATGCAATTTTTTAAGAAAAAAATTTATTATTAAACCCATTGTTTTGACTTGGTCAGTAAAAATTCTCAAGAATTCAGCAAATTTGCTTAGAGTAAAAAGTAAAAACCATGGGTTTGGTACTTTGGTTCTTTTCTGGTAAAGACTGATTTTTTTTTTTTAAAAAAATTTGGATAGCTAGTCTCTCTCAAGCATAATTAAAATAAAAAATAAAAAATAAAAATTGCACACACGTGACACGTGTGTTTTTTTTGGCCTGTCTCTCTATATATAGGTGTCGTGTAGAACATAAGATTCAAACAAAGTAACCGCGTGTTTCTTCAAACAAGGTGACCTCATCCAAAAAGTCAGTTACAAAATGGCTTTTATCATCTTTTTCTCTTCCTAGATTCTCTCTCTTCTATTTTTCTTCAAAACAAACAGAAACATAATTCTTGCTTTCTACCGACGCCTCCGAAAGCAGCTCCTCCACATTTTTCTCCAGAAACCAAAAAGCTAAAAAAGCCCCCCTTTTCTCCCTTCTTTCAACAAACCCAATCCATCTCTTTTTACAAAGAAACTAAAAGCAGAAGCAACGAAAACAGAAGCAAAAAACCTACCTACCAAAATCTACCACTGTTGATTCCGCATCCAGCTTCCAGGATCATCCAATTTACCTCAACCTCCGCCATCACCACCTCTTCCTGACCATTTCTTTCTTGAAATTAACGGTCAGGATTCTCCCTATCGTCTTCTCTTTTGTTATCAATTGTTTGTCACGAGCCCTGAAAAAGAAGCCATTTCTATTCATTTTTAGCCTCAATTTCGAAACCCTAACCCTGAAAAAAAATCCCTAAAAAAGCTTCAATTCTTCATTTCCATCGTTTTTTGTGATCTGGGTCGATGGCAGGATTCGAAAATAACATGGAAGTCTCCAGCAAAACTAAGTTCTCCATACCATTCTTCAATCGATCGCTTACCTTGCACGCGACCCCAGGGGAGTCTAGCCCCAAATCTCACCTCAATCCCTCTCTCAATCGCACCACATCCATCACCGAATTTTACCGTCCAATCGTATCAGTGGACAATTCGATCAGAGGTAAGGTCAAGAACCTATGTAGATTATTTGAATCCTCGAAATCCTCAAAATCCAATTCAAACGAATCACAATCACCTCAGGCAAAGCTAAAATCAATCAAATCATCGGTGCCTGATTACCGAATATCTTCCTTTTCGAGTTCCAACAGCTCCTCGATCCGTTTACCGGGCACGGAGGATCGAATTGTGGTGTTTTTAACTAGTTTACGAGGAATTAGGAGGACGTTCGAGGACTGTTACGCGGTACGGATGATATTTAGAGGGTTTAGGGTTTGGGTTGATGAGAGGGACATATCTATGGATTCTGCCTATAAGAAAGAGTTGCAGAGCTTGTTGGGAGAGAAGAATGTAAGTTTGCCTCATGTATTCATAAGAGGGAAGTATGTGGGTGGCGCTGATGTTATCAAAAGCTTGTTTGAGGTTGGAGAATTGGCCAAGATTCTTGAGGGATTTCCAGTTAGGGGCCCCGGGTTTGTGTGTGATAGTTGTGGGGATGTGAGGTTTATACCGTGCGCGAATTGTAGTGGGAGTAAGAAGGTGTTCGATGAGGATGATGATATGCTCAAGAGGTGCCCAGAGTGTAATGAGAACGGATTGATACGGTGCCCGAATTGCTGTTCTTGAAGAGGAATTTCTCTGTAAATGGTTGGTTTTTCGCCCGCATTTGGTGCATCTGTTTAGATGTTCTGTTGTTATTTGGATGATATTGTTACTTGAATGTATGGATTCAAAAGACTCTTTGGATTCATAGGTCTTTTTGTGTGTTGATTCATCAGTGCGGAACTGATGATGCTTATTGTCTCAGTTAACAGGATTCTGAAATAATAGTGTATAGTATCAAAATGCTGGTTTGAATATGCATTTCGATGGTATATCATGTTTGGGAGATTGGTTCTCCTGTAATGGATTGTAAATAGTTAGTGTTTTTTACTGTAATGGATTTGCAAATGTTGCAAAAGATGGATTGTAATGAAAATGGGCTTATCTAATGCCCTTATTTATGTTCAGTGCATATATTTTCAGATATTCTTTTGATTTTGATATTGAATTAAAACACATTGTTAATGTAGATGATGTGGACATCAGAGGATTTAGTATGTGAATGTGGTTTCTAAATTTCTGGTGAATTCATGTTTTCGATGAACTACCATTAATTGGTATTGATGATCAAATGTCTTCCTGAATAGCATTATGAAATATAAGAAATCGAAATGCAAAAATCAATTTGTATTGATTGTAAATGTGCAAGTGTTGCAAATGATTGGTATCTTAAGGAGAACTTCTTCTCTAGCCCCGGTCCATGGGAGATGCCTGGACTGGAGGCATATCCCACCGTCTGATGGCACGATCTCCAATCCAGGCATCTCCCATGGATCGGGGTTAGATAAGAATTTCTCAGCTGTGATAAGGTTTTTCCTGATTACTATCTTTCGAGGTGCATATTTTATGTTGTGTTCTTGATTATTACTTAAGACCATAATAGAATATGACATAGTTATGGCTTTGGTTCAATTTTGTTGTTCTCTTATTATCATCAATCTCCCCCACCAGGCTTGTGGGGTTTGAATTCTGACATTTCCTAAATAACATCTACATAGTTTATACGTGATCCCTGCCTGTTCTATCACTTCTCCTATTTTCTTTTTCACCTAGTTTGCTGCTAGAAGTTGTCTTGCTTTGTTCCTTCCTTCACTCTTCGTATTGGAGTTTGATCCCTGGCAAGGTTTCTGAGTCAGTCCATCTTTTATTCTTCCTTTTGGGTTACTTTACAATCATTTGATCTTGATGTTTAGAGAATCAACCATGGGTTTGTTTTAAAATAGTTTCTGCTGCAAGGAAAGCAAGATCCAGATTATGATTCTGTCCATTTTCACAACTGGGGTAATCCTGTCACAGTTGAAGTTAGGTTGCCTAGTTTCTAGAGCTTCTGTGAACGTGATCACCCATAGTGATATGGGCAGATAATCTTTAATGGATGTGGACTAAACACCTACTCGGGAACTCTTTCTGCCCCTTGATTATGAATTTTAAGGTGGACAATTTTGCCTTTGAAATTTTTGGTCAAGTTCTCAACAAGTAGCTGTATATTTGATTCAACTTCGTTCTTATTGAGATTGGCTTTGTTATGCCATAGTTGAAACATGATAACCATTCAAATAATTATAGAATTTTGATTTGATGCAAGTGGGATTTGAGAGCACAATGTACTTACTCATTTGATACGAATCACGGGTGAATTGTTTCGAGGTTGCTACTTTTAATGTTTTTTTCTCCTGGGAAGGGAGGTGTCTGGCCATGGAAACCAGCTCCACGGTTGCAATATTTTATTCAGTCTTGGAATTGAAAAATAATTCGAAAAAGTATGATGCTTCTTACTTTTTTATACAGTAATAAAGTAGGAACATCATCGTATTATCATTAATGTTGTTTCTTACTTGTATTTTAAAAACACTTGAAATAAGTGACAGAATTGTCAATTATATAAAGAAATGTTGAATTAAGCTTGAATTTTAAGATTTTTTTTTTTTGTAATTGAGGTATCCGTTTGGATGATCATAAGTGTATGGAAAATGTTATTGAAACTTACAAAATCTCAATATCAAATTTCTTAAATTTTATCATTGAACCGTCACCATTTAACCACTTTTTGAGAACTGATAGGTTAATTTAACAAGATGACATTAAAAATATATATGTTCTTTAACCTTTACCCTCTTTTAACATTTGTTGAATTTATGTTTCTCATTTACAATCAAACCACCCTCAATCAAGCTCACAACCACCATCATCTTCAACGCTCACTTCACTCCAAACCAATCACAAACAAAAACCCATCAAGACGATCCAAATCTCACCCACATCACCAAACCCAACCATTTTTATCATGAAAACCACTCATCAGCAACATGCCACCTAGATTTTCACAATCTCACGTAGAGGTGACAATGGATCATTAGGCGTACTGTGCCTGACATAATCTAAATGGATAGGATCTTGTTGAACTTAACTTTTGAGTTCGATGACACAACATGAAAAAAATAGCACGATGAGATACGGTCTATAACATTTAATAAAATTTAAAATTATATAATTTGATGTCAATAGAATGATAAGTCAAGAAGAATTAGACAATGATAAATTTGATATTTTAGAATGGTGGAAAAAAAATAAACATTATTACCCAATTCTTAGCATAATGGCACGTGATTTACTAACTGTTTAAGTGTCTACCATAACATTAGAACAAGTTTTTAGTGCAGGTTCTAGATTTTTGGATGAATTGCGATCAAGACTATTACCCGAATTGTAGCATTTGCACAAAGAATTGGCTAGATGCAAAAGACTGTATAAGCAACATATTAAAGAAAGATCAATATAACGGATCGAGTGACGATTGAAGATATCAAAAATGAAAAAAAAATTGTAACTCTTGACCACAAGAGTATAAATAGTGAAAAACTAAAACAATAATAATATTTTGTCTTTTAAAGTAATTTTTTATATTTTACTCATTTGTAAGTCATTTAATTTTTTTATTTATTTTATGTTGTTTTTGTAAATTTTTTATTTGGAAGATTTTTGAAACTTGTGATTTTTAAGTTATTTGTTTATATTGTTGTTTTTGTTTAATTTCTAAGTTATTTATAATATTTAATTACATCAATAAAATAATTGTTTTTCTATACAATTATAAGCATTCAATTCAATATTTATAAGTTTTTTTTACTATTTTCAACAAAAAAATGAAAAAAAAAATCAATAGCCATGCAGGCATTGGACCATACCAAGCTTACATTCTTAAAAAATTAGCATGACACGGTATGATATGAAAGAGAAAGAAGCACGTCATGACATGAAAATACGGTGGGGCGTCTTATATGGGCCGTGGGCTGAGCAGACAGCCCACAGCCTATTGCCACCCCTAATCTAAGATGTTAGTGAGTAATGGGAAAACAAAGTAATGGGCTTAAGGTTTTTACCTTTTCGTGTGAATTTTGTTGATTTTTCCTTTTAAGCTCATCTCTCTTGATAAGTTGCCAATAGAGGAATTCTCAAGTATTTTAGATGTAACTTTTGAAATAAGAGAGTACAAATACTCTCTTTGTGCCTGAACTTGAACCGAAGACCTCCCACCATTTCACCCTTTTCGGAGACATTACCACCAGGCCAAAGCCTTGGTGGGACATCTCTCCACGTGGATATCAAGAAAAAGGATAGAGAAATGATACATCAAATACACAATGTTGGAATGTTGATTTGCAAATTCTGTAATGTAAGTATTGGGGCTGTCCAGACTGCTAACATATTAGATCACATTTTGAGCAAAATATACAAATAGTCTTTCAGTGAGAATCCTATTGCATTAAATCTTCAAAAGGAGACACTTTCACATAAGTATTAATACAAAATTTGAGAGAGGACGTCCTACGCAGTAATAAAATAGTGTTTCCTGTATTACTTCTTCCATCCAACCTCACTATGCAAGCTACTGAGTAAGAAGAACACATTCAAGTTCAATCTCCAGCAGCCCCCTCTCGACGTTCTGCAGCCTAAGGCTGATATCCTGTTTTACTTTCCCATCTTCTAGGGCAATCACACCATCTTTTAGCAGGGTGTTATCTTTGCTTGCTACCCACTTCCCTTGCTGCATGGACTCATTGATTGTGGAGGTCTCATAGGCTTTGGCAGCACTAACCAGTGGTTGAATGTCAATCTCGGCCTCCCCCATGAAGTCATCAGTTGAGAATTTATCCTTATCATATACAAGCTGTATACAACCATCCATAAAAGTCTTTAATAAAATTGATTTAAGACCAAAAAATGCAGGGCATTATAATGACAGTGTGAATCAAGAACAGGAAAAAAAAGTCCCCTTTTTTTTTACAATAGTTGATGATAGCAATGAATTTACGTTCATTAAAACTTCAATTCCATCTGGGTTGCCATGAAACTGAATAAAAGAGGGGTGAGGGAACGAAAAGTTATCATAACCATTCTGATTGAAAGAGTTCAAGATTCTCAAACTCTCTTTTAATTTCCCTTCATTTGCCATCAAACAGAGGTTAATGAATATTTGATTTCTAAAATGCAACCCGGTAGCTACATAGGCAATTAAGTCAAAAAGATTCTTCATGCAAAGAAAGTGTCTTTGAGATAATTAGATGTTACCAAAACTTTTAAAGCCATTCATTCTGCTTAAAGTTAATTCCAAATCAAGTAAAAAGACCACAGACCATTTGGCTCAGTTTTCACCACTACTCACCTATGGGTGGGTAAGCTTAGCATCCTGGATTTGATGCCTGCCAGCCTGGGGATCTAAATCCCCCCAATTGCACAGCAGAGAAAAAAAAATCAAGTGAAAAAATTAAAAGAGGCAGGTCATCATCGACACAGCGCGAAGATGGTGTCCGTAGCATATAATTTCCTCGGAAGACTACAGTGCTTAACAAATGGAAGGAAGGAGAGCATACCTTCGGAATGAAGTAATAAACAACTAGTCAATATTTGCAAAACTAAGATTTTAAAGCTATTCATCCTGCTTAAAGCTTAACTCAGTTAGTGAGAACATTTCAAAAGCATGTCATCAATGACACAACGTCCACAGCATATCTTCCTTGAAGTTGACAGCATACAAACGCTAACAAATGGAGAAAAAGGAGAGCATATCTTTGGAACGAACAAATAAATGACTAATTAGTTGCATGAGAGAGTGATCTCAATTCATGCTACACCACTGTGTTTCTTGGACTTGGGTGCAAGTGTCGGTTGTAGGTATGTATCTAAGCATCTCACTCGTAAATTTCCCTAAGTTTAAGACATGGATACGGCTTAAAAGGGTCCAAAAAGTGGATATGGAAGCGTCGACTCGTTATATATTAAGATCTTCTAAATAATTAAGCAATCTAACAGCCAACAATAACAGGCCAGAAAAATTATGAACAGCAAAAGAAGAGCCAGAGCAACATAGGCATAAATCACATGTACTAAGATGAACTTTGATATTTGTTTAATGAAAAAAGGTACCCCCCAAATCATACTTAACTAAAAGAAGTCCAACTCACCACTTTTAGAGGAGGAATGTGTTCTGGGATTGACAACATTAGACTTTCATTCCAGACTGGATTTAGGTTGTTCTTTATGACTCGTGTCTTCACTGACTGCAATAGGAAATTATAAAGAAATCAAGTTACTAACACAACCCAGTTTCGGTTGAACATTATAATAGTGCCAAGGAATTCATAAAGAGGCAAGGCTCACTTGGTGACCCAATGCAAGGATGACATACGGGTCGCTGCTCATTACATCTCGGACAGCTAGGTTGGTGCCTTTGACCACATTGACCTTAATTAATCCAACAAATTCAACCATACCTTCCTATAAACAGTAGTCAGAGGAGCATATTCAGCACCCATATGTAATTGCATGAGACATTTTGTTAATTCTTAAAGTTCTTTTTTATTCTATCTCGCATGGAAATTGCATTATTTTGATAATTGAATAGGATTTAATTCAAATTAGCATGTTTTTAGCTAATAACTAGGTAAATACCCGTGCTATGCACGGTTTTGTTAAGAGTGGTATTGTTGGTTTATTTTTGTTAAGAATATTATTGTAATGGTTAATATTGTCAAACATTGTAAAGAAAACTAAAATCAATTTGCATTGGAAATGTATATATTAGAGATAGTAATAATAATATAATAAAGAGTAATTATTAAGAGACATAGAAAGAAAAAAAAAGATAGAGGTTTTATGTTTTTTCTTACTCAAACAATATTTATGGTAATTAAGAATTTAATGTTTAATGTTTAAGAATTTAAAACAATAATTATGGGTTTTGAATGAGAGATAAGAAGCAAATGAATTAAGAATTTAATGTCCTTTACATGTGGCGCAACCACAATGTAAAGGAATCTATTATATATATATATATATATATATATTAGATTCATAATCAAGTATGCACTCTCTCCCTCTCCCTCTCTCTACAAATTAGCCTGTTCTTAGCTAATAATTCATAATCATGTATGCACTGTCTCTCTCTCTCTCTCTCTTATTAAACAAATAAACGAGGACTTGAGCATGTCTTTAAATTACAAATGCAGCAAGGTCATTATGACATGCACAGATATACATACATAGATGCATAACTTTCATGTGTATATATGTGTGTGGGTGGGTGTATGGCCATGCACAGATATCTATTACATACATAGATGCACATTATTGTGATAATCAAAGAGGACTTGAGCAGGCCTTTATATTACAAATGCAGCAAGGTCATTCTATAACATGCAGAGACATACATAGATATACATGTGGGTTTATGCCCATGATTTTAAATAAATTTTATCCTATAAATCATAATCATGTATTCAATCTCTCTCTCTCTCAATGAGGGTTTTTTTAATTAAAACCCATTTTTTTCAGCTTTCTTAGCTGTAACCACAAATATGCATCTATTGTGATTGTGTGCCCAAGCATGCATGTTTTGCTGACATTTAGAACAATGTATAAGGAACCTAGAGAAATAAAGGTGCGTTTAGTATTGGAAATTTATTTTCCATTTTCCATCTCTATTGTCCTTAACACTTTCTTCAACAATTTGGACATTCTTAACATAATTTGGAAAGCAACACTTCTCCATCAATATTACAAAAGTTAGGAAACAAAAAAAGTTGTTTCCTAAGTTTTCCAATATTATGTTGGAAAGAGAGATTGTTTTCCAAATTATGTTAAAAATGTCTAAATTGTTGAAAAAAGTGTTAAAGAAAATGAAGATGAAAATGGAAAACATTTTCTGATACTACACGCACCTTAAATTGCACAAAATTCTTCTAAAACTTTAATCATATCCATTTTTTTCACCCTTGTTAGCTCTAAGCATCACAAATATACATCTATTGTGACTGTGTGCCCAAGCATGCATGTTTTACTGACATTGAGAACCATGTATAAGGAACCTAGAGAAATTAAATTGCTTAAAATTCGTCTAAAACTTGAATTTTATCCATTTTTTCACCCTTGTTAGCTCTAAGTCTCTAACCACATATAGACATCTATTTTGACTGTGTTCCCAAGCATGCATGTGCTGCTGACATTTAGAACCATGTATAAGGAATCTAGAGAAATTAACTTGCTCATAATTGTTTTAAAACTTGAATCATATTGATACCTTAACCTCTTGCTAAATGATTCTCTTTTGATAACAGATTTTGGACAGAAAGCTGGGCGTAACCCAAGCATTCCCAACATAAAATACTATCATTTTTCACTTCCTATATGTTATGCAAGTGTGTATCCAACATGCATTAATGGCATGCCCACACTGCATTCAAAGGGTAATTCATGATTTGGAGCCAAAAAAGTTAAACTAAAATTAGGATATACAAGTCTAATCTTAATTCACAATTCTGAAATACGTGAAATGTGTTTCTTTCATCTTACTTCAGTGGAACAGTTTTTTTTTTTATAAGTTCACTAAAAAGTGGCATATTCTCTTAAAATAACTTGCTCCAAAGCGAAAAAGCACATCCAAAATAATTTCTAAATTAATAAAATTAATATTTATCAAACAGAAAATCATTACCAACGAGTTGCTCTTTTTAGTGGCCTTGTGATCAGAATCTTTCCTCCCCCAGCTGTGACGGAAAGCATGCCCAATGCGATGTCTCCTAGAGCGGTGGGCTGAAGAACAACCCGAGGACAATGATGTATTCTTATGAGGTTGAAAGGGGCAGTTCTTATTTTCATTAGCATCCAAAAATTGTAGCTGCTCATATTTCCTCCTGCGTATTCAGGAAGGAGAGTTCTGATTTAGAATAGTAGAGGTTACTTGTACAAAGGTAAGACAAGAGTTGAACTAGCATTACCTAATGAAATCAGAGCGCTCCTCTATAGAGGAATCTGGTTTTGGTTTTATGAAGTTATCAGGAATGCAAGCTTCATACTTCTTGTTTGCTGCAGTGTTACCACCCATATCTACCAGAGTATCGACTTGTTCATCAGTCCATTCATCAAGCTTCACTGATAGAACCTGGCATCAGATTAGAATATCCAAATGGAGATGAGAGAAAGTAATGGCAGCCCTCTGCATCTGATAGAAAGGGTAAGGGGGCTTAATTTTAAATGAAATCTGAAGGTATTTTACCAGAGACTTTCTTCTGACTCTCTCTCTCTCTCTCACACACACACATTAGAATATCCAATTGCAAATGAGAGAGAGAGAAAATATATAGCGGTGGTCCCCAACTGATAAAAAGGGTGAGGGGACTTAATTTATAAAGAAATTTGAAGGTATTCTCTCTCTCTCTCTCTCTCTCTCTCTTTCACACTCGTACACATATTAGAACATCCAATTGCAAATGAGAGAGAGAATATATAGCGGTAGTCCTTATCAGAAGCTCTCTCTCTCTTTCTCATTGATGAACCCATTCAAGTTTTCTATGTCTAAACCCAGAAATACCTCCGTTCTGTTTTCTAGCAAGGAAAGACGTCTGAAAAATATTTTCATAACAAGCTCCATTATCTTTTATTTCATGTATCTGACATGGGAGAGAGATGGAGAGAAAGAGAGTTTCTCCAACAGTCCAACTGCTTTTAGGCAAGGTTTATGGCAGATTCCTGACCTGATGCAGAATGACCTCAAATGCTTTTTTTCTTTTATAACTAAACTTGTATAACTCCACAAAATCTACGAAATCTTTGACATTCACAAACAAAAACTAAGGGTATCGAACAATCTATCTTTAATCCCTTCTAAAGGCCTGTCTTCGTCCTCAAAAAGCGTTATATTTCTCTCATTCTACACAAGCCAAAAAATAGACAGAGGAATCAAAGAGTAAGTCTTCTTTAGCTCCTTAGAAACACCTATACCTCTCCAAGCCCACACTTTTATCTTTCACGGAACCGGCAATCACTCAAGAAACATCCAAAACACTACTATAAGCTATCTCCCATAAGCTTTTAACCAACAAAAACACGGACTGAATGCAAACTTTACAAATATAACACCTATTAACAAACACTTTCCCCCTTTTTTATGTTTTTTTTTTTAATTTTAGGTTAATGGACCTTACATGAATTGGATAATTGTAATTTAAAATTTGAATTAGGTTGAGAAAAATAATAACTAGCGCTTGATTGGTCAGACCATACATTATAAATACAACCCCAAGTAGTAGATATAGATAAGGCTAAGCGTTATTTGGTAAAACTGAAATAATGAAACTAGTAAATTCGGGTACGGTTTTGTTATCAATTGTAGATGTTAGTATTTCAGTTAATTTGGACTGGGCCGGTGTGTATTGGTTATTAAATAAAGCTTAACTGATATGCCAAATTAACCTATTTCATGTTTGATATTTTAATTTTGGTGGATCTACAATTAATTTTTTTAAAGTGATTTTGTATGTTTGTGGTTTTAAAGATGGAAAGTCTATTTTTTTTTTTTTAGAAAGTCCATATTCAAAATAACCAAAACTCAATTAAATTGATTTATAATTATGGGCCAAAATCAGGTAAAAAAACCCAAGATAAAAGGCCCAATAACGAAATAACCGAAATAATTCGGTTAGATTATTTCGGTTATGCATAATTTCAGTATCGGTTAAAATCTGGATTACCAGAAATTCCGGTTTAGTACTGCATTTGGTCATTTGGTTAAGTTAACAGGCTGTATTGCATCCCTAGATCTATTGTAGAGTCAGTGTGTGGTGCTGAATTTATCAACTTCTGCGGCAACTTCTCTCTTTGAGGTTTATTAGAAAGTAGTACATAACATGATCGGTAATTATGAAATTTTGTCATACGCAGCAAGGTTAAAGAGCAGTATGTGAGCCATACCTTTGATATATGCACTCCAAGGCTTCTATGTACGCCAGAACACTTGATGCAGATAAATACTCCAAGACTTAATGAGCTGACATCCACGACATGATATAATCAAAACAAGATTCAAGCAACCAAACAACAAGAAATTAGATGTGTGGAAAAGATTCACTAATATGAGCTTGTGTCACCATGACGAGTGGAACATATAATACTTAAAGCTTTTGCATCGAGCCATAGTAAACGATGGAAAAGAGTGAGAGGAGAGAAGTTATGCTTCCAATAAAAAAAATTAAAAAGATGTTGAAGCAACTAAAATTAGTATTAAAAATGTAAAGAATTAGGCTTAAATGCATTTTTCCCCCGAGTTTTGGGGTCCTAGCACTTCAAACCCCGATGTTTTAATTGTGGCAATTTAAACCCTGACTTTATTGAATTGTTGCAATTTGAGGTCTGTCCACTTACCATTTAAATCGACAACGGAAACAATACATTTCGCCCAAACAGAGACTTAAAATTAAAAAAGATCTGAACAATTTAAAAAATCCTAATGTTCATCCATTATCTCTCATTCTCATCCTCTTATTCTTCTCCACCGTCTTCTTCTCTGCGGCAACGGGGCAGATCAGCTGTTGTGCGCAGCGACAGATCTGGTGTGTTCATGTTCATTTCCTTCATATCTTGGATTTTAAGGTTTTGACGGGTTCTATCGAGATATGGGTTTTTATTTATAGGGTTTTCCGTTATGTTCATTTTTGCAGATTCTGGAGTTCTTTTTTGAGGGTGGGTTTTTGTTGTTTGTTTAAGAGGATTCTATTATATCTTTTTTGCAAGAAGAATATTTTTTTTTCTCTGAGACAAACAACTCATGAGTACCTCATTGTGTAAACTTAAGAACTAAAAAAGTGAAGATCTGGCTTGTAAGATAAGTACTTACAAGATCTGACTCCTATGCTCAAACTGGCACGGTCGGATCTAAAGTACTCATCCCCAGTGAGGGCTTAACTGCAATTTGTTTGTAAATCCCAATTTTCAGTTATATCTTTATGTCTTCCACTACATAATAGTGCTTGTTGCCTCGATGAAGATGACAAAGAAAGGGAAAGCATTGTGTTGATTTCTTTGGTGCTTTCACAATGAAATGATCAGTTGCCCAAAAGCACTTGACATCAGAGAAGTTTGAGATGACAATCTTGAGAGGAGTTTGCATTGATTCACAATATCGTTGCTGATTAGCAAGGATGAGTAGAAGCGTCCTCAAAACCCTCCTAACTGAGTTTCCTGTAGCTAAGCATTCTCTTTCCAAATCAGCACAAGAATGAACCAAGAACAATCCTAACCGATACCAGATACCAAAGTATCACCAAGGATCATCAAAATTAATTAAAAAAACATCTAATAAGATGCCCTACCCAAAACCAGACAAGAAAGACATTTTCTCAGCTATGAGTGCATTTCTTAAGGGGCATAAAAATAAAAACGTTTCTATGATTCTCTAAGAGACATCCAAACTTTTGACTTGCCTTAGTTGTCATAATATCTCCCAGAAGGGTGGAATGACAAATAAAACGGAAGAAGGAAAGTTTAGTCTCTAAGAATGAGAGAAAAAGAAATCCTTCGAATTTGTAAAATTAAACAACTTAATGTTTGCTGCTGTGGTATTAAACAGTTCTCTTTTTCTTTGAACCCATTTATGCCAAAGAGCAAAGTAGCACCATCTTCACTACTCTGTGCTTCAGTCCTCCCCCAAGATTCAGGAGATGCAACCTGAAGAAAGGCAGAGTCCCGAAAGGGGCTGGCCATTGAAACTAATTGAGAAAGATACCACAAACCAAATTTCTAAATCTCTTGCACATCTATATATATTACAGTATTTTTGGGGGTGATGACATTCCTGGATAAATGCCATTGAAACTAATTGACAAAGAGATGACAAACTAATTGAAAAAGGCTGTATGCAACCATTGCTAGAAAATGTTATCTATAAACGACAGTGGATCGACATCACACAAGTGAAGACACTTGAAGACCTGTAGACCCAGATTAATAGCTCGGAGAGCTCAACATAAGAAGCAACAAATGCAAATCAACTTCCAATCAATTGATTCAAATGTTGATGCAAACATGGGTCCACGTCCACTTATAGACCCTGTTGCTGCTGGCAAGTATGATCACTCAAGGATGAGAGAATCTGTCGTGCAATGGGTGTTGATGCATGAGCATCCTTGCTCTATTGTGGAAGAAGAGGATTTCAACATGATGATGGAAGACAGAAAATCTTGCACATGAGAACATTAAGAAGATACATAGGAAGATGTTGAAGAATGACTATGTTATTATGAAGCAGAAAGAAAAGTTGAAGACAATCTTAAAGGGTATTATCAAGATCAGTATCATTACCGACTTATGAAAGTCATAGAACCAGAAGATAGAGTACATAATAGTCACGGGGCACTTCATATACTCTAATAGGAAGTTGCGGAAGCGGGTATTGTTGCTCCCTTCGGCGTGGGGTTGATATATCTGATGCTATGTACAAGTATTTCAAAGACAAGGATTGAGAATAAGGTGATCACAGTGTGTGGATAATGCAGTATATAATTATGCATGTTTAAGCCCTTAAGGTTCCTGAGAGAGAAACTTTCTCTAGGACTAGGAAACTGCTTTGTGGTGGGAAGCTATTTCATGTGCGATGTTGCGCACATATTCTCAATTAGTTGGTTCAGAATGGACTTAGCGAAATTGGAGACATTATTGAGAACATTCGCAAGAGTGTAAAGTTTGTTAATCAGTCCAAGGCTAGAAGACAAACATCTTCTCGCTTTTCTGAGATTATTCAGCAATTGCAACTTGGAGCAAAGAAATTGGTTCCCGATTGTCCCAGTGGAATTCCACTTTTGAAATGTTGTATTGTGCACTAAATTTCAGAGATGTGTTTCCAAAATACAAGTAAAGGGAACCCAATTATGATACATTGTTTCTTTTTTTTTGATAAATAAATTTTTTATTAGAAAATCACCAAGACGGTGCACCAAAAAGCCAATGGCTAATTATAATGAAAGAAATCCACAAAATCTAGAAGGTCTTCACTATTTACAAAGAAGTTCCCTCTAAACCAAAAAATGAGAGTGTTAAACCAACTATCTCTAATAATCCCAAAAGGACTCTCCACACCATCAAAGGCCCTCTGGTTCTTTTCTTTCCACACCATCCAAAAAATAGAATGTGGAATCAAACTCAAAGCTTTCTTGACATCCTTGGGAGCTTTTAAACCACTCCAAGTCTGAATCTCATTCAACATTGACCCTGCAACACCCAAGAGATTCCCATAATCCTATAACTCATCTCACACAAACTTTTAGCTAAAGAGCACTTTACCAAGAAATGAAAGACGGATTCGGCACAATGTTTGCAAATGAAGCATCTATTTACAATCATTTCTCCCCTCCTTTGTAAATTATCAAGAGTTAGAATCTTCTCCTACGACGCTTCCCAAACAAAAAAAATTTCTTTCTTCGGAGATCTTGAGCACCAAATTGCTTTCGAGGGATAGTTATGGATGTCAATTGAAAAAGCTTTATCAAAAAAGATTTTATAAATTTTTGCTTATAAAAAAAAGGATTTTATAAAAACATTTCACCAAAAACCCTTTAGATGGAGAAGGCCTCCATCTCGTCACATCCTCTTTACCTTTCATAATTCGAGAATTATATAAAGATTCTAGAAACATAGCCATCTCTTCTACTTTCCAATCATAAACATTACGGTTAAAAGGAATATGCCAAGAGACTCCATCATTAGAGACGGGGTAGCAAGAATGAATGCTTACTTCTTTATCTCTCACAAGGTTGAATATACTAGGATATTTATCTTTGTGGGGTGTGTTCTTGCACCAAATGTCATACCAAAGACAAGTTCTAACTCCATTGCCAACGGAAACCTCCAATAAAGGCTTCAACTCATCCCTCACTTTCCTAATCCATTTCCAAACTCCCACACCATAGGCTCCCTGAACTTCCTTAGACATCCACCCATCATGATGCAACCCAAACTTAGCCTCCACCACTTTCCTCCACAAACGGTCTCTCTAAAAAAGAAACCTCCAAAACCATTTATCAAGAAGAGCCTTATTGAATAAAGCTAACGAGCTAACACCAAAACCCCCTCTTTCCAACGGTTGCTTGACCACACTCCAATTAACCAAGTGGTATTTAAAATTCTCTGTCGTGTTGCCTCAAAGGAATCTTTTTTGAATGCCCTCCAATCTATTAACCATCGAGCTAGGCATAGGGAAGAGAGACATATAGTAAATGAGAAGACTAGAAAGGATGCTCTTTATAAGAGCAAGTCTACCTACTTTTAAGAGATAATGATTCTTTCATCCGGATAAGCGATTCTAAAATTTTTCCACAATTGGGCTCCATAAACTCTTATCTTTAAACTTAGCCCCTAAAAGAAAGCCAAGATAAGTAATCGAATGAGAACCCATTTTGCAACCCAACAAACTAGCAAGGAGACAGCCGTTATCCACATCACCAAGAGGAATTAAGTTACTTTTACCAAGTTTGACTTAAAGACCCAAAACCGCCTCAAACCAAAGAAGGATATGTCTAAGGTGTAAGATTTGATTGGTCTCGGCCCCGCAAAAGACAATCGTGTCATTAGGCAAAAAGAAGATAAGAAATATTCACACACCCACCATTACTACCCACCTTGAAGTCACCCAATAATCCCCTCTCTACCGCTTTTGATAACATCTTGTTGAATCCCTCCATAACCAAAGTAAACAGGAATGGAGATAAAATGGTCTCCTTGCCTAAGACCTCTCGAAGCCTTAAAAAAACAGTGAGACAACCATTAACCAAAATGAAAAAGGATGTAGAGGAGATGCATTTAAGAATCCACTTACACCACTTATCCCCGAAACCCATTCTTTTCAATAAGTAAATGACAAAACCCCAACAAACATGATCATACGCCTTTTCCATGTCAAGTTTACAAATTACCCCTCTCCCTCCATTCTTAAGAAGAGCATCCACCGTTTCATTGGCTATCAAAACAGGATCCAAGATATGCCTTCCTTTTATGAAGGCATTCTGATGTGGGTTCACCACTTTTTGCATCACCTCTTTCAATCTAAAAGTGATCATCTTTGATAAAAGTTTATAAATGCACCCCACCAAACTAATAGGTCTAAAATCATTAATGTTAAATGCTCTCACCTGTTTCGGAATAAGGGTAATAAAAGTGGCATTAAGACTACTCACAAACTCCCTAAAAACATGAAACTCCTCAAACAATTGAATAATGCCTCCCTTCAGTACATCCCAATTTTGAGTTAGAAAAGATATAGTAAAACCATCAGGACCCGAAGCTTTATCTCCATCACAAGCTCGAAGAGCAAAAATAATTTCTTCCTCGGTGAAAGCACGCTTAAGCCAACCTACATCTTCCTCATCGATTTTAGAAAAATCAATTCCATCCAAATTTGGCGAGTACCCCAAACTCTTTATACAGAAATCTCATAGAACCCACTAATTGCCCCTCTTATGCTTTCTTTCTCCTCAAACACATACCCATCAACTTCAATGGAGTTAATGAAATTATATCTTCTATGAGTATTGGCCATACGATGGAAATATTTGGTATTTTTATCACCCTCCCGAAGCCACAATTCCCTCGATTTTTGCCTCCAAGAAATTTCCTCCATAGAAATAAGCTTTCGCTAACTCCTTCTTAGCTTCCACCCTTCTATCCATTTCACCTCTCAAAAGACCTTCTCTAAACTCTTTCCCATCAAGGCCACTAATTTACCCAAAAAGAGAATTGATAGCGGAGTTGACATTATCAAAGACTTCTTTATTCCATCTTTGCACTTCTTCCTTGACTCTTTTCAGCTTTTTAGCCACCCAAAACTAGCGACACCATTAACATAGTATCCCTCCCACCACTCTTTAACAAGATCCCGAAATCCCTCTGCCTTAAGCCACATGTTTTCAAACCGAAAAGGGATCGGACCCCACATCAAACAACCACCTTCAAGAAAAATGGGATGATGATCTGAAGTGGGCCGAGGGAGACTTTTGAATCAAATCCGGACATTGAGATTCCCAACACGGAGTCACAAAAAAGTGGTCAATCCTTGAAAAAGGAGACTCCCTAAAATTCGACCAAGTGAAAGCACAACCAAAAAGAGGAGTATCAACAAGATTATGGCTCCTTACAAAATCTAAAAACTCCCTCATCGATCTAGATTCAATAGACCTGCCCGACCTCTCATGAGGATATAACACAACATTAAAATCACCCCCACCACCCAAGGCAACATCCAACGACGCTTAATAGTCGACAACTCCTCCCAAAAAAGACCTCGGCCATCATTATCACTAGGACCATAAACTCCATATATCACCCAATGCCCCTCTTTTACGAGACCGTTAAAAACATAAGAAACATATAATAGACCCAGCTAATCATCAACTAACTCCAAGACACTTCTATCCCACATTACAATCGCTCCCTCTGAAGCACCAATCGACGACAAAGCTTTTCAATCACACGATTTTAAACCCCAAAGACTATGGATAATCGAATCATCCACAACCTTCAATTTTGTTACCCGAAGACACACCACTGTCCCTTTCCAATCTTTGAGATAATGCTTAACTCCCTCTTTGAAATGTCATTTACACTACTTACGTTCCACGATATGAGCTTCCACTTTATTGGATAACAACCGATCCCCTAGAATCCTCTGTCAAATCCTCCCCCTTCTACTAGAACAACCAAAATTCTTCTCATAATTAACATCAAATTCTAGCCTTTTAAGTTCTCTACAGACCCCCATCATCTTGAGAAGTTTTTTGACCCCCATCGCGTTAAGTTCGAGCTAGGTGATGAAAAGTTTGATAAACAATCTTCTTTTACCTTCTTTCATGCGAAAGTTGACCAACTTCTTGATCAATTGTTTTTGCTCACCATCCAAGCCGCCCATATAGCTGAGAATTTCCGAGCAATTGGAAGCCACTTTCGATGACGAGGCCGATAAATTGATATTACGCGATCGTTACTGTTCATCTTTATCAGCCAACTCCCCTGTTTCCATCTTTCTGTCGTTAGTTAACCCACCCTTTTGGGGAGAAAGAAAGGAAGGATTCAATCCAGCTCATAGGTTCTCCCTAGAGCTACCTTGTAGCGAACGAAAGCCATTCAAAACCCAAGTCGACGCCTTGCAATTTACAGCATACTCATCCTCCTATCCACTGGTACAACATTGAAGAAGAAGGGGAGAAATGGAGAAACGATGTGAGGTGTTAGAAGTGTTCACCCTACTTCTAACTTGTACCTCACTGAGCTACAGGGTGAAGGAAATTCTGAATGAGAAATCATTGGATGAAAACGATTTTATCCGAGCAATGGTGAGAAAGATGAGTGTTAAATTTGACAGGTAATTGAGTGTTACAGCTTGGCTCCAATTAACTTAAAGTAGTTTTTCCATAATCTTCAAGCATTAACAAGACGAATGAAACTAGATGCAAAAGTTCCTATTTTGTTCAAAGATGATACTTACGCCCATTTTGGATCTGGAGATCCACAATCTGCACAAAACTTATTGTCGAATTGCTTCACCAGGTTCTCCAGCCTCCCTTGGGGACCTGGTTAAACAAGGTTAACTGAACTGTCAATTGACACTTCCAGGAGAAACCAAATAATATATTAATAATATCATTTTTGCACCCCCACCCTTTTCTCCTCCCACCCCCCTAAAAAAAACTGTGTAGCGGGCATGCCCCTGATTGTATATGTGAATAAATTAGAGTACAGAAATTGCAAGCATTTATTGACAGTTGCCTTGGGCAATAGAGCCTAACAGAAATATTTATTTTAATAAGTAACCATTCTATGCTAATAAACAATTGCAACATAATAGTTATGAATCTAAATCTTGCTAGTTCCTTCTGTTCTTGGCTTCTTAAGAAGTGGAAAGAAAAGCACCAATAATTTAGGATTTCACGGGTTTAGTTGGAGATACAAGGAAGTTTGGTATATCGAGGCACCTGCAGTTTTAGGTAGTCTATTTTACTCTGCTGCTTTAAACCAGAAAGATGTTAACAAACATGCTGAACTTTAAATGAATGTTTTAGGACAGAGAGAGCATTAGGCATGCAGACTATTAAATATTCGACTATTTTTCACATAATAGAAATCAACCACCAGTAAATAATATGAAATCACTTTCCAAAATAGTGAAGAGAATTCAGATGTGGTGTTAAATTATATCCATGATCCCTTTAGTTAGTTTATAGGTGATAGTTTGATACATCATCTAACCTTCTATTTATAGGACGGGAATGTTGTTGCTTAACAAGAACCATAAATATAGTAGTCTCTTAGAGTGAGTTAAGTCAAGGTCAGTAAGAACCAAGAAGGCTGCTCTATCACAAAAGCACCTCGCTACAAAATAAAAAAGGGGTAACAAAGATGGGAAATGTGTATACATTTGGTTGTCAGGAGACTTTAGTAAAGACAGTGCAGCATGTATAATTGAGGCTTTAATTCTTCTTCCTTATTCTCTTATTCTTCACCTTTTCTCTTTTCTTTATTTAGGTTCCCGTTAACTAGAAAGTCACAAAGCTGACAGGATATACAAACCAACAATAAAGCAATGAACACAAGCAAACTGTTGCTTGTCTCATTCTGTTTCAGATTTTAGTACATGTAAGCATAATTTCAGGCCACAACGCATCAATTTTCCGATCAAGGTCAAATAAGCAATTAATTTAGTGCCCATTTGGCCACGCTGGAGCTTTTGTTGTGCTTTTTAAATAAAAGTGCTGCTAGAGTAGCTTTTGTTGTGACCAAGTTTTTAGTATAAGTTGTTTAGTGTTTGGTAAAAACTGTGAGTAGATTTGTTTGCTCAGAGTTCTCTTTTTTGTTAAGACTTATTGATCCTTAAGAGTTTAAACTCTTAAGATTTGGATTTCTTCGAAATTTACTTTTTAATCGTTTTCATGTACGTAGAATTTACAATATCGGGTTAAAATTTTGACAAACGTCTGGAATAACATTGAGTTCTAATGAAATAATCTTATACTTCATCATTTTGCATTTATTTAACATTTTAATGTGAACATTACAATAAAAAATATTTTTGAAATTACAAATATACCCTTAAAAATTGATGCTGGAGAGCCTTGAGGATCTTAAATTCCAGCAAATAAGTTGGAAATCAGGGTTAGGGTTTGATATGAAAGGATTTAGGGAAGAATTAAAATAAAAAATTTAGTAATTATATAATCCAATCAGAGTGACAGAACTCAGAAATTTAAGATATGAGAAATCAGAAGAATTTGATAAAGAAGAGATAAATGCGGACAGAATGATAGAAGCAAAAGAAGAAACCTTAGGTAAACAAGCCCCAAACAAAGCTTCAAGCTGTAAATTCTCAATAGTATGCCATATAACATTTGATAGAGAACTACAACATCCTAAAAGACATTAAATCCCAGCACTAGAAAACATTAAATCCTAACTGATGATTAAAACCTAATTAAAACAAGATCAAAAATACCAAAATACCTAATTAGTTCATTTTTACAGTGTTATTAGGCTTCTAGAGAGGATAACTTCTCTCCAACCGAGATGTGGCTATTGCATCAATAATGACAAGTTTTTTTATAAAAATAAATGTAAGTCTCAATTTTTTTTTCGTAAAGTGAGATATTTTAGTATAAGAACAAAATTTTACTTCCATATAAATAATTCTTGTTACAGTGAGAAAGTGAGAATCGGTATTACTCACCTTTTTTGGTGGGAGCTAAAGTTCTTCTTTATGAGAAATGTGGTTTCCATATAAAAGTTTTTTTGAAAAACAAAAAGTAACCAAATTTTTGTCAATTCCCATGTTGGTTTCTCACATGACAAACATGCCTTAAGGAGAGTTTTCAATTTTGATTGACGGCCAAACATACTAAACAAGACACCTCCACTAAAATCTACATGAAAAGAGGAATGCGAGATGTCCAATTAATGATTTCTGGAAAAAAGAAAAAAAAAGGTAAAGTAAGGATTCTTGAAAATTGAGAATTCATTATTCAACAATGATGGCCATGTGTGAAGTCTAGAATATCTATGTGATGGATAAAACTTTGAGGTGCAAACATACTGAACTGCCCCAAGTATTCCAAACTTCATGCAGACAGTCATGCATGAAATAGACTGAACTAAGTTCAGGTCACATTAAATTTCAGTCCCAAAGTTGAAAATGAACCCTAGTCTCTCCTAGCAGAATTAGATTTATATGTCAGTTATATCTTTAATAGAATGTGAAAAGTTGCATTTTGAGCAACTAATAACAAAACCAAACTAGCTCAGTAAGAACTATGATTCATTTACAGTGAGGTCTAGAGCTTCAAATCATCAATAGATTGATTCATCTCAGTATGCTGAACAAACATCACAGAGCTGTTCAATGCTGGCCAACTTAAATTATTCCATGAGGAAAAATTATGAATACAGCTGAGGTTGGGATGGGAAATCAGGTCAAATCTCAGATTTTAGGGCTCACTATTTGCATATCAACTTTATTGAAGCCCTGATTTCTTAGAAATCTATTTTTAGAAGTCCTAAATCGGCCAACTAACAATCATCACACAGATGGCTGCCGGGCGACTAGACCAAATATGACTACTCATTTGGTCATAAAAAAATATGCACACAGCATGAGTTTCACACAATCAAGCTGAAGATACACAGTTCACAAAATGCCCTTCCATAAACCTAATTATTGGTAAAAACGTGAAAAATAGGCACAAAAAAAGAAATAAAGAAACTAACTTCACCCAATATTTGGAATTTCTCTGAACCTTTCACAGAAGTGATATAATTATGCTCCAATGTGCTAATTAAGAGCATCAACCTAAAGGAATTCAATTTTGCAATGTACTAGACAGGAAGAAAAATGCTATGATTCCTATGAACAGATCATGTAGTATGTAAATTATAGTTGCATAAGCCTTCAGATGAATCAGATCTAATATACTTAAATTGCCACTTTGCATTCACTATTTGATGTACTTGTGATGTGATGTAAAGTAGCTCGACAAGGATCAAGGAAAAGTTGGGCAAGAGCACAAAAGAGTAGTTTTAAACAAGAAATTCAAAATCAAGGCTCAAGATACCTATAGATGTCCGTAAATCCCTTCGTTGACTCCAAGTTGGTGTTTCTGAACACAAGAGATCATATAGGCAAGAGTCCGATCCTACAAAATGCAACATGTTTAACCAATTAAAACACCAGCACAAATTTAAGTGCATGTATAATTATGCAAACTATTTCATCATAAGAAATTTATCTTTAACATCATAAACATTTAAAAATTCACTAACAACCTAGAATCATCCAAATTACAAACAACAAAAGAAACATCAAGATGCTGAAACACCAGTGATACAGGATGCATGGAAGACGAAATATTGGGGTTTTAATGATACAGTATATTTTGTAATTAGGTTATGTTTAGTTTCCTATTTGATTATGTTGGGTGCCTACATAAGAGCACCTCTAGTAGTATTCTATGTAGACCTTATTATTGAGGATTTGTAGAACCTCAAAGTTCCCATAACGATGCAACGTCAACCTTCTGTTAACTGCTGGTTATAGTTTCCGTTAAGAGAGGGATGTTCACATGTGCGAAGCGCACATGTGACACCAGCTCAGCCCCCAAAAGAGGCAAAACCAACATTTCAATAACAAGCAGAGAATTTTTAGTGTGAGGGAGAATAGAGAATATGGGAGAGATTTTCCCTTACGGTGTGACTTTCCTGGCAAAGATCAATGAGCTCCTGGTTGTGAACTGGAAGTCGTCAAGCCAGGCCTTGAAATCAAAGGGATCAGGGTGTAGTGAAGGAGTTGAAGAAATTGGATGGCTTTCTGACAAGGAGAACAAACAAAAAAATCTCAATTTCGATTTGGCTTCAAGGCAAAAGGATGGTTGATTATAGGATAGGATTTATCATGCAACTGAGGGCATGTGTGATCATCTGGGCACATTTTTGCCATGAGGGCATGAGGTCATGAGGATGGTGACTACACAAAGCCAGAAATTAAGGTTTCATAGCATATAATTAAATACAGCAAGACGATTGATATTAATTGCTTGGGTGCTTTGTTGATAGAGGAAATATTAGAATATGGCTTTTTTTTTATAATGAGCGATAACAGAATGTGACTGCTATATTTAGTTTTTCTTGTCATTCTCTATTTTTTTTTCTTTTTCATAGTTTGCTTTGAATTGCTTGACTTAGTCTGGTGAAGATGTGCATGGCGGCATCAAATTGATGATAAAAATGATTAAACGGCGAATACAAGTTTTCCTTCTGAGTTTTTATTTTCTATTTATTTATTTTTTTCACTTACTGGTGTTGAAGAACTCTGAAATGGACAAACATTTTTTTCAAATTCCACCAATTGGTTCCCAGATTTTGCAGCAACCCAGAGAAAGCATGATTATGCCATAACGAGCAAAGAATTTTGAGCTTCTGTGAGAGAGATTGGAGAATTTGGGAGAAATTTTCAAAAATTTTTAATGCCTTGATGATATGCTGAGCAATTAGTGCGGTTTGAAATACCCGTTTTGCCTTTGAATGAGATTTTGCTATTGCACATGTGACCATCCCTCCTTCAACGGCAAACACAACCAGCACCTAACAGAAGGTTGACATTGCATCATTGTGGGAAGTGTGAGGTTCAATAAACACAATTGCACGTGTGAACATCCCTCCTTCAACAGCAAACACAACCAGGACTTAACAGAAGGTTGACATTGCATCATTGTGGGAACTATGAGGTTCAATAAACACAGTTGAAAATTTGAGGGGCTAAATAAAAACTCGAACCAAACTATAAGGTTAAAAGTGTTTTTCCTTCAAAAAATGATAGGTTGGATTTTCTTTTTCTTTCTTGATGGGACGCGGGAGGGGGGGGGGGGAAGTGTTAGTGCAGATACTATCTATTATTTTCCAGAGCCTTTGACAATCTAATATTAACCATTCATAGGGGATTTATTTCCTTTTTGAGGCTTGGAAAATGTACTTTTTTATATTGGTTAAAGAAACTAACTCACATAAGTTCTATTTGAACTTTTGGCTCAGAAGTAATGAAGGTTGGTGAAACTCAGCTTTCCTTTCCAAAACCCTAAACAACTTGAAACTGTGGTTTGTAGTCTCTAATGTCTCCATTTGCTTTTAAAGCCCTCATATGACAGATTGGCAGTTTACTTGTTCTGTCAGATCAACTGTGTCTGATATATGTGTAATTATGACATATTGTCATTGCTTGTTAGCTTTTTCTGCTTGCATTGTTTTATAAATGGTGTTTACTGACTTATCAAAAAAAATAAATGGTTTTGTTGTTTAAGTATGCACTATTTATTTCCTACGTGTTCTGTTGATGCTTATGTCTAGTGATTATATTTTTCTTTTTATTAGGTTACCTTTCCGCAAATTAGAATGCTCAGAAATCAACCCTATAAGTGGTTTCCTTCAGAATACTCCTTGTCTTGCACCTCTTCATGATCAACCATTACCAACGTAATTTATAAGATTCTACCCTCTTGAGGTAGAATCTTAGATTCTGGTCCTCTCATACCTACCATAATTTTGTGAAATTACTAAACCTTGAAAGCCGAAACGTTTCTGGCTAATCTAAACTAAAGGCTTTCAATCATATGCTACTATATACTAGATGAATTTTGGTAGGGTAGATGTGTGAGATAATTGTTTATTTATGAAAAGATTACATTAACATTTATCTACAAGAAATAAGCACCCACAACCAAATTCCAGCAACAAAAAAGAAAAAACTTTATGCTCATCCCATATAGTAACCAATAAACATTAGTTAATGCCCACTTGTATATACTCGTTTCTTTACTTGGTGATAATGTGTAATCACCATGGAGTTGACAATAAGGACTGAAAACAAACTAAGAAAAAGCAGGAAAAGAAGAAATGGCCACAAGAAAAAAAGGAAAAAGCCACATCTGTAAAATACTCTTTTCATGAAAACTTGACTATAACAACAATCATAATCCAAAATCCTGGGCTTCAGCTTTGCAAACGCTTCAACATCCATATTTCTGTTATTGAAAGTGACTCCAAAATCCTGGTAGATTGTTTTTCTCCTTCCTTTTCTTGGCCTTGGAGGATTCATTATATTCTAAAGGATTGTTTACTTCTCTTTCCCGACTCTTGTGGGATTCATCATGTATACAGGGAAACCATCAAACCAGCTGATTCTTTAGCAGCCCTTGCACACTTGCATAAATGCAATAAAAATTTCCAGGAGTTAGGTTGTCTTCCTCGCGATGTTCTATCCTTATGTTGTGCAGATTGTAATAGTAACTATATTTACAGGCGTCCATAAGATTAGGTCTCTATCTCTATTTTGTACTCTTCATTGGAGACTGTTTTCTTATTTAGGGGTTAGGTTTATGCACCCCCCCCTCCCCCTTGTTTCATTTTACTCATATTTTAGTCCAATTTAAGGGTAGGGGTCTGCCAAACCCCCCACCATAACAGGTGATGTTTGGAAAAAAAAAATCCTATCAATGATCAAACTAGACTAAAATTAAAAACCATCTAAGTTTTACCACTTTATTGACCTCTAATGCATACACCACATGCAGATGGACAGCTTATTTCCAGTTGATGCTCCTCAACTTTGTTTCTACCTTCCATCATTCATCGGGGCTTCTTAAATCAAATTTAAGAATTCACTATGCTACAAATGCATTACAAGTTGAGGAATTGCACCATAAAACCTTAAGACTAGTGCAGTGCACTTACATTCCCAACATAGTTATGAGGTATCCTAATTTTAGACAATGAATTAATTGCTATTCAACGAAAATTTGGTTTTACAATCACCTCATCAATAAACTATATGGGGTTGAAGATATGAATCATGTGTTCTTATGCTGTTATGCCATCCAAAGTTTTATCAAACAGTTGTCGTTCGTGAGAAACACAGGAGGAATGAAAACAAAACATGACACTAGTAAGGAAGACAAACATGTGAAAACACAATTTAAAGGATCTGCCAAATAGAAAGAAGAAGAAATCATTGACCAAAAAAGAAATATCACCTGAAACATTGATGGGATCAAAATTTTCTTGCTGGGTAGACATCTCCAGCCTACGAAATTAGGACCCAAATCATGAATCACTGCTAAAAGCTAAAGATAGCAATTTGCAAGCTCTTTCTCTGCGTTAAAGCAATATTGGTACCCAGAGAACCGAATTCAAGATTAAGAAAAGAAAGCTGATATCATTTAAAGGGTCCTGATCAGCCTCTTCCCTGCAACAAGCATCATGTACAAACATAAAAAATATCCAATCAATCATATTGCTATATGCATTCCTTAAAAATTAACAACAAATGAACTTAAGCAAGATTTCAAAAGGGTACTTACAAAAGAGGAAAGAATGTAATGGAAGTTTGAAAGATAATTGCAGTTAAAGAATTGGAAAAGTTGTTTCTAATGGCTAATTCAGCCAACAAACAGAATGTTGGCTTGTTTTAGGATTATTTTGGGAAGAGAACAAAGCAAAGATTCAACGGAATGAAATTGGCATGATGAAGATAATTTGCGTTTTTTTTTATTTTTAATTTATTATTTTCATATTCAACGATAGAATGTGAGTGCCTCCAAAGTCAAAATGGGGAATTTGGAGAATCGGGGAGTTGGTTCATCACCAGACACACAAATGCTAAAGCAGTCCGATTCCACGCGCTGTGCTAACGCGTGAAAGAACTCTCCTTTCTTAAGTCATGTTTCAAAGCAAAAATGATCATTTTATGTTTAAAAACAATATATGAATCTGTGTCCAATAAAAAATTCATCTACACCATAAGTCATGTTGAATTACATATCAGAACATTACGAACTTTTAAAATCAAAACCATAATTAAATAAAAGCTATAATAAATTTTATTATAGAAAATAAAATACAAATTTCAATGACCATGCATACAATCAATTGATATTATTGTAATTTCAAACAAGCTAATCTTTTTCCAAAAACCAAAGAAACTATTTTTAAGCTAATCAAATCCAAAGCATATTCTAATAAAAAAAACTCCAAAGCATATTGTCAATCAATAATAACAAAAAAAGCAAATGATTTTAAAATAAAATTATAGGACATATTTGGGTAATAGTTTTCTGTTTTCAGTTTGAAAACTGTTTTGGAAAACGAAAACTGAAAACAGTTTTATAATGTTTTATGAAGAAAACATGTTTGGATAACTGTAATTCGAAAACTGTTTCCAAAACAGAAAATAGTGAAATGTTGTTTGGATAATCTTATTTTGAAAACTGTTTTAGTACACTTTGTAACTATTTTTAGTTTTGAGTTTAAATTTTAAATTTATATTAATTTTATTTATCATATTTACTACATACTTAAAAATAATTAATATTATTTTATTTTCGAAATTTTAATATTTTTTATATACCATGAAAGAATAACGAAATAAAGAAGTAGATACTTATTTTAGGGCTATTTTTCGAAAATTATGTTAGAAAACATTGAAAACTGATTTTTTAAAAACTGTTTTAAAAAATTGCTTTTGAAAACTGTTTACCAAACATTAAAAAAAAAAAATTTGAAAACTGATTTTAACTTTTAAAAATTGAAAACAGTTTTCGAAAAATCTATACAAACATGTTCATAAATTTTACAGCTACCCAAATGGTCATTAGGCAAGAATATAAATATATATTGTTTATATTAATAATAAGAAATTTTAAGTTAATCACTTTTAAAAAAAAATAGTTGGAACATAAACGTAGAAAAGTACATATGTTTAAAATAGACTTTATCCAAATTATTCGCTCGTTATCTACTTCAATAAATTTTCTTAAAACCTTATCCACATCTATAAATAGCGTTTGTTCGACCAAAACTTTAGCGTTAAAAGCTTTACATTTTAATGAATTAAATTACAGTGAATCCCTTCCCAATCATCCTATCAAATGAAAATAGAAACTGTTCAAAAAATAAGATCCGAAAGAAATACCAATCTGTCTTAGATTCTGCTATATTTGTTCTTCGGATAAAAAAAAATATATACTTCAATTAAAAAAAATTAATAAGAAAATTAATTTTTTTAAGAAAAAACAATATGCGATAAGTTTAAGGACCCCTTCTTTGTCACAAAAAGAAAACCCTACAAAAATCCTCACTCTCCCTCCCTCATTTCCTAAAAACCCAAACCGCCACCATCATCACCACCTTTCAGACATGTCGGCAATGGAGTCCCTCATCCTGCAACTCCACGAGATTTCCGCCGTGAAGTTCGGGAACTTCAAGCTGAAATCGGGCATCTCCTCCCCAATCTACATCGACCTCCGCCTCATTGTCTCGTACCCGTCCATCCTCCGTCAGATCTCCCAAACCCTAATGTCCTCCCTCCCTCCCACCGCCTCCTTCGACCTCGTATGCGGCGTCCCCTACACCGCCCTCCCCATCGCCACTTGTGTATCCGTCTCCAATAACATCCCTATGCTCATGCGCCGCAAGGAGATCAAAGACTACGGCACCTCTAAATCCATCGAGGGTCACTTCCAAAAGGACCAGACCTGCCTCATCATCGAGGACCTCGTCACCAGCGGCGCCTCCGTGCTCGAGACGGCCGCGCCCCTGCGAGCCGCGGGGCTCAAGGTGAGCGACGCCGTGGTGCTCATCGACAGGGAACAAGGAGGAAGGGAGAATCTGGAGGGGAACGGGATCAAGCTGCATGCAATCATCACGTTGAGGGATATGGTTAGGGTTTTGAGGGAGAAGGGGAAGATTGGGGAGGATATGGAAGGTGGGGTCATGAAGTTCTTGGAGGAAAATAAGAAGGTTGCGGTTCCCAATGTGGACAAAATTGGGGCTAGGGTTAGGGTTTTGGGGTATGGGGAGAGGGCCAACTTAGCCAAGAATCCGACGGGGAAGAGGTTGTTTGAGGTTATGGTGAAGAAGGAGAGCAATCTGTGTTTGGCTGCTGATGTTGGCACTGCTGCTGAGTTGCTTGACATTGCTGACAAGGTGAGAGAATCTTTCTTGACAATGCTTCCTAATTTTCCCGGGAAAATGTTAATGGGTATTCTTTTAACCTTTTTTTCTTGTTTTTTTTTCCTGTTCGGGGTGTAGAGTATTTGTTTTTTAGTAGTGACACGTAGCCAACCATTTTTTTCCGACGTGACCGTCATGGTGCCCGATTAGTAATCAGGGGAAGTTCGTAAAGGGGGCAGAGAACAAATAAGGAAACTTCAATTTCTCCAGTGGCTTTTTTTCATTGGTCCATCCATGTTGGGGAGAGATTAGTGAAAAAAATGAGGGCTTAATGAGAGAATTTGAGGAATTTAGATTATTTGAAAATCACTACTTTACCTCTAATTCAAAAGAATGATTTATATTCATTAAGGGCATTTTTTTTTTAATTTTCATAATTAAATTTGTTTTATCAATTTGATGGGAGACCAACTCAGCTCTTGGTTTTCTATATCAGTATAGATATTACTCTAGCATGTAGTTCTTTTCCAAGTAAGGTCTTTTTTATTTTTAAATTTATAAAATGATATGTAATTTAAAGATTCCATGGGACAAGGTCTATGGATAAACTTGATATTATGGTCCAAACACATGGTTTTGGATTTAGGCAATGCAGGTGTTGTTATTACACTCTTTAGTAACCTTGCATGCTTTTGACAGGTTATGACTTTGAATAATGTTAGTTTATGTGTCAACAACACTAATTTATTCGGCAAGAGCCTGTTTGGTTCCACTTATAAGTTGGTCAAACAGACTCATGGGACAAAAACCTTACTAGCCTGTTTGGGAGAGATTATAATATGGGGAGATTATAATTTGGACAGAAAATAAGTGGATCTTGGTGGAATTTGAGAAGCTGGGTACCCAGCTTCTCAAATTAGCCTGCAGATTATGATCTGCGTTGACCAAGATAAAACCCTTTTTACCCCTTATCTTTGCAAACATTTCCAGTTTGTCCAAAATTATCAACACGTTGGAAGACTATGTAAAACAACCTGTCTCCTTCTTCTGTCTTCATCTCTCTCTATGCAAAACTATTTCTCAATATCTCTGTAAAATTTCTTGCAAAATACCAGCAGATCCTCCACCCAACAAACGATTTTTTCCCTGCTTCGCAAGGAGCAGCCAATTGACGGCCAACACCTCTGCATAAAAAAAATTCATCAGAGGATCATCTCTCTCTTGGCAAATCTGTGGTGATTTCTTGTTGTGGGTGGTTGAATTTGTGGGTTTGAAATTGCAGGATTATTTCTCAGTGGTTTTTTTTTTTGTGCGTGGCTGAACTTTGGTGTTGAAGATGATGGTGGGAGATATTGAGTTGATTTTTTTTGTTGATCATAATATTAGGTGTTGATTGATTAACAAGCATTGTTGGGTAGTAAAATGAAAATTTCTGGTGATGAAAAATGGAGTTAATGAGTATAAAAATATGCAAAGAATAATATAGTGGGTACCTTGGTTAGCTTTGGGTTGGTGATAAAAAGAATGTGGTGTTAGTGCCAGTGTTGGTGTTGATGTTAGATTCAATGACTGCACAACAGGAGAAAGAGGTTTTGGGGCTAGAGGGCAAATGGATGTTTTTTTTTGTATTTTTTCAAACTATTCAACGAAAAAATTCAAACATATTTTTTCCAAATAAAATTTTAACATTTATAATCAATTTTCATTTCAATAAATAATTTGTTAATTTATAGGTATTAATTATTAAAATTTAATATATTCTTCATTTTAATTTTAAAAAGTAAAGTTTTTTTAATGGGAAAAGTTAGATTTTTTTTTTTTAAAGCAAAGTCAAGTTAAAAAATAATATACCAAATAGATAAAAGAGCTCATATCCTTTCATACCCTTTCTAGTCATTTTGACAGCTTTAAGTTGATTTCAGCACTTTTTTACCAAACACTATACAACTTATTTAAAATTTTAAGCAGAATTATTACTAAGCTGCTTATTTAATAAATTTGATTTAAGTATCAAATTATAATATGGTATGAATAAGTGATAAGTTGATTTTTTCAGCAATCCCAACTAGGTTCCAAGACTTTTGGATTTCAATAGCATATTAGCATCCTTATGAGTCGGCTTCCTCCTTAGTGGTTGTACTAAATTACAAAATGTTGCAATCGCATTTCATAATTTGTTGTTTTATTGTGTTTTTGTTGTTGAAAGAAACAAACACATTAAATTCTTAATGACATTGTTTAAATTTATGTAGCATTTTAGGAAATAACTTATGTTACCAATTGAATGGAATGGATCCAATGTTCGTTCAAATTTTTTTAATTTGGTGTTGTAAATTTACTCTTAGAAAGTTGTTGAACACACTTGTTATATGGTGCATTAGAAAAGAAGAATGACATGTTATGAAAACTTGAAAGGCAAAATGTGCATGTGAGAAGAAGAACTGTGGAGAAGTTAATATTTATAGCATTAAATTTTTGTACAATGCAAAATAGATTCACAAATCTAGATAAGCATTGCTGCTACCTTTGTCCCACTGAGATATTGAAATAGAGATTCAACCCATTTCCGCATTAGATTGGGATTCACTACCAAGAGATGAAGAAGTTCAAAGAAGATCATATGTAAGGAAAGATAGACATGTTCAAAATGTTAGAAAGAAGAGAGGATGAGACATTATTGTGTTTTTACATTTTTGTTCTTCTATAATCTTTTCAGTGTTACTTGTGAGAGAAGGAAATGTGCTGAAAGTTGGGGGGTGAGAGTGAGAACTTTTTGCCTTAAATGAAAGCTTAAATGTAAGTGATTCATTGTCACAATAAACTATTTCAGTGCTATCTTGATTTTCATGTGTAATTATGGTGCATACCCATATTTTTCTATCTTTTTTGTCATTGTTTTATGTTTGTTGATTTGATAATTTGATTTGCCTGTGTATAAAATATTTTTTTACCTATAAAAAAAATTGATTTGCCTGTGTATAAAATATTTTTTACTTGTAAAAAAATAATTTGATTTGCCTGTGTAAATTTACTTGACAGTATAAGTTTCCCTTTTTCCTTTCTTATTTCCATTATTTTTTTTAAACTTTATGCAGGTTGGACCAGAAATTTGTCTGTTGAAAACCCATGTTGACATATTGCCTGATTTCACCCCAGATTTTGGTTATAAACTTCGTTCGGTAAACTTATCTACCTTTATCCCACTTAAAAAATAGTTATTCTCATCTATGTTTATGTATTTAATTTTATTTGTAAAGTATGTATAATGAAATTTGAGTTTTCTTTGGTTATTTGGAGCTGTGAAAATTATGTTTTGGAGGATCTGGAGACTGACAAGTTTGTTGAACTCCTGCATGGAATCTTTCGTCAAATTATCTAACAAGGATTTAGGCCCATGTTTCAAAAGCTTAATGATTGTTGCAAAACTGTTATAAGTTAAAATGAATATATATATATATATATATATATATATTATTTAGTACAGTTTCCATTATTATTGCTAAATGAAGTTATTGAAGTTTTTACTAATTGTACTATATTGTACTTTAGATTGCAGATAAGCACAATTTCCTAATATTTGAAGACCGTAAGTTTGCAGACATTGGTAACACAGTTACAATGCAGTATGAAGGGTGAGACTTAGATTCCCTCTATTTTTTCATAATTTCCTTTTTGGAAGTATCCTTGCACTGCCTAAAAGCCCTTTGGCTTGTTGTTTTCAGAGGTATCTTTCGCATATTAGATTGGGCTGACATAGTTAATGCTCACATAATCTCCGGTCCTGGAATCGTGGATGGATTGAAATTGAAGGTTTGCATCAATAGATTAGAAGGACTCTCTTAGAATCCATAGGAGGTCCTCAAACTGATCATCTCTAACTTTTACGAATCTTGGAATTGTGCTTAGGGTTTGCCTCGTGGTAAGGGCCTGTTGTTGCTTGCTGAAATGAGCTCAGCTGGTAACCTTGCCAAGGGAGACTACACAGCAGCAGCAGTGAAGATTGCCGAGGATCATTCTGATTTTGTCATTGGGTTCATCTCTGTTAATTCAACGTCATGGCCAGGGGCACCTGTAAATCCGACATTTATTCAGGCAACCCCTGGAGTTCAAATGGTAAAGGGTGGCGATGCTCTTGGCCAGCAGTATAACACTCCATATTCTGTAAGTTCTTTTTAGTATCATGGGTTCTACTCTAATTAGCATATTTGTCTCTTCTATTTCGCCATGATGTGCATACATTAAAGAGAATAGACTAGCAGCATTTAGGCTACTTCCGTTGATGCAACGCCTAAGCCAGGCTTATCCCCAACATGTGCTGCTTCATGAGTGTCACTCACCATCTTTCACCTGTGTCTTCTTTCTCTCGCTCATGCTTTCTTTCTCTCACCCATGTGTTCTTTTGGTGTGGTTGTTTTGCTTCCTCTATCGAGCTTCTTTGGCCCCTTGCTCCCACACTTGTAGGCTAGATATTAATTTGGAGTATCACTCGCACATTCTAAGAGAACTCTTAGAAGCTCACTCTTAAGTGTAGAGAAATTACCTTAAGTGTGGATGTTGGGATTATATCTCTTTGGCTTGTTTGGATGTATTTGTGTAATATTTTTCTTAATTAGGATGGTCAGCAATAAAACTTTAATAGAATGGGGCTGGCCTTAATTTTGTGGGTATTATGGTGTTGCTGATCATATTTGCAGCAACAAACTTTGAAGAATTCAAAAGGAAGGGAAAGATTTTTAGGACACAGAAGAGTAAGGTTTTTTTTTTTTTTTTTTTTTTTTTGTGTTTACGAAGGGAGATTTTATTTAGGTCCATAGATTGAAAATATCATATGTGATCATTTCAAGAATCATTTATGTGTTAAATAAAACCGACTATTTTCTGTTAAATGTTACCACATTTTGATGCTTTATGAGTTGAATACGATTGCCAACTACTGTAGTATATTATAAAAGCGCACGCAAGTTGAACATACTGCTTGACTTTCAATTGTAGTTTGGTCATCATTTGAATTGTAGTATTTTAATGACTCTGATTCAATCTATTCAGGTCATCTATGATAGGGGAAGTGACATCATAATCGTGGGTCGGGGAATTATAAAGGCCGAAAACCCTGCAGAGGTAGCTCGTGAATACCGACTTCAGGGATGGGATGCATACTTGGCTAAATGTACATAATACTCCATTTAGTCCTGGTCCCTTGGTGGACGCATACTTACCTGGTCTTTTAATGAACAGATGAGTTGAGGTTTTCGTTTCATTTGTTTAACTTACGATTTTTTGTTCCGCATAGCATATAAATCATAAAAGAGCAGAAGATTTTGCTTGTAATATATTGTTAATCTTTTCAAGTTTTGGTATGAATCTTCGCAAAGATATGCTTCATCCCCCGCCTCTAACTTTTAAAAAAAAATAATTTTGGGGTGGAGGGTTGCCTACCAGCAACTGTTAGAAGCGGACATGTTTTGATGATTTATTTTCTCATAAATAAGTTACCGGCATATCAAATGTTGATCTAATGAGTAGTTTCTTTTTTTTTTTTTTTCTTTCTTTAGTAAAGAAGAGGCAATCAGCGGTTAAGTTGACATTTCATGCAATACTTGGAGAGTTAGAGATAAATATGCTCAAAATTTGTGGGGAGAAGGAAAATTGTGGGAGGATGGATGAAATTCAGTCTTTTGTTTTTGGCACGGTTATTTGATGACCATTATTTAACTGTAAATATGTATTTTTTTAATCAAAAGAAATCTGTAAATAAATTCTTCTAAAGGAATTGGAAATAATGAAGCAATTTTAAACAACTTTGGCTTAACAGGTTTTCTTCCAGCGGCTTGCATTCTTTAACAGCTGGCTAGGGACTCGAATTGGCCAAATGCATATGGCAACCTTGAGGGAGAAATTGGATTGACAATTTCAAAATTTTGATCAAACTCGATACCTTTTCAATTCTAAGTTCTAGAATGAGTATTGTATTCAAACATGTGAAAGTGAAAGCATAAATGGATGAAAAAAATTAAGCACAAATAAAGGATTATGAATAAACACAACCTTTCTTTTTTTTCTTTCTTTGGTAAAGAGGAAATGACCTTTTCCAAAAAGTCCCACTAATCAAGGTCCTCAGACTACTGTAAGATTCTTCTATAATACAGCAACATTAAAACAAAGTTCTAGGTTCATTCTTAAGTTTAAGTTTTCCAGAGGAAAACCCTCATGCAAGTAGATAGTTCATGTATCCATAACTCTGATCAATTTTAGGGTACAGCTTTTTCTATGCATGGCTGTGGGTCGTTAAAACTACTGGCAGCCAGCGCAATATAAGAAAACCAATATCTCTATCAAATATTATAATTGCAGGCACACAAGTTACGTCTTCCGAATCATGTATTTAAGCAAAGAGAGTTTGCCTCCTACAATTAAAAAAATACATGACTGGAAGACCAGAGAACTACTAAAAGAAACCAACCAATCTACTAAAAGAAACCGATCACTGTTCTTTCCAAATCCTACCAGTCACCCTAAGCTTCAGTTCTTTCCTGTCTCCCCCTGAGAAGAAAAGAGCCATATTGCGATGGATCATGAGACCATCAGAACTGTCACGAACTTTCCGGTGACTATCCCTTATGCTCCGAGGCACCCCTTGCCAGATCATCTTCCTCCCATTTCCACCCACTTCAAGGCTGTAGCTGTAGTTCTTTGCCTCATTATCATCACCCATGAACCGTAAGAAAGCTATGTAGACAGGAGCCATTCCAAGTTGGAAGGCTTCGAAATGCAGACAAAAGTACTGACCATAGCAACTGAAAACCTAGATACCAAAAAGAGAAATCCAAAGATCAGTTACATACCCATCACAAAGAACTTAGAAATAAACTAAAATGTGAAGAGACTCAGATAGTAGAAACCAGCATTCTATGTCAAGTTATAAGGGGAAGTATTATTGCTTCACCATAAACAGAACTCCAGACATGAAAGGAAGCAAAGCGTCCCTCCATTCTGGTCTTTCTTTCCTTCTCTACACGTCCCAAAGTTCCATATTATAAATTACAATGTAAAGGCAAAACTAATGCATTGATGAGGATTAAGAAAAATAAAATTATATTAATGTATTGACTGTTGTCGTTAATATTTGTGCATTTTAGCCACCAAATTGGGACAAAGGGAGTATATTTTGGCAAAAAAATGAAATAACTCCATTCAGTAAGAATCGGATCTACATGCATCCAAGAAAAAACTTGTCGAATTCACAGAAACAGTACGTGTTAACTCAACTCTGCCAAATTTTTTAATGTTGTAGGCAAGCATAATCTACAAGAGAAACATGTGAGACAAGGGACAAAGAAAACAATACCGTTAGCATCCATGTAGCATTTTCAACCTCGTGTGGATTTGATTTGACATATCGATGATTGAAAGTACTCCCACTGTGCATGTCAACTTTGTGATCATCTTTCAGATGGGCCACTAGATACGGAATATCACCAATGACTGTGCATTCTGATCCAGCATAGGGGCAGTTATATGGTCTGTAGACGCATTGGGATTCATGTTTTAGCTTGCTATAATATGGATATATCCCTATGCACCCAAAATTCTGATATTTACATGGAAGCTCAAGAGATGCGGCCACTTTCTCCAAAGCCAGACACCTGATGTTTCCAAGTTCATGCCTGCAAGTAGGGCATCTGTTGTGCACCCTTGGTTTGCAACCAGAACACAATGTGTGCCCATTTGAACACTGCAAGGAGGAAGAATGCCAATGAAGGGAAGGCCAGCATTTCATTTAAAAAATTCACATTATCTTAAAGACTAATGAAGAATAACTATATTAGCACAAGGAGAGGAGGGTAGAGAGTGATAATCATAATCGAATACAAAAATCAATGTTTACATCCTATCCAGTAACTGAACTCTATACAGGAGTTTCATCTAATACCATGCATTGCCTGTGCTTGGGAGGAGGGGGATTTCATTTTGCAGTTTAGCAATCGGCTCTGGTATATTCTTCCACTATTAGTTCACTCAGCTTTTTATTCCTTTGCTACATGGTGTCAATTTCAGGCAACCCTTTTTTGGGGTCCAACCCTTCCCTTTCTACTCTATGACTCGCAGCATTTTAAGTGTATTGTTATTCATTCTCCTTTTGAAAATTCTACACATTTTTATCTATAAAAAATATTTCAAGAAGGAAAGCGTGGCCACCAAATCATTGACCTATTACCATTTAACTTCTTTATTGCCAGGGCACAGCTTATTATAAGCCTTAATCGGCACATTGATGTAGAATGAATGGAAGATGATAAAACTAAACACATTAGGTTTTTTCTGCCCTTTTTTTCTTCTTTAAATTACAATTTTGATCCCCCAAACATTTGGGGTCATTTTTCATTTGACCCCCAACATCCAATCACACAAAATTATGGACTTTACAAACATTTTCAATGTTTCCTCTCCATATATGAACTATTAGGTTAATGGATGGAACTTGGTAAATTTTGCCACATGTTGCTGGATCTGCTGCCAATCCCTCTGAATCTGCAGCCGTGACTCGGATGGTCATGTTGTATAAATTGATTTGATATATATATATATATATATATATATATATATATATATTTTTTTTTTGTAACAAAAGGAAATCCATAACACAAAGAAGAATTTTTTTAGTAATATATGAATTTTTTAAAGGTTTTAGAAATTAGATGTCCTGATTTGTTTTTAATAGTAAAGATGTCCTGATTTTTATTATTAATTTAATTGCAATGTGAAGTATTTAATTGTTTATTGTTTAAATTGAGTTAAGAGTATTTTTTTTGCTTAATTAGGAGTTTTAGTAAGGTTTGTGATTCTTTTTTCTACTTTTGTGAGGTTTACAAATTGGATGTAACGATTTTAATTTTTTGCTGAATTTTAATTAATTATTATTACTTTAATTTGAATTAAGAGAAGTAAAAAAATCGTTTGATTAGTGGGATAGCCATGTCAACACCGCATGGTGCTAATATGGCAAAATTTACCAACTTCTGTCCATAACCCTAACTGTTCATGGATTCTTCAAAACTCAAAACCTTTGTAACCACAAGTCTATAATATTGGAGTGATTTAACATTGAGGACCAAAATTGTATTTTAACACAGATGCCATCATTTAACTTGATGTATCTCACGAAAGATCCATGATCTAAAATTATATTAACACATAAATGTCAACCAATTTCACAAAATTATTCATCACAAAATGACATATAATCAGACCTGATGAATAGGAGGGTACATCGCATTTAAGCACACCGGGCATTCCAACAGCTCACGAACATTGCTAGACACAATCACATTAGGTTTTATAGCAGTTTGAGAAGGATCATTCACAAGTTCACCAACATCCATCATGTTTTCACTTTGAGGAGTATCAAAAACCTCAGATTTGGTCCGCATATCGTCAAAAAATGGATTCCCAGATGCCATGCCAGCACAGCCAGCCTATGCACAAGAAAATAGGAACCAGATAGACAATCTGATTTGTATAAAAATTGACATATAGAAACGTAAGCATGCAAGAACAAAATTAATCTTACTTACAAAAAAAACACAATTAATCCTTTTTGTTTTTTCTTTATCAACATTAATCATTTAGATTAAGATAGCACTAACATTCCAAAAATGCTTCCAGTTACAGTCAGATAAACTTCCTTATATTAGTTTAACAAGAAAGAAAAAGTGAAAACAAAAAAGAAGCTTCACAACTTCTGACGATGGGTCGAAATGTCAACATCTACAACTAATAGTCATGTACACTCATGTCCCTGAATTGAATTCCTCAGGAATCAGAAAGAAACAACTAGCTTTAAAATAGTCTGAATAAACTTTATTCAGATAAAACCCTTACCACCAAATCTTGCGTTCTACTTGATCTTCTAGTTTTCTTTTTTGATGAAGGTGCCAACCAGTGGTGAAAGAACCTACATAGAAATTTATCACAAACTCAAATAAATGTCCATCGACTCTCAAAGTTTAAAACAAATTGTCAACAGAACTCATTCAATCAAACACTAGTTATCATAAAAGGCATGTATAATATAATTCAAACCATAAAAATGTAATGAAATGACAAAATATCTCAGTAAGACAGATACAAGAAAAAATTAGTAATGACTCCGCAATGCACATGCCTTATTTTTTTTTTGGATAACGGACCATTACGACCGACCCCACAATCCTTGCCCTAGGACCTGTGGAGGATGTAAATCGCAGGAGTGCAGCGCAGTGGCAGGACTCAAACCCGAGACCTTACGGGATCACCGCTATCTTGAAGGCCGAACTTACCACTGCGCCATATGCCCTGAGGGCAATGCACGTGCCTTCTTTATTGCACTGGTAGTAGCATACTGAATGCAGATTCTGTTGCACAAAGTTTCTCTTTGTCTTCCCACATGGAGCATAAAAGAGAAAATATGATAAATTAACACCTATATGCATTCTAAAAGCTAGTAAAAGTTTACAAAGTCCGATTAATATAAAACAGATGCACATCAGTCCAATCAAGATATGTATTTGCTTATCAGAGAAAATCACCACAATGATATAAAGGCCATGTTCGGTTTACTATTTAAGCCCACTTAAAGCAAGTTGGCTTAAATGGGTTCAAGGCATCTCCAAAGTCAGATCAGTGCTACACGTCCTCGAAAGCTTACTCAACTAGATAACCAGCAACCACCCGTAACAAAGAATAAGAATCTCCTCAATTACCCAATTAACATTATCCAGCAAAGGATGTGCTGAAAACAACACAATGCATCAATCCTAACACTCTAATCTGTACAAATAGAAGGTCACAAAATATTCATTTATCCTCAAGGAAGACATAATCTGTTGCATCGTCTTAACCATCAAAAATGAAAAACCAAGTACAAATAGAGCATAGTAAATGTTGGCATAATGTACCATCATAGATAACAAATAAATATTCTTTTTACTGCAAAGTAATCTACAAAGTGCGGTAAGAAAAAAGCTGAAAGAGAAACGGAGAGATAGAGATTAACAAAATGAGTAAATGATCCTAGTAAGAAAAAAAAAACAAGAAAATAAAGTGTTCGATGGCAAAGGTAATGCAAAATGATCACTCCTCAAAAAGCACTGCAGACATTAGGGTACGTGCTTGAACAAGTGCAGGTTACAAAAGGACAGCATTCTCCAGACGCAACACAAAATTTGAGAAATTTGTGAATCTAAATGTAATCTACAGCCTTTTATCCAAGGTACTGAATTGAACATATCAAAAATCATTAGAAACGGAAGGTAAAATTCAAATGCCAAAAAAAAACCCTACATCAACATACCCACATGGAAATTCAAAGCTAATCCGCCACGGATCAATAATATACCAAAAGGGAATTCACCCAAAAACATAAAACGAAACCTTTCACAGTTAGTTATACAGATCAAAGAGTAAATCCCGTAAAAAAAATAAAGCTCCAAAAGGAACACCAACAGGAAATTACTCAAATAACCAAAAGAAATAGGTAAAGAAAAACAGTACCTCGATACAAGAATGGAATCAGAGCCCCACTGTAGATCAAACACAAACCCAAACAGAAAGGGAGAGAGACTTTTTGTGTATGGCCGCCTAGGAATATTAATGTATGTAAGCAATAAATAATACTAGTACGACGCAAATGCGAGTTTATATAGAGAAATTTCAAATTAAAGCCGTTGAAGCGAAAGAGAGAGTGAGAGGAGCGTCGTTTCGGTCCTTCGAAGATTAGGAGATAAATTTTCTCGAGAAAATACAAAAAGGGAATTGTTAAGTTAAGTGGGACCCACTTGTTTTATTTTTGGGTTCTTGTCGGTTGTCTCTGGTAAATCTCAAAATGCCAGGACTTCCACTGAGGTACAAATCAAATCCTAGAAAGTTACTGTAAAAAGAAAATCCTTTGATAAAAAAGGAAAAGAGGGATTTTTTAAAAATCAATTTAGAGAGGAAGATTTCACGAAACTGTGTGATAAGGGTTAGTTATTTTTTAAATTATATGTTGGTTATTACTATTTAGATAAGTTATGTGCTATTTGATTTCTTATATTTTATATTTTTTTAAAAATAAATATTATTTTTAATAAATAAATATTAAATTTTATTAAAACATCCATTAACATTAATATATAGCTTGATTTAATTTGATTAGATTAATTTTTTTATAAATTTTAAAAAAATAATTATAAATTTAAAATTAACTTTAAAGGCACAATAAAACAAATTCATTATTATATACTAAAAAAGTAAATAATAATCTATTATAAAAATAATAATCAATCATCTTATCTGTGAATTTTTCTCACGTTTCGTAAGTTTTTGTCAAGTTGCTTTTATTTGGATTTCTCGTTTTGCGATCAGTTCAAAGATAGAACCATGTCGTTTCTCTTCTCACTCCAAATCCTTGTATTGTTAGTGAGTTATATTGTTTTTAGTTTGCAAATCTAATCGAGCTATTTATTTAACTCAAAATTATATAAAATTAAATAATTAATAATTTTTTCATAAAATTATTTTAATTTTCTTTTAAAGTTTTATCTGAACTTTAAGAGTTGATTCTTTTTGGTGTGTTCACATTTACCGTGAAACTAATTAGTGTGCTTATTGGTTTGCTACACCTAATGTTTTGACGAGGGTTTTTTAGTTTCTAGTTCATAGTTAATGTATTTTGGATTGTAATTTTTATTTTCATTTCTTCATTGTTTGGCTTTTTCTCGATGAACGATAACAACGATGATAATAAAAAAAAGTTTATAAAATAAAAAATAATTTTATAAATAATAACAATAATTAAAATTATTATTTTATGATATAGAATTTTTAACAATATTTTGCAAATGTTGTAAGATATTTGAACAAATTTTAAACAATGATTATCAATTTTTTTGTTAAAAATATTTGAATTGATATTTTTTCCAATTAAAGTTGATGGAAGCTTCGTTTGAAGTAATTAATCTCTTTTTAAGATAATTTTCAAATGGTTTAATCACCCTTCAATAGGGTTTCCAAACGAGGCCTTTAAAGAACTTAATTGAATTATTAATTATCAAAGTTTATAGACAATAATCCAGCGTCAAAACTTTTCTTTGTTCGTTTTCTTTTTGTTCTTGCTTTCAACCCAATTTTTTTTTTTTATCGGTATCGAATTCAAATCCGGAGAAGGTCGGACCCGGAACCGAATCCGCAATACAAATTGAACTTTGACCCGAAAGTGAAAAGGCATTATTTCAACCATATTAATAAAACCCAAACCCGAACAAAGGTTTTACAAGCAGGAACAACATAATCAAAGCTGTGTCTTTCCTTCGCATAAACTCTCGAGTATTCACATGCTTCTTCGATCTCACCTGTAAGTAATGGCGTCAAATATAATAGTTTTTGTCTCATTAATTTCCACATAATCTCATTTTAGTTCTCGTGTTCCTTTCGTCAAATTTGTGAACTTACTCTTCCTTTTCCCCTTTTCGTCATTCATTTCAATCCGTTTGGTTGCTGAGAAAATGGAGGAAACCTAACGAAAGTGACGAGTTTTGAGTCTTTTTACTCTTTCTTGTTTTCATTTCTTTGAAATTGAAAAGCTCAACTAAGCTTTAGTGAAATACTTGTGTGCATCAACCTCAGTTCAATGGAGGGTTTGGTCTCTTTTTATCTCTCTCCCACCCCGGTGGGGTTCGAAATAAGGGAAATTGAATATATTAGTTCATCTTTTATCTACCAATTAGTGTTAAGAGTATTTTTTTCACTCAGGTGAAATTTGTTGAATTTAGGTAGGAGCAAATTTATTTATTTATTTTTTCCTTATTGTTTCTTGTTGGAGTTCATTGGGATCATTTATCCCCAGTTTGGTTTACGAGGAAGCAGACGGGAAGCGAAGAAATAAAGCTCTTAAATCTTTATTAATATCTCATAGAAGTGAAATGGAGAATTAGTGATTATGGATGCGTTTTTCAGGTGAGATTTGGCAACAATCATGCCAGACACGCAAGTCCTTGTCAATGACTTCCTTAACAAGCTTAGGAAACGGTAAAACTTTCCTGTCTGTTTATAGAGTTGTTGGAAAAAATGACATGTGGAGGCTGTGTTATGTGATTATGAGATAAATTATGTGTTTTGTGGTGGCAGTAAAATTGAGGGCTCGCTGGCAACATCGAGGCAGACAGCGGAGCTCCTTCGCTCGGTGATTTCACAGCAGCGGGTGCCTTATACAAATCAGGCTGGAGCTCTGATTGATGCTGTAAATGCTGTTGGAGAGCGGCTGATTGCTGCAAATCCTGTTGGTAAGCGTTTTGATTGGATTGTGTTTGATAACTAAGTGACATCATCTGTTTTGTAGAACATATATTCATCAGTTGATACCAGTGTTTTAAAGGGCGAATTTGGGTCGCGCCCGGGGCGCGCCCAGAGGCGTTTTCGAGCAAAAACGCCCCTGAGCGTGAATCTTATGGCGGAAGTATCACGGGGCGGTCGTTTTTGAGGTTTGGGCGTTCGCCTAGACCCGAAGCGTACGCTTTTTACGCCCGGGACGTCTGGGCGTATGCCCAATGCATTTTTTGTATTTCATTTTTCTCACCAACCAAACAAACGTAGATAGTCAATAGAATACGAAATCTAAACAAACAAAGCCTATAGAGAGGGGAAAGCAACGAGATACTCGAGAACAACGGCGAGGTAGACGGAAGCACCAGTTCCCACGTGCCGAGAGTAGCGGCCTTTTGTCAGATACCGACCGATACGACTGACCGGACACTGTAGACCGGCTTTGATGGACTGGGATACCGGTTTCTTCTTTGGACCGCCTCTTTTCCTTTCTCCCGCACCCTTCGTCGCTTTCCCTCCGGCATCCATCTCTCTCGCTCAAATAGAAAATGAAAAGAATATCAATTTTTATAGGGGCAGAGAGCCTCGGTTTTGGGATGAAGGAATATTCACCTTTGGATTCAAATTGATCTACGGTTTGGAGCTATCAATCCACGTGATATGTGACTGACCAATGAGACGAAGGGTTCATCTGTTTGGTCATAAAATTGGTGTCCAGACTGTGAGACCAGCTGTCGCTGCTGTGGCTGTCATTGTTAAAAATCGCACCACTGACCACTTGGTGTTGGTGGCCAGCTTAGCAGAATCTTGGTATATTCCTATGTAGCAAGTGTGTTTTACTTAAAATTATGCTGCATACGACTCAAGTGGTTTTGTTTTTTTTATAAAACTTAATTAAAAAAATGTAATGTGGTTAATTATACTTTTAAAAATATATTTTTTATTTTTATAAATCCTTAAGTTAATAAATGAATAAAATTTATTGATAATTAATTAATTTATATTATTTCAATTTTTTTAATATTTTTATAATTTAATTAATATTATTTTATTCAAAACGCCCCAACATTTCAAAAGACTTACGCCCCAACGCTTCGGGGCTTACGCCCCAACGCTTCGGGGCTTACGCCCCAACGCTTCGGGGCTTACGCCCCAACGCTTCGGGGCTTACGCCCCAACGCTTCGGGGCTTACGCCTCGCCTCATTGAGGTAAAACGCCTCACTCAACGCCCTCGCCTCTGAAAACACTGGTTGATACTTGGATTATGCCATGCTGCACAAACATCATAAATGAACTGCAAATTTTAATCAGCCAACTTTTATTGTCATTGAAGATAACATGGTTTTCCAGTTATCTTTCGGGGGGAGAAAAGAAGGAATGCTGTCTAGTTGAATAGACCCAGGGATTGTTTCTTGTCATTTGATGATGAAAATATCAATTAGAAGAAAAAGAACAATAAAATCACTGGGTTAATTGTCAATGATTGTGGAGGACTGCTTGTTAATATCTATATTACATGGACTCACAACATTACTATGTTAAAGCAAAAATTTATGAGCTAGTGGTACTTGTCAATAAAAATAAAATATCATTGTCATTTTCACAACTGAAATAAATTTCACCCGTGAAAGTAGCATACTGCTTACTGCTTCTTCATGTATGTAAACTGTTATTTTATTTTTGGATAATTTTACATGTAAATTGCTATTATGGTTAATATAAACCATCATTAGATTAGAGGAGCCATTCTTAACAGTGTTTCTAGTGGTTTGGTGGCCGTTATTAACAGTGTTTCTAGTGATTTGGTTTTGTAGAAAAGACTCTTTATGAAGAATATATGACTGTTTTTTATGCAATGGCAACATGCAAAACTTTGTCTTCATATTGTGTCTTGTGTGCTTTAAGATTTTTGTTGGTATTGATGAGGAATGTTCATTCAAATAACTTGTACTTACATATTATTGTGCCTAATTCGGGTATATAGATAAGGAAACACTGTATTTCTGATTCTATTGTTGAAGGGTAGACAAATTACCATTGTTGCACAAAATGGCTCAAAAATTGTTTATTTGTTTTCACTCCCGGAAGCATATTGGTATAAATTTTATGTCACCTTTTACTGCATTGCAAAGAGGTAATATTAAACAAAGTAGGGAATGCAAAAATAATAAAAATGCTGAGCTTTAGAAAGAAACTTAACATATCACATCTACAATCAATGGTGACCTTTAAAGGAGACAGCAGATCGGCGAAAAGTATATGTTACAACATTGGTCTAAGATTTGTTGAGCTTGCTGGGCATCAATCATTTACGCTGGTGTTTTAAAATTTTCTTTCATAGTTTTTGAGTTTATATTTTTATGATTCTTTGGCAGTGTAATTGATGCTTTTCTATGATAATATTCTATGAATAATATTGCAGAGGTTGCTGTGGGTAATATTGTGAGGCGTGTTCTGCACATTATTAGGGAGGAGGATCTTACTTTGACAACAGCTGCTGTGGCTGGGCTGAACTTGTCAGCTGTAAGTGATGATGAAGATAATACCGAGCAAGGTGACCACCCAGTTCTATCAGCTGCAGTTGTTGCTGCTGCTGCTAGGAGCACTTTGCGTCCCCCTTCCTTGCAAACACTACTCGAGGACACACCTGATTCTGCAGCTATTCCTCATACTTCTTCATCTGGGGGTGATTCTGAAGGAAAAAGCAAATGTGTGCTTCCTCTCTCTTTCTCTCCCCTTACACCTTTACCAGTGGATGTTATGTTCCTCTTTTTGTAATCTTTGATATGCTTAATGAAATTAGAATTCTGCTATTACTACTTTCTGAAGACAGTTTTTTATGATATGCTTAACAAAATTGGAATTCTGCATTTAGTACTCTCTAAAGATAAGAACATTGCTCCCCCTCTTAAAATTGGCTCTCATGGAGAAGTGGATTGCGGTAATGATAATAGTTGTGTTCAATTTTGTATATATATTAATTTAGGAACGCTAGTCTTGATGGTAAAAAATTATTTTCCTCCACAGCTGCTGATAAAAATTCAAGAAGTCGGAAGCTGAAGCATGATGTCATTGAAGCGGTTAATGAACTTATTCAAGATATTGATACATGCCATGAGCAGATTGCTGAACAAGCAGTAGAACATATACATCAAAAGTATTTTTCTCCCCTCCAAGCTGATTATTTGATTTTGTTGGTCTCTGCAAACCATTTTCACCCCTTATGGGATTTGGCCACATTAAAAAGAGCACTGGTTTGCTCATAGGTTTTGTAAATCTATAACATTTGTTGGTGAGAGTCATAGGTTGTTTGATTAATTTTGGCATGCATGCACTAATTTGTTCTTAATCATCTATGCCTGTGCATGTAGTTTTTGATTGATCATTCAGTGTCATTTCAGTTGTTTGTTTGTGGTTTCTATGTGCGTTTAGAGATCTCAGAGTTAAGTTTTAGTTTTACAGAGTTCGTAGGATAATCTGCTGAAGGCACAGAGATGATGGTTAACATGGGATCATATTAGGATGCCATAAGAGATTTTACACCTGAAGGTCATTTTTCTTTGAAATGAGCTGAATGCTTTTGTTTCGATATGTTGAAGTCCAGATTGTTTCTTGTAAAATGTTTCATTTGCTTCCAGAACTATTTCATCTGTAGCTTTGATGTAAAATGCATAAATTTTTTGTGAGGGATAATGAATTGTGGACATAGGTGATTTTCCTAAGCAAAATAGTTCTTTTTGATGAGTAGGGGGAGGGGGAGAATAGAAAGTGAAGACAACATTCAAGCTCCGTTGTGGGCCTTCAATTTATGCTTAGGCACAGCCTTCATGATGCTTTGGTGAGTGCATAATCACTCTTAAAGACCTCACGAAGTGATTGGACAGTAATCGAGAATATTTGGCGCAAATTGGTTACCTAGAGGCTTGCATTTTAAAATGCAAAATTTCGATGTTAAACCATCCCATATATTCTGGATATTGTAGCATGCATTCTTACGTATTTCGTTTCTTGAAGTGAGGGTGGTATCAGTCGCATTTCGTTTATAATTTTTTTTTGGTTCAAATTCTTTGCATTGCTGGAGAGTTATGTGGTCCTTTTAACTCAATTTTTTTTTAATGTGATTTTTGATTTTCAAATGCTAAGGATTCATACTTTCTGTCCAAATTCGTATACAAATTTTTTTGTTGGAGAAGCTCATAAGCGTAGTTAATTTACAAAATATTTGTTGACGTTCACGCGTGGGGCAAATTTAGAATTTATATATGGTGGCTAGAATTAGAACTCGATAGGCTTAGGATTTTTGGTTTTTATGAAGCTCGATCATGTTTCTAAAGTCTTTACTTGGTGATTCCCTGGAGGGGGGAGCCAAGATTTTCATATGGAGGGAGGGGGAGAGCTATTGTAGACAATGTCTTTTTGTTATAAAAAAAAATCTCAGTTTATAGTGGCATCATCACTTCATATATTGCTCATAAAATTCAAAGGGAAGAAAAAGAGAAAGGAAATACTAATGAAAAATAACTTGTAGAGTTCTTTGTTGCTTCTTAAAATTGTTTTTTACTACTAATTACGAGTGCCACAATATATCATAGTAGCAAATTATTTTACTAATACTCTTTGTATGGTAGAATAGCAATATATATTTATATATATTGCGCATGTATATCCAAGTTGGGTCATTACAAGTATGTTAATCCTTGGCTTTTCACATCTACCAATTAAATCAGTTTGATTGTCCTATGATACTTGAATATAACTTAATGATTTGTTGGTTGTTGTTACTCTGTCAATTGGGGTATTGTTCCAATAATATATTTCCAATGGAACAATGAAGGAGAGTTTAGGTACTTGATATTACACGACATTCATTTTATGAATGTGAAACTTAAAATAGTTATGACATATTTAGAAAAGTGAATTTCTTTACCCAAAGAAAGTAGAAATTAGAAGGGTGAATTGAGTTGGCAAGAACTAATCCAATACAAGTCTTTTTGACATTTTGGACTGTAAAATTAATTAGGGAATGTTAATAGCGTTAGGTTATTTCTTCTAATCCCGTGAGATAGAGAATGTGCATCATAGACTATAGTCACAGTTTGTGGGATGTGTTGAGCTTAGCAAACATACTTCTTCTCTACATTTTTCAGATTAATAAGTTTTCGTATTATTGACATTCATGTGTGAGTTTAAATCCCACATTAAGAGGCTATGGGACAAGTTAAGAATTTACATATGGTGGTTAGGCTTAGAACTCATAGGCGTAGGTTTTTGGGTTCCTAGGTTAATAATTTCGATTTTGAAAAAGATTTTGGGACTAAAAAAATACGGAAATTTCAATGCAAATTTCGACGGATTAAAAATTTCGATTTCAATTTGATAAATTGTGGAACTTTATAGTGCAATTTGGAAAATTTGAATGAAAATTTATGGAATATTGATTGATGCATTTATCCATCTTTTAGCATTATAGCATTGTAAATATATTGTGTATAATGATACCAAGTAATGTACCATATACTACTAAGTTTCACAGCTTAGTTATCTTAATTATCTTATATAAAAAATCATAAGTTAATATTATAGAAATAAAACCATCATAGTACATAAATGTTCAAATATAATCACACAACAACATTAAATATTACAATATCCATAAAAGTAGCATAATAGTTAATACCACAGAGCTCTAATGAGCTTCAAAACTGTTACTCTTATTTCCACATGAATAAAGATTTGGTAGGCTAGAGATAAAATTAACAATGATGAGCCTATGTCATCAAATTTTTGTAAGATCCAAAGTAATTTTGAACATGTGAAATATATTACTTTTGACTAACATCCTTTAAAAACTAAAGCGGTGGTCTACCTTTAGATTAATTTATCTGCTGTTCACCTCCTAATACTTGCTCTGCCATCCCATGTTCATGGAAAGTATTCGGAAGGTGGATATCCATAGTTATGCGGTAAAGATGGTCTATACCTCATGTCCCATAACATGGCATTATGTCTATTCAAGATTTTGAATAAAGTGGTTGAAAGTACCATCATCATAATTCATTTTGGATATTTATGAAATTTTGCCACTTTCTCGACATTAACGTGTCCGATAGGAGAAATTCCATATTTTATTGAAATCTCTCGATATTACTGAATTCTACTCACATTTCTAGAATGTGAGAGAATTGTGTTAAAAAGAAATGGAAGTGCATTTATATTTCGGTACCCTTGGTACTGGAGATTTCGAAAGATTTCAGAGAAATTAAAATCCTTACATGACTGCTCAATTGTGTTTGTTAGGTCTTTACTTGGTGATTCCCTGAAGATTAGATCTCTTTCCAGTCAAGTATCTCTATTAGACGAGGTGGGATGTGTTGTGTTTTACCCTGTCTATGCCAAATTGGTCTTTAATATGCATTCTATTTGTATGTTCTCTTTTGTTCGCAAAGCACTCGCTCACCTCAATAAGATGTTTATATTCCTCCATCTATCTAAACATATACCTTTATGCAGATTGGCTTATTTAAACTAAATTTGGATGATGCTTGTTGATGCTTCCTGTATTTCTTTTTTTCAATTGCTAATTTAATTAATCTATTCTAAAATGTGGTCCCAGTGAGGTAATTTTAACTTTAGGCAGTTCGAGAACAGTACTGGAATTTCTTTGTGCTGCAAAGGAGAAAAAGAGATCATTCCGGGTGTTTGTTGCAGAGGGTGCCCCCAGGTTTGTATAAGCAGCTTCTATTTGTTGTGAGACAAGAATTTATAATTTCATATTTAGCTGGTGTGATTTTGATTCTCTTTGTAACACCGTATACAGCTTCTATTTGTTGTGAGACAAGAATTTATAATTTCATATTTAGCTGGTGTGATTTTGATTCTCTTTGTAACACCCTTTTTCTTGTTTTTCCCCTTTGGCCACTTTATGTTATACGATTAGGTACCAGGGGCATCTTTTGGCAAAGGAGTTGGTTGCAAGAGGTTTACAAACCACATTGATTACTGATTCTGCAGTTTTTGCCATGATTTCCAGAGTGAACATGGTACGTTAAGTCTTGGGCTTTTTCATATTTGGCAATCTTGGACTATTTTCAACTTCCTTGGTGAAATTTGCATTATGAAGGTTATAGTTGGAGCACATGCTGTCATGGCCAATGGTGGGGTTATAGCACCTGTTGGATTGAATATGGTTGCTCTTGCAGCTCAAAAGCATGCTGTCCCTTTTGTTGTACTTGCTGGCAGTCACAAGGTAATCTGGCCAACTGTACTCTCTCAGAACTTTTAGTGAAATTATATGCAAACCAATTTTCTGTAACTTCCGTTTGTACATTGCCTGATTTGTTTATGCTCTGTAGTGGATTTAAAGTGCTGATGAATTGTGAATTTGGTGGAAAAATCTTTCCACTTGGATGAATTATAGATGGAACTGTGTATACGAGGCACGGGCTTTGGTTATAACAGAAAAGTAATGTATTTGTCTGTATAGTGAACTTTTTGACGTTTGATTATGCTATGATCTTTTCTCTAAATATAAAGAGAAAGTTGAAACCTTTTGTGTTGTTTCTTTTTATTGTGTATTCAATTCATGGAATCTGGCAGTATGTAGTAAAACCAGTTTGAATGTTAAATATGGGTATTTGTGCTTGTTTGCTTTAGCCATAGAGCCATTATGTGAACTTCTTATAAGATTATTTCATGGAAGATTTTATTATTTGCTCTGCGAGATGAAGTGTAAGAACCTGAATAAATCAGGTATAATAAAGTTTGGATCATTGAGTTGTGTAGGTGATCTTTGGATTGGAGTTGTGTAGGTAATCTTTGAATTTGATTTTCTCAGTAGTGTCCATCTCTCTCTGGTATTTCTTGTTGATCATCTTCTAATCGCCTTGCATATCAATTATGAATTGAATTGAAGTTGAGGAATCCAGTTTTATGAAGCTTTCTCTATTTTTGTCACCACCATCAGAAGGAAGGGGGAATCAAAAGATAAAACTGCTAGCATTCACGTAAAAATTTCTCTTGCACAATCAGAGTGAATTATTTTCTAGTGTCTTGATTCTTGTAGCTCTTAGTGCCTGTCTAGGAACGAGGTGAAGGATGTAGGCTTATTTGATGGCTGTCTTCTCAATGGGTAGTCATTGTTTACATTTTCCTCCTTTTCTTTTTTGAAAATGACTCGAATAGCTGAGATAAAAGGTGAGAACATGGACTCAAGTTCATTAATAGTTTGCTATATTACTTTGCTTCTCCACCAAAATCTTTCTATTTCTCTTTCTTGGTGGTGCAGTTCTATGCATAACCAGGAACATCCAAGCACCTGATGACACAATTTATCATATATCTCAATTGTGAGATGTCTCACAAACATTTTGTGTCTTCTGCAGCTGAAGTTACCCATTTCACAATTGAAGTCTGCCACAACACATGACAAAGCCTTCTTCCCATATTTGATATTCCCCAAATTCCTTTTGTACTTAAACTAAATATAGAGAGGATAAAGAGTGATAGGGAAAGGTACTCTGAATCAGGGTAATGCTTCTTAGCCTTCTTAAGGACTGTAGCGATTGATTTGGTTTACTGTTCATCTTCTTTCAGCACAAATGTATTGGTGTTAATGACATGGAGTTAAACTTATTCTGTAGTCTGTCCCCTATCATTAAAAAATGCCCTATTTGCTGCATCAACGCATGAATGTCCATGCCCCTCTGAATACTCACTTGACTGAAGAATGTAAGAAAAATCAGTGAGCCAAGTCTCACACAGCACTTAATTGCTGTAGGCCACTGTGTATCTGATGTTGTCTGTATGGTTTATGCATCTCTTACCTTCCAAATAAAGGTACTACTTTGTTTAGCCTTGAGGAGGGAAAGGACAGTGTAAAGATGCATAGGGTAGCTGACTAGTTTCATGTTGCTTCTTGAGAATTGCATATAAATTTTTATGTTCTCTTATGAATTTTATTCTGGTGAGCCATGGATGCTGGCTCTTTTCAATGTTCTCTTGTGTGTTTGGATTATTAGTTAACACGGCTGACCATAACTTTGGTGTAAGTGGAGAAGCAAGAATACATTTATAAGAAAAATGGCTGCCAAAATCCTGCAGTACTCCTGTTAAAATGCATCTGCATGGTGTTTAGGCTGCCTTTTTTTTCCTCATGATTTACGGACATGCTAGTTACTAAGTAGAATTTACCTACAGTTGCTTGTTTCATATATAATTACTGCTCAGTTGGTTTTTAGTTTCAATTCTTGCTCGTCTTTTTTTTACTTATGATCTGCATAACAGTTATGCCCCCTGTACCCACACAATCCTGAGGTGTTACTGAATGAGTTGAGATCCCCGTCTGAGCTGTTGGATTTTGGAGAGTTCTCAGACTGCATGGATTTTGGAACTGGCACTGGTTCCCCCCATCTTCTTGTTGTCAATCCAACATTTGATTACGTGCCACCGAAGCTTGTTAGCCTGTTTATTACTGACACGTAAGTTACTACGTTTTAATGAATAGTACTTGAGAGCTTTGAAAGAGTAAGCCTTATTATGCAATGTGGTAAATGATTGATGTTTAGAATTTACCCATTCAAACTACAAATACTTAAGTGGCTGTTTGGAAACACTTAAACTGGTTTATTGACTCATTTGGAAAAAAGTAACTTAAAAGAATAAGTTGGATTTGGTTACATTAGAAAATCAACTCTTCCCAGTAAAGTCAGTAAAGTTTGCTTTATAAAGTCAGAAAGCTTTGCCTTTTCACTTATAAGTCTGGAGGGTGAACGGTGCATGCCTGATGCAAAAAGAAAGAAACCATTTTATTCATACTGTACAATTTATCATAAAAGTAACTTATCCTGAAGCCCTTAAAAAAAACAAACAGGCCCTAAGGCTTAAATCAATTAATAAAACCTATTTATTTCACTATAGACTGTGAATTGTCTAGTCCTGATGTGATGCATGCATGTAATTCCTACTTCAATTTCAGATTCCCTATATTGCACATGTTTCGAGTTTTTTATCCCTGCATTTGCCAGACAATCCTACTAATCAGTCTCTATTTTACAGCGGAGGGCATAACCCATCATACATGTACCGGCTCATTGCAGATTATTACTCTGCTGATGATTTGGTGGTGCAGCGAAGGCCTACTTCAGGGAATTGAATTTGGAGCAGTCAGATTTATTTTATGTTAGGTAAGACCTCTTTCCTATTAATAAATTAGGGTTGTCATATTCTGGAATTTAATTTTATTAGTTGGACACTGATAATAAATTGGTAATGTAAACATTTGAGTTTGAGATATCAATTCCAGCATTATACAAAAATGAGATGCTCATATCTTTCTTCGGGACTGGGTTTCTCATCTTGGAATTTGGTACTGGGTTTGTAAATTCTTTCATGCATAACTCTCATTTTGTTCCGGAACTGCTGTGGAAGAAGAAATTCAATCATACAGATTTGGAACTGCATTGACAATTTGTTAATGCTGGAAAGAAGTTTGCGAAACCACAGTTACTAGATTATGGAATGGACTTTGACAAAGCAATTTTGTGATTTTGCTAGAAGCTGTGAGCTGTAATGGAGAAACGGAAACAAAAGAAAAGTATTTTTTGTCATTGTATCGGGTGGGACCAAGCTTTGTAATCTGTAGCAATCGTTACTGCATATGGATCAAAACAAATTATTGTTGTATTGCGTCTACCTGGAAAATTTGGTAGCGGTCTGTAGCTGGGGATAATGACTAAATATAGTTTCTTCAAGTGTATTTCTTAGTTAAAACTTTTCTTTCATTCTACATGGTTGTTTAAATATCTCGCCATTGTCATGATTGTTTTCCTATTATTTCAATATATTTGGATGGAAGGAATAAAGAAGCGAAGGGATTTTGGGTGAGAATCTCTTTTCCAGTTTGGGAGTTTCTTTTTACATTAGTGGGGAGGGAGATTGAACTTGACCTCTTTTGTTTTCCTAATTAAGGATCCGGAGGCAACCAATACGCCAGAGGCCTGGGTTAGTGTGAGAGTTTTTACACGAGTGGAGATAACTCCACCCTCCAAAATCCTTCAAGACCTCTTTTTCAATTGTTTTCAAATTGAAAGGATTTGCAGTGGAAGAATTCTGAAGTTGTAATTTTTTATCTATCTTATCAAGATCACCCTTCCAACCAAATTAGACATTTAATTGGTGAAAAGCAGAACTAGAATAACGTCTTGACTTTGTACTCTCTTTAAGTTTTTGTCCTCTTAACCTAATAAGAAGAGAAGCACTCAACCTTCTTCCTCATATATTGAGACATGCTTAAGCTCATCTTTTCTCATGCCTTCAAGCTCCCAAAAACGATGTTGAAGGACATGGACTGAAGAATTATGGAAGGTACTTGCTTTTGCTTTGGTGTAATCTACTGCATTTAGCTAGTGTGTTACAGCAAGTTGTCTGTGTTCGGAACAATTGTGTAACCCTATCAAGTGCATTGGACCGTCTCTCATCTCAGCATTGTAGCTTTAAGGGTGAGTTTAGTTAAAAAGAAAAAGTGGCTGAAAAAAAGCATGAAAGAGAAGTGGATGGAATGTGTTTTTCTCTTGGTTAACAAAAAAAAAAAAGAAAAAGAAAAAAAGAAACCAATGTTTTCCTCTTAAATCATTTTTTTTTTTCAAATTGTGAAGATTCGAGAGTAAGCGAAGAAAAAAAGGCCTGGATGTCATTTTATCAATGTTGTAGTTTAGGTTCGGGTTTAGAGTGAAATGAGATAAGAGATTACCAACCTTTGGCTGGTATTAAGATATATATAGAAAAAAAGAAATGTACAATAATGCCCTCACACTAATACTTCCAATTCCTTTAATACTTTTAATATTATCCTTAACACCCTTCCTCCTCAAGTTGGAGCATATATATATATATATATATATATATATATATATATATATATATATATATATATTCACGTAACTTATTATAAATGGATCTAAACAAAATATCATCAAATGGTTTAATAAACATACATGCTAATTGATATGCAAATTTCACATGTCTTATGCTAATCATATTTTGAAGAAGTTTTTCTTGAACAACATGATAGTCAACCTCAATGTGTTTTGTCCTTTAATAAAACAGTAGATTAGTCGCAATATGAATAATATGTTTGGCTATAACAAAACAAATTCATAGGAAAAAATTGCTTAAACTCAAGTTCTGCTAGATAATGTCTCAACCAAACTAATTCACATGTGGTATTGGTCAGATTCTGTATTCAGGCTTCGAACTTGATTGAGCAACCATTGTTTGTTTGTTACTTTTTCATGACAACAAATTAACTCCAACAAACACACAATATCTAGAAGTGAATCTCCTATCTGATGGAGAACTGCTCAATCTACATTAGTATTACCCTTAATCTGAGTATGACTATGGTTTTGGTGAAGTAAACCATGGCTAGAGGCAGTTTTAAGATATATCAAAATACAAATAACATCCCAATGACTCGTCTGTGGGACATCGAGAAACTGACTGACCACACTTGACATAAATGTGATATTTGGTTTAGTTTGACTTGGTGACAACTAAATAGTTTAGTTTCCCAACCAATCATCTATACTGTTTTGAATCACTCCACAACTTACCTTAGTCAATTGCAACTTACCGTAGTCAATTGAAAGTTTTGTTTTGAGATTCATAGGATTATCTATAGTCTTGCACCCCAACATCCTTATATTGCTCAATAAATCAAGGAAATATTTTCGATTAGACATAAATACCGTGATGAGAACAAGCAACTTCAACACTTAGAAGGCATCTCAATTGTCCAAGATCTTTAGTTTGAAACTTGTTGCCAAGAAACATTTTCAAAGCTTGAATTCCTTCTTTGTCATATCTTGTGATCACCATATTATCCACATAAATAAACAAACACATCTTATCTGCCCCACCATGTTTATAAAACATTGAGTGATCTATTTCATATATATTGAGATTAAAGTCAATTAACACATCACTATACTTGCCAAACCATGTTCTTGGGGACTATTTCAAGAAGAAGCTAAGCTGTAAGAAAAATTCTTGAGGCTACCATATGTAAAAGAGCATAAAGGGATTCCAATCAATAGACTAACTCACTCCCTTTAAGCAACAACCTCCTCCCGAAGAAAAGCATTCTTAACATCTACATGATGTAAAGACCAAGCATACGTGACCAACAAAGAAAGAAAAACATGGACTAATGTAAGTTTAACCACAATAAAGAATGTTTCAAAATAATCAATACCATAAACCTGAGTACATCCTTTGCCACAATACAAGCTTTCAACCAATCAACAATGTCATCAAGGTGAACTTTGAAGCATACACCCAACATCCCACAACAGATTTACCAAGGAGAAAGAGATCAACTCTCATGTATCATTATAAGCTAAGGCATGCATTTCATCATCCAAGACTGTTTTCCAACAGAAAGAAACAAGAAGAGACCTAAGAAGAACAATGGAGACAGAGACAACAAACGAAGAATATAAAGATAACTGATCACAAGAAACATAAATAAATATGATGAACAATACATGAGTGTATATTCTTTCAAAGAGCAAGAAGAAAATCATCTTATCAACATAAGGGACCAATAGGTCTCGGATGACAGGTATAGACTTACAAAAGAAGAACAAGTGGGGAAAGAGGCATGAGGGTGGAAAGCATTGCAAGTGTGGGATCGAATGTTCGAACTGATCAAGAGTAGGCATTAGAAATGAAAAGGAAGCAACCAAATCAGAAATCTACTGATATTCGGAGCAAAATGGAGTAAACATAAAGAAGATGACATCACACAGATAAAGGAGGCTTTAAGGACAAACTATAACATCGATACCCTTTCCACATACAAGTGTAGCCTATGAAAAAACACCTAATGGAATGGGATCAACTTTACCCATCTAATCTCTCTATTTAACATTATAAAAAGTACAATGATAAAAATTATGTAGAAGTAGAACACCAGTCGCTATATTAATATTACTGCAGGCAACTTCTAAACCCATTATTAAAAAATGAAATCAATCAAGAACGGGTCAGCCTCCTAATTTAGGTAACTGGTCTAAAAGTAAAGAATAGGTCTTTGAAACTCTGCACTAAAACCTAGATATCACACAAGCTGTGGCCTTATAAAAAGAAAATAAGTACATTAAAAAAATAAACTGAACATTCACCAGTGAATGATGTTACAGAAGCTGAGGACAACCACAATCATCACTGATAATCTACATCAAACCAGAAATAGAGGGAAGTCCGAGCATAAATGACTCGAACTCGCTGCAATGCCAGGTCACCACTTGTCAAAACAGCCTTGGCACCTCCTTCAATCCGGGTTTGGAAAACTGAGACGCTATTGCTGCGAGTCTTCACAGACGAAGAGAACACCTCATGCCCACCAGCTGTACTCACAATAGGACAAGAGAGGTAGTCTAAGGGGTTTGATTCACATTGAAGAATGCATCCATCAATGGTTAGCCTTCCACTTCTATGAAGCAAGCAGCAACCAAGCTCTGCTTTCACTGTTAAATTTGCCACCTTGCAGGTGGATAGGAACTCCAGCGCACTGCTCAACAAAAGGAACACAGCACATACCAAAATCTTGTTCCTTATGATGAAAAGGTGGTGGAGATTTTCCCGGAAGCAACTCCAAATTGCAGAATAATAGTAAATTCTATTTACTGGTGGCTTGGCATGGAAGCCTATTCACCTCTGGATTTATGGAAACAGTTGAAATCCAGCAATTTGGAGTGTCTCCTCGTTTCCAATAAGGGAACTCTCACAAAAATCACCACACAAGAATACAAAGCAAGACATAATTGTAGTAATTTTGCAAACCTGTCTGAACCTCGAGAACAGATGAGGGTAGTTTCATCAGGAAGCTCACCTGCACCAATCTGAACAAAGCAAGTTGAGACAGAAAAAGATGGAATTTAGTTAACTATAAGTTCAATCTTTTTTCTTCTACTGAGTGCAAAGACAAGGTTTGGCACATTATTTCTTTCCCATTTTAAACCCACCGAGACAAATAAATGACAACCCAGCAAATAAATGTTTTTAATACGCATATAATCAAATATTAACATTTTGGACCCAGATGCACATAAGTACACTAGGATCATACACTGCTCTTCTATAATAAAAACCAATTGGTACTTGGTGCATCATAGGCTTCTAAGTTCCTTGCCTCAGGTACGTCAAACAGACACTAACAACATGTGAAGTGAAAGATTATCTAACAAGCAGAGACACATCTATAACAAAAACACATAAAACAATATAAACCATATAACAAAGAAAATTTGATGGGTTCATCATTGGCCAGGGTCTAATGCAATGCGTGAGACAGACCTAATTTTTTTCGTTCACTAACAGCACCTAAGATGAGAGACAATGCATCAACATAAATACACATTATCGAATCACAGATGGGCCTTAGCATTCATGCACATACCCACTTGACAAACTATGCAGCTTTATCCACCACTAGTTTCAAAAGAAAAATTAGAAGAGGGAAAGCAAAATTTAACAAAAATAATGAGGTCAATTCTCTATTCAACTATCAGACCATGATGCAACAAAGTGAGCTAAACTAAAAATAGAAATTAAAAAAAAAAAAAAAAAAGTGACCAAAAGATGGAAACAAACACATAAACATGTTCAAATATCACTGAATTGAAACATGTTAAGGACAACCAATAAAAAAAACATTTTAAGGACTAAAGTAAATCTAAGGACAAATCAGCAAGTAAAAAAACAAGCGAGCCAAACAGTAGTTCACTTGCTTTGTGTCTTCATGAGTCACACCACTGTATTGAACTACTTGAGGCCAAGAACTTAGTGAACCTATAATGATGACCAATGAGCACTAGGTACCAACAGCTTTCATCATATAGAATAGCACTGTATCATTGATCCAAGTGTACCTATATCATATGCGTCTAAGGCCAAGGTGTTAAATGTATGATTAAATACATATTTAAATTTTTATTTGCTAGGTTGTCATTTATTTGTCTTAGTAGGTTTAGAATGGGAAGAAAACAATGTGCAAGAAAATAAGTTGGAGCTGGGTCCTCCCAGTGTGATGGTAAGAAAGTGTTGTCCGAATTTTCATGCAGTGTAATGGCAGAGTCGCAAATCTGTGCATGTGAACAAGGGCATATAACTGTACATTGCTCGTACTCCCAAAAACAATGGGAGATGTTTTTATCGATGCCCATCCTGCCTGGTACATATGCAAAGCAATTATAGTACAACTGAGAAAGTTTGATTGGGTCATACGATAATTTATAAATAATTTTTACGATTCACGATTCGATTCAATTCAAGACATAAACGATTCGAATCGGTATGCCGAATCTAAGTTAATCATGAATCAATGTCGAATTTACGATTCAATACGATTTATTTCGCTTCGTACTATTCTCAATAAAACTTTCAATTTTTTTTAAAAAAAAATTATAGAAAAAAGGTTTAAGACAAGATGTTTAGAGTTAAAATAAACATAGTTCATTAGTTTTCTCTTTCATAAGTTAATCTAGAAATTTAAGATTCTAAAACTTTTTGTGATGAAACAAACAAGCCCATTTAGCATTCATAATTTTTTTTTATTTCAATCCATAATAGTATTAAGTATAGTAATACTATTATTTTATTTTATTACTTTATTACATTATTTATTATATTGTGCTATATTAGTAGTTAGTTGTTAGCAAATTACTATTATGTGACTACAATATATTAATTAGAGTAGGCCATGGTAGACAAGTGTTTTTCCAATGGTCACATTATCATTTAATATATATTAAAATATTTTACTTTAATGTATATTGTTTGTTTTACATGTATACATACCAATTTAAATTGATTTTAAGAATTAATATTGAATCTTAAGATTCGATTCTCAATTTGACAACTATGGTGACTACTAGGTGCCTTTTTGAAAAATAAGGCAAAGTGCCTTACACATACATTTTGGGGTAAAACACGTACTTTTGTTGGTAAATCCGTAATTTTTTTTATTTTTTTTTTACCATCATAAGTATGAATTTACCACAATATGTATGGATAAGGTACCTTCCTTATTTTGTTATCAAGGCACCTTAGACACCACCTCATCCAAGTGTGGATTATGATAAAAGACAGTTTGTATTTCTGACAAGTCTGTTTTCACCAAGCAGTCGGACAAAGTCCCAATCAATCATAAGCAAAAAAAAATCAATCAGTCACCAGTCTCCAGACTGAGTTGTCCGTTTTCACAAGTCCAACCCTATGAAACTAGATTGGGACTCATTTAAGTCCATTCAAGTCCCAAGATGAACTTAAATAAGTCACAAGTCCAAAAATCGGGACTTATCCAGCCGAATAACAAAAACTCTACAAGTCCCTACTTATTGCATTGAAATCTGGAAAAGTAGGGACTTATGGTCCTCCCAAATGAGGGCTAAGTTAAAACTCCTTCTTAGGAAAAAAAAGTCAAATTCAAAAGCAAAAGGAGATTTCTTATCAACTAACTTGTAGTAGCACACTTATAGATAAACACTGACAAATATCCCTGAAATGAAGGGTGATTAAACAAAGACTACGATACCTAAGATCTACTAGAAGCACAGTCGACCAAATTAATATTCTAATGGAAAATATACAATAATCATGATATGTAACAACAATGTTTCTGACAAAATAACTTTGAAACATACCAGGCAAAGAGGTTTTTTTATTTGAATATTAGAGGCAAGATGAATCCCGCCAGCTGCAATTAAAATGGTGTCGCCAGGTCTAGAAGGAACAGTGTGATTATCAGATTTTCATGACTCACGATATGACTAAAGAACCATATAGGCAATTGTAACTCCACAAACCTCGCTGCAGATACAGCTGTTTCAATGTTTGGGAAAACTCCAGGATCAGATAAATCTTTAACTGACCGGTCTACGCGCAGCCACAAGCGAGGATGACATGCCAAGTAATTCCATCTGTGGCAAACGAGGGCGGTATTATACCGATCTGCAAACTCAATAGCAATATGTGAAAGAGATCGCACAAAATTGTCATACATGCATTGTGGACAACAATATCGATCAGGACACTCATGCAACCGACATATGACGATATCTCAACACCAACCATCACAAGAAAAACACTTTCATATGAACATTACATAGTAATTCAAGACAAATTATAAACAACCTCTGCACCCCCAAACCCCCAACAGAAAAGAGGAAAAGAGGAATGAAAGCTACTGCAATGTGATCCAATCTGATCCCTTTTCTGGTCCAGCTCTGTTGGGTTTGACTCCTCTCATGTAAAACCACTGATCTCATAGCATAAGCACCAACAAATGCCATCATCTAAGCAAGCTCACTCACAGTAAGTATTCAACAAAATGATATTTTCGTAAAATGATCTAATTCTTAAAACCTCATTCAATTTCAACTAACTCATTTTGATTTAGGCTCAAATCTTAAAACTTTTAGATTTTGTTATATGTATAATTATTATATTGGTAAACATATCAAGTAAGGTCTTGGTAACTTTTTTCCACTTAAATGAGGAAACTCCACTAGATACAGACAATATTGCGTAACTGTAAGTTTTCTTTTCCTTTAAAAAAAGGAGCTGAAAAGGTTTAGTTCTACATTAATTGAGCACTGGGGACAAATAGAATCAGTAGCAGCATCAAATTCCGATCTATTGCATAGCTAATTCTAAAGTGACTCCATGGCCCTAATGCCTATTGGAACAGTTAACCACAATTGGACGAAAGTAATTAGCAAAATAAAACTCCAGCTCAGAACATTCACAGAAATGCAGCTGAGAGTTGATAACAATTGGCTGAAAACAAATTAGAATAGATCCTCAACCAATATAGCATTCAAAGGCCCTATACTCCTCCAGTTTCAGCACTTTATGCCCTAAACTTTTAAATTGGGGTCTTTTAAAGTATTCAACAGGCAAATACAGTACAGCGAGATACTAGCAAAATAAAGCAAAACTAATTGACTAAACAATTAGCTGAAAAAAAACTGATCAAACCCTAGTCCCCTTCCAATTAAATCAACAGCTTATACAAGAATTAAGCGAAAAATGCATGATTTCCAAAAGACCCATCAATATAGGAACATTCAGCTAATTAAAAACCAGTCTTACATGAATCTATTAGACAAAACCAAACATAAGTTTCTATAGCATGTATACATATACATATGCATACAAAGAGAGAGAAAGGAAATAGGTACCTGGAATAGGGGATAAAAAGTTGAAGATGTGCATAAGGCAACCATCATCAAGATTGTTAATAGGAGCAAAAGAAGCTGAATTCTTCCTTATTTTGTTGTACTTTAACTTTCTTGGCTTATTCCCTTCTCGCTCTTCAATCTCCATATCTGCTAGACGAAAATGAAAAGCTACCTTAGATTTTGACTAAATAAATGATGGTGCAATGCAATTACCGGCAAACTGACACATTGACACGAACCGAGTTTGGGCTTTCAGTACTCTCTCCTACTGCATGTCTTGGCCTGTAAGTAGGCTGGGCTCCCATGGCCCAATCATAGCCCAATGCAATTGCCACTAAGCTCCAACTTGAATCAGAACCAAAGAATTGCTTATCAAGAGGTTTTTTCTTGTGTGCGAGTATTTTCACACGTGAGACACAAATATTGAATCATACTACAGATCCTATATTATTACACAGAACATGAATGAATTTCTCCCTTCACTGCCCCTCCTACAGGTCCTATATTATTGTCCTTATGGTAAATCCAATCCTTTTTCAGATGGAGACCCAACAACTCTGATGTTTTCTCAGTCAAAATGTTGGTTACCATTTTGTACCATGTCCCAAAATCCTTCCAATGCATCCCCTGCCTTCTCTACTAAAATATGGGCCTACCTCTGGAAACTCAAAACACTGCACAGTTAATACTTGTAAAAGATTTTGCATTAAAGCCTTCCCTATTAAAGAATTCCTAATTCATATAGGGGAATCCAAAATTATTGATGCCACGTTTTGATTGGTGGAGACTGTAAAATAATAATTTAAAATATTTTTGTTTGATATAATGTTTTGATTAATGGCACAATAATCAAATTTTAATCTTAAATAATACGAAAAAAATAAAAAATAAAAAAAACTCCTTTGTATCATGATTGTTCACACTTCACGGCAAACTTTGCATGGACTATCGTTTATTACTGATCTTGCTGTACTTCCCCCGATACGAAAACAATTCGACCGTCAATACTGTTAAACCGGGTCCCACAATATTGACGATCCAGATTTCTCTTTCTGTAAAACAAAAAGGATTCTACTGCTACCATTAAACTTCTAAAAATACTCGTATAAAAAGTTGTGCCCTAAAAGGATTCTGGAAAGAGAGAGGGAGACGACAATGGCAACTAATGACGGCGGCAACAGCTCCGGCAAAGCGGGTGGCGTTGGTTGCGGAGGATTTGGTCATGGTGATAGTGATAGAAACCAGTGCTTAGCGAGTTACGTGGACAAAGGTATCGTGGAGAGCAAAAGGTATTACTTGTCTCGCAAGACTGTTTGGGAGATGCTCAGTGACCGAGGCTACGACGTGCCTGACTCGGAACTGGCTCGCTCACTCACTGAATTCCGTTCTGTTTTCGGCGACAAACCTGACCTCGAACAACTCCGTATCTGCGTCCCCCTCCGCTCCAATCCTCGTCAAAAGGTTGTATACTATATTATGTGATATATACGTACATATTTTTTTTTACTTGATTTGTTGAACCGTTTCTTCCTGTTGTCAACATTTAACAGTTTAAAGTTTTTTCTGTTCTTTTCTTCTCTGTATGTCCGTTCTTTTTTTCTTCTCTCCATTGTATACTAATTGATGGCCACATTTTAAATATATGCATGCTCCACAAGTTGGTTTGTGTACATCTTTCTAGCGACTAACTACTTTTTTCTGAAGTTTTCCCCCTTTTTTCTCTCTACAATTTCCTTAACTTTGAATTAATCTTGCTATGCTTCTATGCAATCGATGGACCAATATCTGTTTCCTCTCTAAAATCATGTAATTTTGTTTGGCATTGTCAATTTGACATTGTGTAAACGTTAGTCTTTTGTGTGCATTTAAATCTCGATCAGTTGAAGTGTGTATAGTATTAAATGAATTGGAATATCTTTTGATCGTTGGTTTACTTTTGGAATGCTGGCAATTAGTGTCTGTAGAGTGGGGAAGAAATTAGGAAAGCTAAAACATTGAAATCCTTGGCCTGAGCTAAGAGAATACGAGAATTAAAAAGGTGGAAAAAATTAATTAGCAACATATCTTCTGGAGTTGTAGTCTTCATTTGCAAGTTATTCTTTTACCATTACATATTCTATTCTTAAAATTCAATTTTGTTGAATTTTGATTCCCATGAATACTCTCTAAACTTGAATTTATGAATTACTGTAGGACTTTTGTTGCAAATGTTGCAATCTTATAGAAAGAGATGTATGAATTGCTTATTTCGAAACGGAAATTTTTGTAGTGTGGCCATAGTCTGTACGGTCATAGCGTATGAATTCCTTTTGCACTAATGTAAGATAATTTATAAATTGTTTTGCAGATCCTGGTTATCTTCATGGGAACTGATGAAATCAGGACCCAAACCATCCGTGGTCTTTATGGTCAGATTCTTAACAAGGAAAGTTTACATGCGCTGATGTTAATCTTGCAAAGCAAGATGAACTCCTATGCTAGGAAGGAATCAGAAAAGTTTCCATCCAAAGTCGAAATTTTTCAGGTAAGTTACCTGATAATTATTTCAAAACTTCACTTAAGTTTGCATATTTGAAAATTTTTATAAGACCACTAATCATTGTATAGCTTGTCTCATCATAATAACAAACAGCTTCTGCTGTCTTCATTTTACAAGCATAAAAACTTATTTTGTACGAGTTATACTTCTTTTGAATATGGTTTTGCATTATTCTTATTTTGACACTTCGATTTCTTATCAGTTCTGAATTGACATAAAATTTTATACGATTTTAGCTTATGGAAGATTGAACTCTATCAGCTTGGTTGGTTAAAATGACACTATCTTTTATGTCATATAAAGATAAAACCGTGGTTAATATAATATTACTATTAGTTTGAGTTTATTAACTGTAGAGTTATATTGACTGAAATATAGTTGCCACCTCAGTCTGAGTATTGGTAATGATAGTTAGGGATGACAATCAGACAAGTTTGGGGCTAGGGCGACCCTAACCCATCCCTACTCCATGCAATGAGTTAGGGATTACCCCATCCCTCCATCCCCGCCCCTCCTTAGACTAGACTCGCTTCACATCTATTTTGCAAAAAAAAGGAACCACTAAAATTTCTTGAAGCAAAACTCAATTACAAGATATCTTTAATAGCAATAACCAAAATTTTAAGCATGATTATAGATTAATCATATAAAGGTAAATTGTAATATATATATATATGTTATCTAAAGTGAAAAGTCATGATATGAAAAATAGAAATATTATTTTAAATATATTGGTGCAGGGCTTGGTGGGATAGCTTAAACCTGTTCCTGCCCTGACCTTTCCTTGGGGCAAGAATTTATCCTGAACCCCCACGACTAACAGCTGCCCTGGTCTTGATGGTCAAAATTTCTATCCTTAATTATTGATTTCAAGGGAAAGAGACATCATGGTCTGATATAAAAATTGCTCTGATAAGTTCTTTCTTTGAGCCCATGAATTGGTTAATGTTTTTCAAGATGATTATCTGGATTTCCAAACTTTTTTTTTTCATGTGGCACTGAAGTGAGTTGTTGTATATTCAAAGTTAAGTGAGAATCCTTTATAGTTTCTTCCTTGGGTTTACTCAAATGATGTCCTACTCTATGAAGCAGTTGATTAGAAGATCATAAACTATGGTGAATGATGAAGTGGACCTCATTTTGGTTGGGGATCCATTTCTTGATCAAATAGGTCAATTTTTTTGGGGGATTTGGCATAGATTTAAATCATGGCCGCAGAGTCTGTTGTGGATGCAAATGCAGTTTTACGGAAGTGGGCTGTGAGGATGTCACATAACATGTTGCGGGTGTTGTGGTGGTGAAAATTTTATAAGATGCAAAAGGCTTCCAAACTAAAATATTTGCAAACTTTGTTACCATATTTTCATTTTATATGAATTTAGTTTGACTTAAATAAATAAATAGTGGTTTGTGGTTTTATAAGAATTCATTTAACTAAATGAAATGCCTTTGTTGGCTTTTTCTTACCCTTTTGTTCCGGTGGAAGTGGTATCTTCTACAAATTCCAAATTCTGCCTCAATGTAACACCCATTTCACATGTTAACTGAGATCTCCAATGTCTATCAGGGTGTTGCAGGTGTGGCACCCTTGAAATCCATTACATATTGGCTGATGCGAATTCTATTGACCAATTTTTAATTCTATGGGATTTGGAGGTGGCAATTTGATGTTTGGATTGATTTATTGAGGCAGAAACATTGGAACCAAGTGTTAGAAATGGATCGTGACAGGATCGTAAATTGATCGAGTAATAATGACAAAACAATAAAGTAAGATAAAAGGGGAGACAACAAATTTACGTGGTTTAGCTTAAAGCCTACTCCACGGGCAAAGGCCAGCAGACAAAATTTCACTATAGTGAGAGAATATACAAAGAGTGTTTACAAAATTGGCTTTAGCCAATACACACAATCTCACAAATTTCTCTCTTAACTTCTCTTTCACTTGATGATTCTTGACATTACTTGATGATGGAATGCTTCAAATTGGAATGCCTTTTATAGGCTCACAAAAGTTCCAAAGGACAAACAACAATGAATGCTCATCATTTTGTTGCTCATCATTTTGTTGCTCATCATTTTGTTCTCCAATTATACCAAAGTGAACTTTGTCTTCCACTTTGTCTTCCACCATGGCCTAAAGTAGAAGATGCTTTTGACCCACAAACAAAAGCCACAAATTATGAAAGAAGTGGATTCAACTTTAGACAATTTTTGGTCCACCACTAATTCAAGGCATAATTATTCAACAAATCTCCACCTTGACTTGAATTTGACAATAGTGAAAATAAAAGCTTCAACCTCTGCCAAACAACCCCGAAGGGTCTAATGCAAATGCTGTGCAACACCAACCAAGTCCATGCAGTGTATGAACTTGGTAATGGGAAGAGATTTTGTCAGCATATCAGCTGGATTATTCAGAGTGCCAATCTTTCTTACAATAACATCACCTTGAGCCACAATATCCCGAATAAAGTGATACTTCACATCAATGTGTTTAGTTCTCTCATGATGCATCTGATCCTTCGTCAAATGTATAGTACTATGACTGTCACAATAAACTACAGTTTTATTTGTTTCCAAACTGAGTTCATTAAGTATACCTCTTAACCAAATGGCTTCTTTGGCAGCTTCTGTAACAGCCATAAATTCTGCCTCTGTAGTAGACAATGCAACTGTCGGCTGCAAGGTAGCTTTCCAACTGACTGCACAAGTCCCAATAGTAAATACATAACCTGTAATTGATCTTCTCATGTCCAAATCACCTGCAAAATCTGAATCCACATATCCAGCTAGATTGTCAGAAGTTTTACCGAATTCCAAACAAGCAATAGAAGTACCCTTCAAATATCTCAAAATCCACTTGACAGCTTGCCAATGAGTTTTTCCTGGACAGGACAAATATCTGCTAACTACACTGACAGCATGTGAGATATCTAGTCGAGTGCAAACCATTGCATACATAATACTTCCCACTGCACTAGAATAAGGAACTCTAGACATATTCATTATCTCTTCTTCTGATTGTGGTGACATGGATGCTGATAATCTAAAGTGAGGAGCTAAAGGAGTACTCACAGGTTTAGCATCATGCATACCAAAATGTTTCAGGACTTTCTCAATATATTTCTGTTGTGACAGAAATAATCTACCTGCACCTCTGTCTCTGTTGATCTCCATTCCCAAAATTTTCTTTGCTACACCTAGGTCTTTCATCTCAAATTCATCATTTAGCTGAGATTTCAATCTATTAATTTCCTATATGTTCTTTGCTGCAATCAACATGTCATCAACATATAGCAACAAATATATGAAAGTACCATCATCAAGTCTTTGATAGTAGACACAACTATCATACTTGCATCTAGAAAATCCAATACTCAGCATAAAAGAGTCAGACCTTCGATACCACAGGCGTGGAGACTGCTTGAGT